>CM002485.1:14054279-14089839 GCA_000325765.3 Leersia perrieri
TGGCGGGGTTGGAGGGGGTGGTGGCAAAGGTGGAGGGTTTGGTGCCGGCGGTGGTATGGGAGGTGGATCTGGCGGAGGCGGCGGCCTTGGTGGTGGTGGTGGCGGCGGCATGAGTGGAGGCGGAGGTGGTGGAATGGGTGGTGGTGCTGGTGGTGGTTTCGGAGGTGGAGCAGGTGGAGGCGCCGGACAAGGTGGTGGTCTTGGCGGCGGAGGTGGCCTAGGTGGAGGCAATGGTGGAGGCCTCGGTGGTGGCGGTGGAGCCGGTGGAGGCCTTGGCCACGGTGGTGGGCTTGGTCATGGCACCGGTTTGGGAGGTGGAGGTGGCTTCGGCGTAGGCATTGGTGTTGGTGTTGGTGTTGGCTTTGGCGCAGGGGCTGGTGGTGGCGCTGGTGGAGGTGGGCGTTAAACCATCAGTAAGGTGTGTGCATGAGTAGTCCGCTGATGTTTAAAACACTTTATTTTTTCCCCCAAAGTTGATGGAGTTTTATAGTGTGTAATAATTTTCAAAATTGTTGTGTACTTAGGCAAGCTCAAAAGAGAAACTTTATCTTGTTGATTGGATCGATGCCAAACACATGTGTAATAATCCGTGTAAAGAGGATGCATATCTAATAACCATACCACTAAGGTGTACTACTATATTCTCCATATTCAGTTATTCAGTTTGAGCATTCAGGGCTAAAGTACAATCTGAATAGATAATGCATGATCTGGTCATTTTTGCATTTCATCGGGAAAAACTGGAAAACTCATCTATTTTTGCTGGAAAAATGGCCACTCCTGCATGTGTGCAAGCCGGCAAGCATACCGTGCATGCTTTTCCTCTCTTTTAACTTTTCTCTACTGCTCTGGGAACAAACTGATTGGTCAGATTCATGAATAAGTTCGTGCACATTAATTATTTATGCCGAGTAATTAATCAAGCAACACGATATGGGCTGTAGAGTACAGTAGAGTGTAGATAGAGCCATGCAGGGCTGTAGAGTACAGTACACAGTTAGATCGATAGAGCGTTCTGATCGTCACGAAAAGAAATCAGTAAAAGAATGACCCACCCATCACCTACCAAATTTATGAACATCATCAGAAAATGCGTACAGAGACCCCGCATGGAGGAATGATCGTTCATAACAAAGACGATGGAACAATATGGAAACGGGATTCTATTTTTAATAGTGTAAACGGAGTTAACAACGGGGAGTAATAAATTCCCACGACGTCAAGCGCATTAATTACTGCCTCCATTTCCAAAAACATATCAAACAAAAATTATAAATTTATCTAGATTTATATTTCTACGATATCTCCCATCTAATTACTCCCTCCATAAAAAAAGACTGTTCTAGCACAGTGTATGTATGTCACAATAGGAGAAGAAGCAAATGAAAAAAAACATATGCTACTATAATAGAGATAGCTACGCTCTTAATAGAGATAGCTACTAGCTCTGAGTAATTTAAAAACATAGAAAAGTAGCCCACGCGAATGCACAGCATGCGTTGTAAGCATGCATTGTAAGCTTCGTCTGAAAAACTTTTTTATGTATTAAAATAATGCATTTTTTTGTCGTAGCTCTATTTAGCTATATGTTTGCAAAGGGATATACGATGGTTGACTCATATTGCTTTTTGAAGAAAAAAATATTTTATGATCCTTTACATTTAGATGGCATGCATAAGGTAATTTTTTTTCTAAGTTAAAACATAGCCAATATGGGTCTTAAATTACTGATTTAAATGCAAGGAATACAGTCATGTAAGCGGATAAAAAAATCGATATATAATATAGAATTCATGGTTGTTTAAAATTTATCATAAAAAAGCTTGTTCTATATCCTAATTATAACTAAAATTACCCCAAAAATAGGAAGGGGAAAATCCAAATACCACCCTACACGTCACTGCTCCTTTTACTTTCCCCCTACAACTCAATCTTGTTCAAATAACCCCTGTAATTGAACATCTCTTTCAATTTCTCATCCTTGCTCAATTATAGGCAATCTCTCCTTGTACTCTTGTTTTCACCTGCGCGTGAATTTCTCCTTGCCATACAAGAACTATGAATTATCAGTTATCAGTCCTTGTGGTCTTGTGAAAATGTATAGTGAACACTCTGTTTCCGTCTTATGATCTATACAAGACCTTTGGGAGGGGCATAGCTAGACTTCAAGTAGTATATACCATATCCTTCTTGATATCCATGTGGAAGCAACGCCTACTCCAAATCGATGAAATTCATGGAGTCCCTGTCTGGCAAAGAGATTCATGAGAACGAGAAAACAAGAGTACAAAGAGAACTTGCCTATAGCTGAGCAGGGGTGGGAAATTAAAAGAGATATTGGCTTATAGGAGGGTATTTTGACAAGATTGAGTTGTATAGGGAAATAAAAGGAGTGACTTGTAGAGGGTATTTGGATTTTCCCCAAATAGGAAAGAGGACGGGAAAGTAGAGAGAGGGGAGGGGGGAATATAGCGTTGAAACTAACTCTATGTTTGGCTCAGGCTTGGAATGGTTGGTATGGCCTGCATGTTAGCGAGAGAAAAAGTGTGTTGGATTGGTCAACAGTTTTTTAGGTGCATGTTTGGCCCAATCCAACCCATACTATCACATCCCCTGGACAAACGAAACTCTAAATACGGGCTTGTACAATCTAATTCGATTTCGTAGTATGGGTGACAACACATTTGCGAATGTTGGGTGCAGAACAAAGAGGCTCATAGCGGTAGGCTAGTATGATGTGTTTATATGAGTGAGTGTGTGCGAGCATATATGTATCTATGAGCATATACGTTATGGCATGTACTACTTTAATTCTTTTTTCAAATATTAACATATAAGATTTTTTTAATTATTCTGTTGTGCAGGTCTGCAAAACAATGTATAGTAGTGCACATTGTGTTTTCCTCAAAAAAATATTATATCATAGTTGAATTTATCATTTATGTTTGGGTGCCAATCAATCAATATTGTATGACAGCAACTTCTCTTGTTGAATAATTTCAAATTTTAAATGGTAGTTAGGATGACATGTGAACATGGTACATGTATTATCCCTATATAAAGTATTATTTTGTAGTTGAATTTGTAATCTTTTGTTTGGATATTAGTGCACATATGTGAGCCATATCAATAATTAATCGTGGAGTCATGCATGTTTGTAGAATTATTATTTCTCTTCTTTACGGCATCCGATAATTGTTGGGTCGCATTTATGTATCATAATGATGCATTTTTTTCATCTTAGCTCTATTTAGCTATATGTTTGCAAAGGGATATACGATGGTTGACTCATATTGCTTTTTGAAAAAAAAATTATGATCCTTTACATTTAGATGGCATGCATAAGGTAATTTTTTTCCAAGTTAAAACATAGCCAATATGGGTCTTAAATTACTGATTTAAATGCAAGGAATAAGCGTATAAAAAATTTGATATATAATATACAATTCACGGTTGTTTAAAATTTATCATAAAAAGTTGGTTTATATCCTAATTATAACTAAAATTACCCCAAAAATAGGAATCAGGAAGGGAAAGTAGAGAGGAGGAGGGGGTGGGGACGTGGATCTTTTTTTTCACTTTTTTTTAGAGAGCCTCACCTGTCTAACCTTACTTTTTTCTCTTTTTTTTTCTTTTTTGAAATTAATCCAAGGACTTAAATTAATGGGTCCACCAATTTAAAGAAAAAACAAAGGTTAGATGTTATTTTTCCTAGAATTTTATAGATTTCTCTAATTTATTAGAACGCCATGTGGCGGCGTAGGATCGTTTGTAGAATGTTTAATGGACTTCTAATATACAATAGATAGATAGATATAATATAGAGCTCATAATATAAATGATCACACAAGTCATATCTACATAGCCTTGTAGTCGGTGCAAATGACTATCTCTTGATTAATAGATTACTTTTATCTTTTTTCTATTAAAATATTATAGAAGATAGCTTATAGATAGCCATTGGAGAACACATATTCATTAAACAATTTTAGTTTTGTTTTGGTCATGGGCTGAGTAGGTGGGTCATTGTTTTTGGAGGAGGGAGTAATGGGGAAAGCACTGATACTCAAAACATATTATATAAGCTCTTTCTAGGGCAACCACTATTGACAAAAATAACCGCTTACTAGGACAGAGGGAATATTTTAAGGATCAAGAACATACAAATTAAGTATGTGAACGGACCATACTGCAACGACCCGTCCTTCAGAACCACACAAGGCCTACTTACACATACCACCTCACTTATACTTTCATCCTCGCTTCGTGTAAAAGGGTTAACCCGTGAGTGGTATGGTTAGATGGACAATGCCTTATATGTTAGTTCCACTCTTACTAAACTAGCAAGGTAATATTAATCAAGTGCACACAGCACACATAGGCCACATAGGCTTCATCCGTATTGGACCGGGATGTTACATACACCCATCCTCAAAGGACCCGGCGTTCACGTCGGTCCATCATACCCACACTTGGGTAAACAACCAGGAACATTCCCCTCTTGTCCATATCCGTGTGTCCAGGTCCAACCCATGTGCCATGTTGTGTCCCCGCTGGGCCCACGCACCATGCGCAACATGCACGTGCCTCTGCATCCACATGCGCCCGTGAAACCGCGAGGGTCGGCTCTGATACCATTTGTAACTACCCTCCCTCCAAAACCGCATAGCCCAGCCTATCAAACGGGCGGGCCCACTTACACATAACACCTCACTTACACTTTTGTCATCGCTTCGTGTAAAAGGGTTAACCCGTGAGTGGTATGGTTAGAGGGATAAGGCCTTATATGTTGGGCTGGGATGTTACACATACTATATGTGCGTGGAAGCAGAGTTCCACATGTTGGTCCTTTCTTGTTTTTGAGCCACGGGCTATGTAGCCCACTTTTGATTCTAAGCCTTCACTATTTTATATTCTCAAGAGCATCAACTCCTCTAGTAGGGATCTGTTGTACTCTTTTCGAGTTCGGCCCAGGAAGCGCAAGGGAAACTTGGAGGTTGGTCACTCATGCTCGGACTACCCCCTCTCATCGCTCCATCACCTTGACTCGTCGGCTCCCGATCGTCGTCATGCCGCCGCCTTGTTTTTGCCCATGCAACCACACCTTGCGGGGAGCCACGCTTCACCCGGTGACACCCCATAGAGAGCTGTCTTACTAGAACCTCACCAAAGCAGCATCCTCTCACCCTCGGAGTCGCCCCACGTCCTCGCTCGTGTAGTGCAGCCTTGTCAGGGGCCTCACCGGAACGTAGCCTTGTCGTCGTTGCATCAAGCCGAAGCTGTCACAACTCGTTGGAGACGGCAAGAGTTGAGGGAGGGAGGTAAGAATGTCAGAGCTATTAGCGTTGTCCTAGAAAGACGGCAACATACCTGGCTGAAGAATAAAGAGGATGGGAAGGAAGGAAGAGAGGGTAGCTAACGTGGGGAGAGGATGCACAGAGGAAGATGATAGGGTCCGTCCCAACGGAATCCATTTCCGTAGTCTTTCACATTCATGAAACAGTTGGTTTGATTAGGATGGTACAATACTAAAAAACTGTAGATTGTTAATTAGACCCTGTTTGTTTCCAGGGATTTTTTTAGTCCCTGTCACATCACATGTTTGGACACTAATTAGAAGTATTAAATATAGACTATTAATAAAACCCACCCCATACTTTGGACTATTTCGCGAAACGAATCTATTGAGCCTAATTAGTCCATGATTAGCGAATGTGATGCTACAGTAAATATTTGCTAATCGTGGATTAATTAGGCTAAAAAAAAGTCTCTCGAATTAGCCTTTATTTATGCAGAACTTAAAAAAGTTTCAAATAAGCTCCTGGTACCATGATTTTAATATATACATATATATATTATTACCAGAAGGCACGCAGCACGCTACTAGTTTTAATAGCGCGCCTCCACCTCCCAAATAGAATTCCACGTGGTCCGTCCCCCATCTTCCGGTTGGAGTAAAAATTTCACCCTACTTTTTATTCTCTATCCCCACTCATTATCAGTTGTAGTAATAATTTAACTCAAGATGCAGTTTTTCGCCGCCCACCGTAGCAAACATTTCCATTGACCCTCAGTCATCCCCAACTTTTTCGGATCAAAAATAATGATTGCGACGAGATGGAGACGGCGGCGGTGGGGAGCGGCCATGGAGGACGGTCATCGACGCGCATCCTCCATCCTAATGGGCCAAAGGCGGAGGCGGAGTGTGCCGGCACCGGATCAGGTACGAGCTCAGGCGCCTATTGCCTCCATCATCGCTGTCGGCAGCACCACAGGAGAGAGGTGAGCTCCCATCTCGCCGGCGACTGGATCGATCTGGGCCTGGGGTCCTCTGCCGATAGCTGTGCTCTGCATGGTGGGATCAACAAGGCGCTGCATGGGGGTAACGCGGTAGTGGATCCGGCAGCGCCTTTTCTTCCTGTCGTCCAGATCTGTCGAGGCCGACATGAGATTGGTGGCGGCGGCGGCTCTAGGCGCCCATTCTGTCAGCGACCATTGGGGCTCAGCAAGGTCCATCACGGAGCTGTGTGATTTGTTCCTCAACCTGCTGGTGACGGGGAGATCGCAGGTCGGCGACGGCTGCGAGGAATCCACTGTCGATGGCTGTGACTTTGCAGGTTGTCGATGCATGCTAGTTTGTATTTCAGATGTGGATTTCTTCTCCCGTCGATTTCCTGAATTTCAGATGCTTGCGTAGTTGTTTTTCTATTCTATTTGCTCTATCTTTTTCAGTTTTTGTTGATCGTGCCTACATGGTGTTTCAGGTTGGACGGCAGGAAGTTCTTTGAGCACTACAGCTTCTGAATATCTAGCTATTTAAGAGACTAGGCAGTGTTCTTTAATCGCAAGTGCTTTTGTGTTCAATCAACTTGTCAGCATCAGAGACAACTAAATTTCTCATCTGTAATGCTCATCGGTTGTGCAGGAGATAACTGAATTATCAAGTGCTACTTTTTGTATGATTTTGCTCATCGGTGCACGAGATAACTAAATTATCAAGTGCTACTTTTTGTATGATTTTGCTCATCGGTTGTGCAGGAGATAACTAAATTATCAAGTGCTACTTTTTGTATGATTTTTTGGCTGGTGCTTGGAAGAGTATTTGTTTCTCAATGGTGTGGCCATGGAATGATGGTGCCAAGTATAATTAGTGGCCGACATGTTGTCATGTATTATTTTTGACTCATAACAATTATACAAAAAAATGTTAACTTTCCCAATTCAATGAAATTTTAATTTGCCAAATGGATATATGTTGGCTGATTTTTTTACTTATAGCAAATCATGCAGTAAAATTTTAACTTGCCCAACGCCCAAATGAATGTGACAATTTTTTTTAACTTATAGCACAGTAAAATTTTAACTTGCCAAATGAATGTGTGACTGATTTTTATACCTGGGCTAAGTCATGCAGTAAAATTTTAACTTGTCCAATGGATTTGTCTGGAACAACAGCTAATCAGTTAGTTAATTTTTAACTTGGGGCGTAAAGAAATAGAAAAAACAGATGGGAGCACGTGGTCCTCAGAAAGTAATCTTTTTACTAAGCCGAGGAGATGCGGATGTGCTTAGAAACGGAGGGAGGGTGGCACTCGGAGGCGCGCTCCAATCTGCACCGTGACGTGCGATCAATCAAGATCTCAACCGTTGGTATTAAGTGTAGCTTATAATGAGTAAATAAATGGTTTTGAGATTATATAATCTGAACATTATATTCTTCAAAATTATATATTTTTTAAATTATAATCTGAACATTATATTTTTTTAAATTTATAATCTGAACATTATATTTTTCAAAATTATATTTCGAAACTCTACTTTTCGAAATTATAATCTAAATATTAACTTTTTTATCGTGTTTTAGATAAAAGATGCTTTCTCTCTAATCTACCAGGGACACGTGTCACCGCGTCCATGTAGGTGCAGATGCACATATGATCATAAATATAAATATAAATAAATAAATATATACTATTCTAGACCCCCTCTAGAATAACCTATTCTATACCCCCTCCCTTCCAAGGCCTCCTAAGGCCCATCCCACCTCTCACCCCCTTCCTAAACACCTTATCCAAAGGCCGGTCAAAGGCTTCCTTCTACGGGTCAACGCCCTTATGGGCTTCCCCTATGTCTACCTAAGCTCACCCCCTACTTAACATGAATTGTGCAGTAACGCGAAGGCTAAACTGCAGTAACACGAAGGCTAATCTGCAGTAACAACGCCGAAACATAGCCATGAGGGATCTACTTTTTTAAAGCTTTTTTTCTAGCAAAGTGGTACAAACGTTTTTAAAAAATAATATATGAGATAAGAGATAAAATTATTTAAAGTTTGAAATCTTAAGGATATCTATAGGTGTACTGTATACACTAATGCTATGACAATAACTGTGCAGTAACGTTGCACCTTCTATGCAGTAACACGCTACGTTACTACAAAATATATGCATTGTTATAATTGTGCAGTAACATTGTGAAATAAGTACAGTAACATGTGCATTGTTACTGTACAATTACAGTAACATTGTGATAGAATTACAGTAACATCATTATAGAAGTACAATAACACGAGAATTACAATCTTGTAGTAATATCACAATAAAACTACAGTAATAGACAACATGTGACTGTATAATGTTGCTACAGTCCAAATAGTGCATGTGGAGAGCTAAAAGATTATATTCTCAATCTTTAGAGAAGCAATATCTCTCGTCTTATATTATTTTTTAAAACTGTTTTCATCACAATGTTTTAAAAAAGTCCTATAAAAAACTAGATCCATCATGACTATATTTTGATGTTGTTACTGTAGATTATACGTCGTGTTACTGCAGATTATACGACGTGTTACTGCACTTTTCAGACAGGCGGGAGTGGGAAAAGGTGGGGTGTTGGGGGAAGTCAAAGGGCGGGTTTGACCGGCGGGAGAGAAGTTTGACCAGTGCGAGAGGGGGGTTTTGGGCCCTTGTAGAGGGGTGGGAGAAAGACCCTGTTTGTTTCCAGGAACTTTTTTAGGCCCTGTCACATCGGATGTTTAGACACTAATTAGAAGTATTAAATATAGACTATTAATAAAACCCACCACATACTTTGGGCTATTTCGCGAGACGAATCTATTGAACCTAATTAGTTCATAATTAGTGAATGTGATGCTACAATAAACATTTGCTAATCGTGAATTAATTAGGCTTAAAAAATCGTCTCGCGAATTAGCATTTATTTATACAATTAGTTTTACTATTAGTCTATATTTAATACTCCTAATTGACGTTCAAACATACGATGTGACAAGAACTTGAAAAAAAAGTCCATGGATCCAAACAAGCCATAAATCAAATCATGCTCATGGTATATAAACTTATGAGGTGCCTGCAATTAGTACAGAAACTTGACAAATATTGTGTTTTAGTGCACGCATGCGTAGCTACGAGCGAACCAAGGCCAAAACATGACACCATGGCTCATAATGCTAAGTTAGCTTGTGTTTCAGCACACATGACGAGGGCATGAGTTGGCTGCATATTTTTTCAATGAACCTCAAATTTGGTTTGATTTCTTCCTTCCTTCTTTCTTTCCTCTTATCTGCATCCCATGATGCATATTAGTTTCTCCATAGCCTGTCATGAAAGAGTTTGCAACGAAGATAAATCAAGAGATTGAAAGCTAATTGGATGAAGGTGCAAGGTTGTGAATCGGATTCTGGCGGCGTAGCTTTGCTGGGAGATGCTGATACATTTAGGGCAGCAATGGCAGGTCATTGTCGCTGGCATCCGCCACCGAACTCGATGTCCATAGCCACCGCTGCAGCCTCTCCCTCCCTGTTGCAGATGCCGGACTCGACATGCCCCTGCTGAGTTCTAAAAAAAAAAAAAGACATGCCCCTGCTGACGCCACCGTTAATATTGACCACCCTATCGTTGTAGCCATCGGAAACAAGCTCTGCGTCACAGTCATCGCTGCCAGACTCGATCACATTAGCATCTCCAACAGTAATACTGACCCAAAAATGAGTTAGATTTGTAGCTCTTTTGGGTGTTCCTCGTCACTCCATCTGTAAATCCGTAAGAGAAATTGGCCGCAAATTGGAAACACGGTTGGAGTAAGGGTTGATTTTTGTGTCCAATATATATTGTAGGATACACTCAATATAAGATTTTTAGAAATTAATTTTTAGCACTTGTTGAAGATGCTCTTACCAAAGCCCCCTAAAACAACCTCGGTGTTGCCCCTGCCACCAGACTCGACCACCGAAACGGCTAGATGGCGATCAGGTGCGCGCCACCCCATGCGCGCGTTGAGTCGTTGTCAGCCACCTGGCAGGCAGGGGGAGGGGGAGAAAAGGAATGACATCGATGGAATGGAATTTTTTTAAGAAATAATATTTTTTAATGGAGAATTGCAAAAATAGAAGTCGATCGGGGTAAATTGCAGAAATAGATGCCTGCCGCCGTGCGGTCTGGCGGCAGGGCACCTACCGCCGGGTGGACTCGTGGCAGGCATCCTACCACCAGTTGGTGGGACGGCAGGGCACCTACCGCCGGAGGGTGAGACGGCAGGGGCATGCCGCCCAGCGGCGTTGCGGTAGGGCCCCTACCGGCAGGGAGCGTGGCGGTAGGACCTTCCGTCGAGCCCCATGGAGGTTTCGGGGCCTACTACCAAACCACCTGGCGGTAGGCCCTCTCAACCACCAAAGTTGACCACTTTCGGCGCACTGTCGGTGTTTTTGGCGTGCTGTCTTATTCTGCTTTCTGCGTATTGTCGGTGCTTTCAGCATGATATCTGCTGCTCTCAATTGATTTCACGGCACTCAAAGGCCTATATAAACATATAGATCACTCGTATATTTTGCATCAGTTGAGCTTCACGCTATAAGCTTCTCGTAGCCTTCCCAATACGCATTCTACCGTGCTGTTGAGGAAAAATTTCTATAGCAACTGTAGGCGCGTGAGTGTGTGGTCGCTATGAGCTGTCTGCATTTATTGAGCAAATGGTGGTACATTTGCATTCGCTGAGCAAGTGCTAGAGGAAACATCTTATACCAATTGCTAGAGGAAACATCTTATACCAATCAGAGGTACAGACGTCCTTCATATTCTGTATCTGATAATCAAAATCAACAGAATGTGAAGGGCGTCTATACTTCTGATGGTATAAGATGTATTTCTACTTAAATTCTGGCAAGGAGTGCAAGTGGCAGCACTCGAAGTAGTATATGAAGATATCAATTGGTGGTACATTTGCATTCGTTTAGCAAGTCCTCGAGGAAAATCTTATACCCCATCTGATGTATACACGTCCTCCCTATTCTATATCAGATAACCAAAATCAACAGAATGTGAAGGGCTTGTATACTTCAGAAGGGTATAAGATGCAATTCTCATTAAATTCAGACGAGAGTGCAAGTAGCAATCAGGTGAGCTGAACACGGTTGAATTGGTTCAAATTGTTAAATCATTATTAATATTTGGCGCATGCCATTGTTCGTTTGTCTTTTGCTTTATATGTATCGTGTTGTTGCATTGTTGTATTATGTTGCGGTACGGTAATTCTTGAAGTTTGGGAAACGACAAAAAATAAATGCGTAATTATAATACCAATAGATAAAGAAATGAGTAGAAAATAACAGTCAGGATAGTTAGTACTAAAATAAGCAACACATGAAATAGTAGTACAGGATAAATCATAATGCATAAATATTTTCTTCATTCAGATAATTGAATACAAAAGTCTTAGTACATAAAAGAGATGATACACACCCTAACGGCGGCCCATGTTTTCCCCGTTTGCTTAGGCCAGCCTTTTTTCTTTGACGTACCTGATTTGCAGAATACGTCAAAGGGTCGAGGGGATGCCTGTCACGAACTTCAAGGGGTGGTGTCGAGCCTACCGCCATCTCGGTCGGCTGAATCAGCGAAGATGCATCACCCCAGTAGTTCTGAGTCTCAGGGTAGTCAGGCGAGAAATTGACTACACGTACTGCCTCCCTGGCATCGTCGATGATGCAGCCGCCATGGACGACCTTAGCGCGACGTCAGGGGTGAAGGCATCAGCTGGACGATGAACATAGTAATATTAGAACTGACATAATTTATCTGCTAAATAATTTATTTTATCTATCACAAAAAATATCTGCTAATATTTTATCTTTATTTCGCGTGTAACCACTTCCTAATTTTATCTGCTAATATTTTATTTGCTAACCACTTCCTACTTTTATCTGCAAAATATTTTTTTATTTTTCAGTAAAAAATTATCGTAATCGTAAATGTATATATTTTTTCTCAACTACGATTAATTGTGAAGTCTCGGTCTACCCTATTAAAAAATTCCAATATGTATTTTCAACGTCTTAAAATAGATTAAAAGTCAATAATATAACTATTCTGTAATTTTTTAACTTATTCCCATCGTCAAAAAATTATGTACTCACTACATCACTACATCTGCTTGCAACAAACATACTAGTTTGTTCTAAGTTGAATACTAAGTTCTTTGCATGGAAGGGTTAAAAATATAGCTAACTAATATTACAAAAATTATCTATAAATATACTAACTACTACCGTAAATATACTAACTACTACTATATCTAATACTAATATTCTCTATCCCTAGATCTCAAAAAATAACTAGCTTACAATTCAAAATGACAGTAATCAAATAAACTACTAAACGAACTATTTTAATACCTGCTAATGGGAGTATCTATCATCAACTTGATGTCTCCTCTACACCAGCAGCACGACCTCCCTCCTTTCAACTTCACGAGCTGCTGCGTCTCAGGTAGCAGCAACAATAGTGCGCGCCCGTCTGTCACAGCCTGATTATTCAGGTTTTAAAAAATATTAATATAACAAATTACTTATAGAATTTATATTAAAATGTTAATGAATTAACAAGTGAAATAAATATAATAAGTAAAGTTTATTAAAGTAAAACATGGTTGGATTTATTTTTAATAAATTCTCCATGTGCTAAATAACTGTCTGAAATTTTCGTGGAATTTTAGGATCTAATAATTAATTTTAATAATACAAACATCATTTCAGTGTTTACTTAAATGAAAAACTAATTAAAATCCCTCTCCTTGTTCTTGGGCTGTTTTCAGCCCAATCCATCCTCCTCAGGCCTAAATCCCTCTCTTTCTCTCTCTCCCACGCGGGCCATCTCCCATCCCTCTTGGGCCAGCCTGCTAGGCTGCCACCTGCGCCCCACCTCCACACCTGGGCCGGCCAGCTTTGCTTGGCCGAGAGGCACGAGCGCTGCACGTGCGTGTGTCGTCGTTTTCGTCCAGCCGTTGCCGCCGCCGGCAACGAAGCTTCACCGGCGCCGCCCGATCTCCCTCCCGGAGCGATTCCTCTTCAAACTGAATACAAAAATCGGATCCTCTGCCCTACCTCTTTGATTTCCCTCTTTAATTCGTTGTTAAATCGACGAATTTAATCTCCCTCTTGAAGGCCGGCCATCAATGGAAAACCGGCATTGATGTATCTCTCCGGTGGCTTTTTCTTCCAATTAACTGAGGGTAAATGCTCCCCTAAATATCCTATTCAATTTACCGTTGAAATACCCATCAATCCAAGCCTTAAATCACCGGATTTAACCTCTTTAATCCTCCTCTCTCTCTCTTTACTCCGGCGACTAATCCGGCGACAGTTTTCTTCCTCTCCCTTCATCTTACGCGCCTATAAATGGCCTCCCGAGCATCCACACGTCCACCACTTGGCCGTCCTCGCAATTCCCCTGCCTTCCTCCCTCTCTACCGATCTCCCCACGGCGCCACCTCTGTCCACCTCACCGGAGCAACTCCGTCGGCCGATTTTGCCTCTTCGGAGCATCGGATCGGCTCTCCGCCACGTCCCTCGGCTTCGCAGAAGCTTCCTCGTAATCGGCCTGTCCTCATCCGTCCTCCTCGACCTCGGGAACATCGTCTTCTACATGGACCCGAGGAGCTTCAACTCGGTTCACCTCCAGCCGCTTCCTGCACCTCGCCGGAGCCACGTCAAGACCCGCCTCTGCATTCCTTGGCTTTGCAGAGACGTCCTCTACATCGGCATGTACCCCTGCGTCCTGCTCGGCCACGGAAACGACGTCTTCACCGCCCTCCTGTAACCACCGCCGGCCATGCGTCTCCGGCCACCCCTCGTCGGCGACCAGGACCACGCCAGACCTCGGAAAGACAACCTTCAGCATCGCAGCTGAAATACGAAGGCCGTCTACCCTTTCTGCTTCGCCAAAACTCGCTGGAGGCTGCCACGACGTGAAGCCATGGTGTTCGCCGTCGCCATCGACCTCGCCTCCGGTCTCTGTTCGCCGTCGTTCCAGAAGCTGAAGAACAGCATCGTTTCTACCTTTGGCAGTGCCTCATCAAGCTCGTCGTCGTCTCTTTTCCAAGCCGAAGATCACCAAAGCTCGATCGGGTTTGTGCGGACTGGGGAGGAGCAGAGCCTCACAATCTGTCACATTCTACAGCAGCCTTCTTAGCAAGTGAGTTTGATGTTTCTTCAAATTCTTCCTTTGCCTTCTTTAATACTGGTAATTTTGATCAGTCCTCCTAGAACAATTTTGAGCCATCCACTGTATCCATATAATTTTGTTCTTCTTTTTCATTTTTCATCAATGACATGTGGGTCCATTTTGCCGTCTGTCATCCACCTAAAGATTAATCTAATCTTTCCGGAGATTTTTATTTTAATCTTGGTCTCAGTTATAAATCATCTGCAAATTATTTAATTAATTGGAATAGTTATTTTTTTTAATAGGTTTAATTGGAATAAATTGGTAAAATTGATATCTAATTCATGTGAACTTGGAACGAGGTCATTCCAGTTCCTAAATTAATCTAAAATCAATATGTCGGCAATATGGGCCCGGAGGTATGCTGAGGATACGACACGTGGTTAGAGGGGACGCATTTGCGTAAGCGCCACCCGATGACAAAATGCCTAAATCACCCTGAAAGGTTCGGGCTGAGGATATGACAAAATGCCACGTGGTGTTCCCGAGGGGGCCCGGAAGCCGTCATCCCTCTAGGGAAGGGGTTCGGAAACACCCGGACCATGTCCACGCCACCCCGCACCCCTCCCGTCGGAGGGGCCAGCCCGGTTGCCAACCGCCCTACACAACGCAAGGATAGTGCTCAAGCACTGCCCTGTTGCATTTAATGTGAAGTGAGGCGCGCCTGTCAGAGCGTCATCATCATCACCTTTTTGCACGAGAGAGAGTGGAAAAAGTCTCCAGCCTGTGACCGTGGGCTGACCGCGCAGTCAGCAGCGCACGCCCCTCATCACGCCTAGTCACCGTCGCATTTAATGCGGCGGACGGCTGCGTGGGAGAGAAGCAGAGAGAGTTGAGTGTATGATGACACCCATAGCACCATTGGTGGCCCGCTGACAAGCAGGCCCCATGGAGGTTAGGTAGGATGGCTGCACGCTTCATTAGCAGCATGGAGGCCACGCCGCCCTTTTTCTTCACCAGCTATCGCGACGTGGCGACATTAACAGAAGAGGGGCATGACCCCTGACAAGACAAAGCACGAACCACTTCATGGCGTTAACAGAGGGGTTGGAAAACCCAGGACTATTATGGTGTTCCCTTGAACTATAAAAGGAGGCTCTGGTCTTTCATAGAAAGGGATCAGAAGAAATGGAGACAAACCACTGATAACTTGGAGCGCATTCGCCTCAGTCATCAGCTCTAGCGCCACCCGGGAGGGAACTCCTCCTTGTAATTCTTCATCCACCATATCAACAACAAAAACAGGAGTAGGGTATTACGCTTCTCGGCGGCCCGAACCTGTATAAATCTCTGTGTCTTGAGTGCTTAGCAGGATTTTCCTTCCTACCCACCTTCTTCTTCCCCTTAACTCAAGCCTTGGCATTCCGCACCCCTGTGCCGAACCAAAAAGGGGTCCCCCGGATCTCCGCGTGTCGAGCACACGCATCGACACAATATATATGTTTGTTTATTTTTATGTATTGTTATTTGGGGTTTAGTCTTTTTCCTCGTTTTGCGTGTAGTCGCTTAGTTCGTGTCTTGGAGGAGCACGTCTTCAATGAAAGAGCCTCGGAAGACTAATCGACGGTCGTCAGTTGTAAAGGCAAGTCATACAGTCAAACATCTTTGAGCTTGTTGAACCTTCCTTTCTCGCAATCACTTCAACTTATGCATATTATTTTTGAATGTAATAGGATGGAAATTCCTATATTTCTTTGTACAGCCACTTTGTTATTGCTCACATATTCCTTGGATAAACTTAGGTATTAATTTGACTAGCTAGAACTTTATAATATGTTTTAGCTAGATTTTAGTTCCTGCTTAGCCATGCCTAGAAATTAGCTCACTATTGGGACAATTTGATGTTTTCCCCTATTATCACATGATGATTAAGTATTGAAAATTCACGACGGTTGTCGTGATTGATTAATTAAAAACTTTCCAACTAAAATTTGACTTAAGGTGGGTCGTGAGCACGTGGATTTGGTTGGTCGTGCTCATGACAATTAAGGATCGGTTCATAAGCTATCTTTGCGAAGCATTCACTGTACTACCCTTAAGCCAGCATGGGCAACGGCTTGGTTTCGTGATGTAGCGGGGGTAGTGCGATTCACTGGGTTGTTGTGGCAAGTATAAGCCCACATGGGATCGCCAGGGGAGTCATAGCCTAGTTTTGGTGGGACTAGGAACCTGGTGGGTGTTCTCGTACTGTTTCTCGTTGCAGAGCGGGCCATGTCACGATCCCTGCAGGGAGCGTGTCCTAAGACTAAATTGGTACACCTCTGATCAGAGTAAAACTATTCGAATAGCCGTGCCCGCGGTTATGCGCGAGCTGAGCATTTTTTTCGTGATTAATCCCACTGTTACTTAATTATTAATTTGGATTAAAATTTTGATAAATGGGATAACTCCTGGTTTGGGGTTAGGATTAGCTCCTGGTATAGGGTGATGATTAGCTCCGGGTATGGAGTTATGGTTCGTCTCTGTTAGAGTTATGAATAATTCCTGGTTTGGAGTTATGGTTGGGCCGGTGCAACCGGGATAGGTTGTACCGTGATTGGTAATTATTGAATATTAAATCTCTACAATTTTTTTAATTAATTTCTTTATTATTTAATGAATGCTGCCTGCATGAACCCTATTAAGCCATCCTTCGGATTATCCCCTCGCATTTCTGCACTTTTCCTGTTTGGTTGTGTGGCTTGTGGAGTACTGTTGGAGTCTTGCTCTAAAAACCCTCTCCAGTGAAGAACCTAGAAGATGAAGTTCAAGTCCTGAAGGTGGAAGTCTGGCTTATACCCCAGTTGAGTGCTTGTGGAAGATGGAGCCGTAGGCCCGCTTAGTTCGCTGCTGTTTATTTTTGCTTGTCGGGCCTAAAGCACCTATGTAATAATGTAAATATCAACGTGATTATTAATAAATATGTGTTTTTGAATCAATTTGTTATTGTGTGCCTCGGCTGATTTCTGGACGAGGTAACACTGAGCGTGCGGAATTTTAGATAGAAACTCCGGGCGTGACACCGTTGTCATCTCCGCCTTTGCTCGAGATGCGGAGATGGAGCTCAGCATGAGGAAAGGAAGAAGAAAACGAGAGGTAGCAGCGCCGAAGTGATCCTGCACTGCTTTAAAGCGATGAGCACCCGGACCCCTACCGCTAAGCGGCCTGGCGGTACCAGACCTACCACCACGGCCCACGGGGTAGGATCGTAGCCTCCAGCCGACAGCGCCTGCTCACGAGCACATGGTGCTGAGCGCCAGCAATCACGGCAATCACGGAAAATTGGCGCCCTCGGCCCCGACAGCGACGCGGACGGTGGGACCTACCGCCATACCGCCTGGCGGTACCAGCCTCCTGCCGAACCGTGTGGCGGTAGGGCGCGTATAGCTCGGTGGTGGGCCCCGCCGCCATACCACGCAGTGGTAGGTACCCTACCACCAGACCCCTCGGCAGCAGGCTCCTATTTCACTTCTATTTTTGCAATTTTCTATTAAAAATATTATTTCTCAAAAAAATTCCGATGGAATGCGGAAGGATGACGACCTCCCCTTTTCACGCGGTTCTTCTTTATCTGCCGGTCTTCTCTTTTTTCCCTCCAGTTTCTAGGTTCACGGTAGTTTGTCTCTTTTATCCGGCTTATCTGGATATTACTTTTGTACCATGCACTTATAATTTAATACACACAAAGTTTATACATCTAAAATTTATACAACCAAAATTTGTACGCCCAAAATTTATGCACCAAAAGTTTATACATATATTAGAATTTATTTATATATATGATACATAAATATGTTACATGTATAATATAAGAACAAAGTTTATGTGTATGTATTTTTTATGTGTTATCTAAGTAATATTTTTCTTTCCAATCTACTGGTGTACAAAAGCATTATGGCCCCACGTGGATTGCACGCCAAAAAGAAAGGAAAATGAACCAACTCCACATGTCACACCTCCCCCGCACCAACAAGGGCCTGCCACGTGCCCACCGTGCCGGTGGAGCAACGCGTGCCTAGGCGCGTAGGCACGCATTAGCTGTGCACCACGACCACTCCATCGCTGCCATCACGGAAATCACCACTCACTTTCATTCATTCTATCTGGGATAGAAAAAAATACCAAATATTAGAAGTGTTTCCTTAAAAAAAAGATAAAGGGGATTTTCTCATCACATGCACACTGGTTTCGAAATCACAAGCCAACTCAACAAAATTGACTAAGTTATCATGTTTTGGCATTGTTTACAGCACATTGTGCACCAAAACACTGAGTTTTTCAAATTTAGGTCACCCCCACCTTATAAGCTTGTGTAGTGCTGACACAATTTACTCAAGATATAGCATGTTTTATTTTAAATGCTTATATATGTAGGCGAATGGAGTAAAATTAATATCTTTGTACGTTATAAAAAACAAAAAGAAGGGTTGGAGGTTTTTCTCTAACACCAGTGTTTCATCGGAGAGAGCAGAGACGGAGACTGATCCTGTGATCCGTGATCCCCTACTCCCGGCGGCGCGGCTCCTTCCAGAGCACGCTTCCTTCCCCTGCAAGTTCCCGCCATTTCTCCCTCTTCCCCCACCCACTCTGACACGCCCCCTCGATTCCATTCCCCCCCTATTAATAAAATCAATCACAAGCAAAAATCGCCAAATCCATCTCTTCTCTCGATTCTCAAAAAAAAAAAAGAAAAAGAAAAGAAAAAATCCATCTCTTCTCTTTCCTCAAAACCCCTTCCGTTTCCCAAATCGCCCCCGCATTCTCTCCCCATTTCGCGCCGCCGCCGCCGACATGCCTCGCCGCGGCGCGTCCTCCGGTAAGTGATCCCCCAAACCCTAGTCCCCTATGGAATCCCTAGGATCGGAATCCGATTACTTCCCCCATCGATCGCAGGTTCCACCAGCCGCGGCCGCCGCCGCCCCCGCGAGGATGAGGATGAGGATGAAGAGGTGGAGGAGGAGGATGAGGTCCCCTCCGACGACTCGGCTGACTCCGACTTCGTCGCCGACACCGACGAGGAGGCGGCGGCGGAGGATGAGTACGGCGACGAATTCGTGTCCGATCGGGATGACGCGGCGCCTGCCGCTCCACCTGGGCCGCCGCCGCTGCCGCTGGCGGTGGCGATGTTACGGCCGCAGCCGAAGCGGCAACGGAAGGGGAAGGGGAAGGGGAAGAAGGGGGCGGGCGATGACGGGCCGCCGCTGCCGTGGAAGGTGTGGGAGGATGCTAACGAGAAGTGGCTCGACGAGCGGGAGGTGGAGGACTTGGCGGCGGCGGCGGACGAGGGGGAACCCTCGGAGTCTCCCGCCGCGGCGGTGCCCACGGCGGAGCCGGCCCCGGAGGTGGTGCTCCCGCTGCTGCGGTTCCAGAAGGAGTGGCTCGCCTGGGCGCTGGCGCAGGAGGCCTCCCCCTCCCGCGGCGGCATCCTCGCTGACGAGATGGGGATGGGGAAGACTATCCAGGGCATCTCGCTCGTCCTCACCGCGCGCCGCCTCCGTCCCCCGCAACGACCAGCGTCGTCGTCGTCTCTTCGATGGGCCGGATGCACGTTGGTGGTCTGCCCGGTGGTGGCCGTCATACAGTGGGCGCAGGAGATTGAGCGGCACACGGCCGAAGGCACCGCGCGTGTGCTGGTGTACCATGGCGCCCGGAGAGTGGGTCAGAAGTATGATTTTAACAAGTATGACTTCGTGATCACCACATACTCCACCATTGAGGCAGATTATCGAAAGCACATCATGCCACCCAAAATACGGTGCCATTACTGTGAAAAATTGTTTTATCCCAACAAGCTGAAGGTGCATTTGAAGTATTTCTGCGGTCCTGATGCTCAGCGCACTGAGAAGCAAGCTAAACAGGAGAGCAGGAAATGGGGTAGTAGCAAAAAGAAGACATGGAAGAAAAGGGCACAAAAGAACGATGGTAGTGATGGTGAAGATTTTGAGGACGATGAGGAGGGATCGGGCAGCCAATCAAGGGGCAAGTCGCCTCTACACACGGTGCGATGGGAGCGTATTATTTTGGATGAGGTGATTGTTCTGCCTTTTTCTCACATTTAAAAGTTCTTGCAGATGTACATTATCAATCTTATCTTGATTTGATATGCAGTAGCCCCATTACGACCGTGAAACTTATAGTACTAGTCTTGTATTATTACTACTCCATATCCTAGTTGTCATGATAGTTCCTTCTTGTCTGAAGTAGGGGTGTTACCCCATATCCTAGTTGCTACAGTTGAAATTAACATAAATTCAGATTGTTGCGGCCCTGCAGTTGAAAGCATGTTGTGCAGGGGACCGTCAAAATATTTGAAAAAATAATGGGAAAATGTTAAACAACTAATGTAGTGTTTTCTCTTTTGTTTATTTTATAAAGAGCATTTGATTAGTTTGACATGTGAAAGTTAATTTAGTCTTATATACTATCTAATTTAATGAAAAGCTGCAGTGTTAGCTTAGGTAAGCTG
This sequence comes from Leersia perrieri, assembly GCA_000325765.3. Lineage (NCBI taxonomy): Eukaryota > Viridiplantae > Streptophyta > Magnoliopsida > Poales > Poaceae > Leersia > Leersia perrieri. Next base: position 14,075,241 of record CM002485.1, read on the forward strand.
CAGTGTTAGCTTAGGTAAGTTACCATTGCATGTGACAAAAAGAATCCAATATCTACAATGTTAATTGCACATTCTACCTCGTTAGATTATAAACTTCAAGTTCCTGTAGCTTTGATTGTGATCGTTTTGCTTAGGTTGATAAGCTGTAGCCACATTAATGAAGCAACAATAAATAATTTGTGTGTAACCCTTTGACATCCATATTATTCGCTGTTTGAAATCCAAGGCTGGAAAAAAAAAAGGCTACAACGAAAACCCCCAAAATCAACTATAAAATTAAGTTTCGAAATTTAAATTTTTGATGTGACCGGTAAGCCAACAAGCAAACGATGATACTCCGTGGTTCAGTAGCAGCGATCAGATCCATGGAAGCCAGAACGGGATTGTAGTAGGGAGCTACCAGGTGCTCTTGCCGACCAGAGTTTGAATCCCCACAGCCCTGGTTTTCTCACCATTTCTTCTCTCTTAATAATTGATGCTAATCTTCTTAGCATCCCACCTTTTTTTTTTATCCAAGGAAGGTTAGTCTTTTAAGCATTTCTTCCCTTGGCATGCTTTGGTAATCGTGAGATACTACAAGTTATGTGAAATGGATACAACTTTCTTGATTGCTACTGACTTGATGCTGTTAGTTATTCATGTTTTAGTTTATATTTGAATATTTAAGACTAGGTTGTATTGCTTGATCAGTTCTTAGCATACTTATGTTTATTTTTGTCTTTTCAGGCGAGAACCTTGATCTGCTATGGTTGTCGTACTTTTTTCTCAATGATTTGATCCTTCCATCGTATTTTTCAGGCTCACTTCATAAAGGATAGGCGTTGCAATACTGCCAAGGCTATTTTTGCATTAGAATCAGAATACAAGTGGGCTCTGAGTGGAACACCCCTGCAAAATCGTGTTGGAGAACTCTACTCGCTGGTCTGCAACTAACAATTGAAATATCTCTCTTATTTTCTTTGTAACTTATGTATGCTGACTGTTGTTTTCTCAGATTCGCTTCTTGCAGATCTTCCCCTACTCAAACTATTTATGCAAGGACTGCAAGTGTGAGATACTAGATACCCTGTAAGACAATACTACCACAAAGATCTTTGTTTCATAAGCTTTTCTTTGGGGGATACAGTTTATCTGCAGTCATATTACTTAGTTTCTGCTCAATGCAATTCAATACCACCTGGAAACAGATCGTATTACATTACATAGATGACTAGTTGCCAGCTTAAGATAACATACCTGATAATAGGCCACAACTTGCAACAGCCTGTTAAGATTATAGTAAGAATGTAAAAGCAATCTAGTATGATGCCCTTGTGGTTTCATGATGCATGTTATGAATTACTATTGATCCAGTTATCCCTTTGATTTTTGCTCATTTGGATTGACGATCTGATCAGCTTACCTCTGATCTCTTACAGTCTGAAGAAACAATGTGACTGTGGTCACTCATCTGTCAGGCACTTTTGCTGGTGGAACAAGGTTAGTTAAAAGTTTTTTTTTGCCACTTCAGTTTGTTTGATTTTTGTTCATGCGGAAGGCTTGCTGACAGAATGCTAATCTTTAATAGTATATAACAAGACCAATACAATATGGATCGGCAAGTCATGATGGCCGAAGAGCCATGGTTCTTCTAAAAGAAAAGGTTCTGAAGGGTATAGTGTTAAGGCGCACGAAAAAAGGAAGAGCTGCGGATCTTGCCCTCCCACCAAAGATTGTGAGTTTGCATTTTAAACATTTATATACATGAATATCTGCAGTGGCTTTTTTTTTTCCATTTGTGTACCAGTTGCGAGCAGTTTATTTGTTCATGATAGGTGACCTTGAGGCGGGACTCCTTCGATAAAAATGAAATGGAATTCTATGAAGCTTTGTATACTCAGAGTCGCACACAATTTGATTCGTGAGTTCTTCTTTCCTTCTTGTTTGTTTGTTATGTGGAATGGTGCTGCAAAAAGCTGGATAGTTTGTTTGTGTTTTAACAATCAATACTTTGTACTAGTTCCTAGCATCTCAAGATATGTGAACCATCAGTACAACAAAGCAAAAGCATGATTGTAGGTTATATTGCACCTGTTTAGCAACCAATACTTTGTACTAGTTCCTAACATCTCAAGATATGTGAACCATCAGTGCAATAAAGCATAATTATAGGTTATATTGCACCTGTTTAATTATTAATTCTGGATTTAATTTGGACCAGTACCACCCAGGTTATGTTTATAGCAGAAGGTATGATATGTTGTAAAGAAATTCCATCATTAGTTTCATTCCATATAATTTATAATGTACCAAATTCTTTTATTGCATTTGTTAAGTAGCTGATGCAAATGGTCCTTTCAATTTTGACCTTTATGTAGTCCTTTTAAGGCCATTTATGTGTAATGCTGTTCTCTCCAGATATGTTGACGCTGGGACGCTGATGAACAACTATGCTCATATCTTTGACCTCCTAACAAGGTTGAGACAGGTAGTCTTTTGTAAGAACAATTATGGGAACGCACAATTCTTTAGATTCTCTTAGAATTCCTTTCAATCACATTCATGTTGTGCCATTGATTTCCTCTAGAATTGCTTAATTATTACTCTTCCAGAAAGTAACTTTTTAAAAAAATTTCCATCAAACTGTAGGCTGTTGATCATCCTTATCTTGTGGCATATTCTAAGACAGCAGAACATAAAAATGAAGGAATTGGGACCATGGAAAGCCAGTGTGGTATATGCCATAATTTGACAGAAGATGCTGTGGTTAGTAGATATACACTCCAAAACCAAAATGGAAAAATAAACTAAACCTGTGTGCCTTTTCCCCATGCTTATTAAATCTAACTTTCAAATACTGATTTTCCTGTCAAGGCTACCTCTTGTGAACATGTATTCTGCAAGAATTGTTTGATAGACTACTCCGCAACTTTGGGGAATGTTTCATGTCCATCTTGTTCAGTACCTCTCACTGTTGACTTAACAACACAAAGTTCTGGAGAAAAGTTGACTGCAAATATGAAGGGTGGCAAACGCTCAGGAATATTAGGCAGACTACAAAACCTTGCGGATTTCAAGACAAGCACAAAAATTGATGCCTTGGTAAGTTACACTACTTAGTCAATATATGTTCCGTGCTTTCCACGTGTGTCCAAAAGAAACAACCAAAAATTGCAGATATGTTCTGGCAAAATGTATTTTCTAGAAGTTCTCTAGGGTATCCAGCAAGCCATAAGTTTTAATGGAGTAGCTGCATGGATGTTCATTATTCTTATGCTTGTGAGAGTATATCAATTTGAGGAAAATAGGGGTAGTAGTTAGGTTTCATGGTCATATGAGACCTTGAGCTCACCTAATGATCAGGAAGTTCTGATACTTACTGACCCATGGTAGTGCCAAAAATCAACTTTCATGTAATTATCATGTCTATACCCATGTCATGATTTTTGTGATTTTACCATTCTAATATTAGGGATTAAAATCTTGTTTTCACAAGTTATAGAACCTACCTGTCCAAACTTCTCTATTCATTGGGTGGACATTCCTTTTGAACTCGTAAACTTGCCATTGTGGTTTAGATACTACCAGATAAGGCTAAATCTTGTTACTGGCTGCTTTACCACCAAATTTTGGCCTATATGTTTTCGTTGGTTGAGCTACATAGTAATGTTTTCAATGAAATACTGCTGATAACCTAGTAGGTAGACTGTAAACACGGATTTTTCAGTGAAGGTTGCATAAGCCCTTCTCAGCTTTATATATCACTTCACCAGTAAGGGTGTGTTTAGTTCACGAAAAGAAAATTTTTGGGTGTCACATCGGACATTTGACCAGATGTCGGAAGTGGTTCTCGGACATGAATGAAAAAACTAATTCATAACTCGCCTGGAAACCACGAGACGAATTTATTAAGCCTAATTAATCTGTCATTAGCACATGATGGTTACTGTAGCACTTATGGCTAATCATGGACTAATTCGGCTCAAAAGATTCGTCTCGTGATTTCCATGCATAGTTTTTTTTAAAAAAATCTATATTTAATGCTCCATGCATGTGTCAAAAGATTCGATTTGACGTTTTTGGGCAAAATTTTTTGGGAACTAAACAAGACCTAAAGCTCAAATCCTCCATAATGCTGTACTGGGTCTAGGGGCTGCTCTTGAGTATTTAATCATAGTGGACCTATGTAAATGTAATTTAATATTCATTTTCTTGTCAACTTTAACATGCAGAGAGAAGAGATAAGGAACATGGTCGAGCATGATGGCTCCGCTAAAGGGATTGTGTTCAGCCAGTTCACATCGTTCTTGGATTTGATTGAGTTCTCCCTACAGAAGGTAATGTATCGGGAGGCATTTATGAGCATCATGCTTATCAGCCCTGTTACAACTGTAACACAGTTTATATGTTTTGACAGTCTGGTATCAAGTGTGTGCAACTTAATGGAAAAATGAACATTGTTGAGAAGGGGAAAGCTATAGATACCTTCACCAATGATCCAGACTGCAGGATTTTTCTGATGAGCTTGAAAGCCGGAGGAGTAGCTCTCAACCTCACTGTAGCATCTCATGTAAAGCGCATTGCAGCATCTCCCTTCTATCTACTTAGTCCTGAATCTCCTGAGCATTCAAAACAAGCAATAGAACTGGTGCCGCTAATGAATAAGATTACATGCTGTATAGGTTTTCTTGATGGACCCTTGGTGGAATCCTGCTGTTGAGAGTCAAGCCCAAGATCGAATCCACAGAATTGGGCAGTTCAAGCCTATCAGGTGCAATAGCTGTCACACTTGCTTTACCATGCTATGTTCATGCAATTGTAGACGTTTTTCTTAACCATACCCCCCTTCGTCTGATGTTGCAACATCTTAAATCCACTGTACAGAAGCATGAGGTTTGTGATCAAGGACACCGTTGAGGAGCGTATACTGCAACTGCAAGAGAAGAAGCGTCTGGTGTTTGAAGGGTAACAATCTCTTTTCCTCCCAATTACTAAAGGCATAATTTCCAGTGCTTGTCTGATAGCTGTCTCCCGGCGGATGCCTCCTGATACCGTTTCTTCCCACAATCTCTTTGCAGCACTGTTGGCGACTCACCGGAGGCCATGTCGAAGCTTACAGAGGCTGATCTCAGGTTCTTGTTCCAGAATTGATTCTCCCCAATAGGTGATACTCCCTGTTTAGGCGGAGCCTATAGGTTTAGCGACTGACATATAGGAGCCATATGACAGCGCGGGTCAGTTGTTAGGTGCTCGCATTGTCGCATGGCGGATTCGCATGCCCTCTTGGACCTGTTGCTACAAAGTGTTGATGATTTCTCTTTCCTCTTTTGGCAGAAATAGGTTTTTGAGTCTTTCTTTTTTTTTCGTAACAGTAATCCATTCCATTATCGCCTAGCAATGACCAACACGCGTGTTGACTTGTTGAGAGTGGCCGGAGGTTGCAGTCCGGTGCCTGCCGTGTCTAGCGGTCATCTCTAGGATAGCGATGATTGCACTTGCTCCCATTCTTTTCACAGACGAGGTTGTACCGTTGTACTCCCTTGTACGGGAATGCTTTGCAGGCGTTGACTCTGAAGCCGTCTTGTAGGCTTGACGGTCCATGGCCATTTTGCTAGAAATGCCACGCATCCATCAGTGCTACTGGTGCATCAGAGTATGTCTGTATCTGACGGACCTCCCTGTCTCAGCCTGCACCAAACGCCGGGGTTTCGCGCAGTCAAGTCAGGCAAAATTGGGCAACCAAAGCGTCTACTGCATCTGAAAGCCCGAAACAGGCAATCCTTGGACGAAGAAAGGCAGCAAGGACATGAGTCCGACTTTCTCGCATGTACAGTTGCCTCTAGCTAATTAATATCTTAGTACTAGTCAAGCATGCTTGTTATTCCCTCTGTACTTCTGTAGTAGTAACCGAGGGGTGAATTTGGCTCCTCTAACTTTAGGGGCTAAAGTCCATCGTCGATTTTACATCCTACGGAGTAGGATTTTCCATCATTTTTTATTTAAGTTGAAGACATATTTCGTACAATCCGTATGATGCAAAATCGACACGTGATGATTTTAGCCTCCATCTATCATCAATTTTGTATTTATGGGACGGAGGCAGTAGTACTGTACTACACTACCCTATTTGTGCATAGTATTAATTAATTAATCAGCCTGCGACAGGGACGGGCCCGTCAAGGACGCAATGGACGCCAGTCGACTCGAAGTGATTAAACAAAAGTAAAGCGCACAAGTAATAGCAGCAGTAGTACAATGGATGACATTTATTTGTTGATTAGGATCGGGTTATATCAATTGGAGCTCCCTCCTAATCAATCGCGCGCGGCTTGGTTGCTTTGGGGGCAAAGCGATATTATCCACCATCGCTACGGGGCCGCGCGCTAGCTCTTGGTGCTGGATCCATGGAGGACAGGAGAGCAGCTGCCCGGCCGACGCGAGGCAGGTTAGCATGGGCACGCCAAAGCAGATTGATCCGGCACCCATGCGCCTCTAAAATTCTTTGTTCCTAAAGCGAGATCTTGCTCGTGCTGGAGAGCTGCCGAGCATCTTCCTATCAAAGCAGAAATGGTGTTCTCCTTTATTGCTACCAACAAAAAATTGTTTTTAACCAACTACTAGCATATTGCCCTGCGTCATAAGTATAATAACACATAAAAATTCTTTTTAAGTTTATTTTTGCTTAGAGGATTACATAAATATAATACTGTGTTTCATTAAAACGCTTAGAGGTTATACGATATATTGCCGGTCACACGTAGTTAAGCCATAATATTGTCTCTTACATATAACTGTATAAATAGTTTAGTCCTAAGTTTTGCTAAAAATCATCGTCTCATCGAGGTCGCTAACTTGACCTGAATAGTTGTAGATCCTTCCATGTGTGTGATTTTGATAGATCTGGAATGATCTTGTTTAGCCATGGTTTATGGCTTTCTTTCTTTCCTATTTCCTTCTGGTCGTTTTATTTTAGTGTCATTGAATCTTGAACATAATTTTGTTTAGCCATAATTTTGTCTCTAAAAGACAAACTGCAATAATTTTGTTTTGATGATCTAAAACTTGTCGATTCACTCATATGCCTTTAGTCAACATTCGAATAAAATTTATTCCAACTAACTCCGTCAAAATTTGGACATGTACTTAATTTCACGCAACTATTTCATTTCCCCCTCCTTCACACACCTATAGCGACAAAACCGTTTAAAAAAACTATAGCGACAAAAGAAAGCAGTGAGCTGTGTTTTTCAGGACTAATGCAATAGATTAATCCCAATACAATCATCACTATATATCCAAAAACATACACACGCACGTACACGCGCGCGCGCGCACACACTCATCACTAGCGCCACACTACATGTATGTTGACACTACAACACCTTTGCTTATGCACGTCACTGTTAATAACAAGCTTTCCCGGAAAAAAAAACTACAAGCTGATCCGAACATGAAAAAAGACATTGACAAAATCCAATATCTACCATGTCGAATAAAATCTTTTTTAAAAAAAGTGGCCTAACTTTTGTACTTACATATACATATACAAGAATGTTTCAAAATAAAATTGAAAGAAGTTAGATTCTTTCCGATGCGTTGCCTATGCAACTTTTTCCCCATTAAAACCTTAAAATTCTCAATTTTCTGTCAATCGAAAGGTTCAGATCCACATGTGTCTAGATATACCCCCAATTTCTCTCTTCTATTCTAGTACGTAGTCCACAGCATTTTCTTGTAGAGATACATATCCTAATTCACATGTGGTAGCCATCACAAATATGATGCAGCCATTAGCCCACGATGACTACCACCTCGCCTTCTTCCTTCTCAAGCTAGCCCCATTTAGTGAGGGGTTGGTTGTTTCGTTGCTCGCATACTCCTAAGAAGATACACATCTAGCCGTTTGGTTGGTTGCATTTATTTAGCCTGCTAGTTTGAGATTTTATTTGGTTGCTAGCACGAGAAATATGGTTTAGAAGGGGTTTTGTTTGGATGGTTACTTGGTTGTATGGTCTTGAGTGTGGTTAATTACCATTTCATTTGGGTGGACAAAGTTGCCTATACAATATCTTATTAAAAACACTTGGATTTAACCAGCTATTAGTTGAAAAACAAACTTCTTATGAAGATGTCCCTCCACTTGACATGGTGGCACTACTGCAGAACACCTAATAGGTATCGCCATCATAGGTGGTGGTTCCCCAAAAACCGCCATATATGAGCCATTTCTCGCCTGAACATAGTTGCAGTGTTAATAACCGTCACCTATAGATCATTATAGGTGATGGTTTATAACCAGAACCATCACCTATAGTCCTGGAATTAGGTAGCGGTTTTTACCAAACCGCCACCTATAATATAGGTGGCGGTTCCATACAAAACAGCCAAAAATTAAGTAGCAAAAGTTGTCAAGCATGTGGGATAGAATTTCATATATGTACTGGAAGTTTTCGTTGTGGTGGTAACAACCAAAGCGACAGCGACGACGAGCCTCACCTCCTCGTCCCCTCATCCGCCTCGTCGCTAGCTTGTTGCCATCGGCAAAGTCGGGAGGCTCCAAGGACAACGGTAGTGGGGCCATCCTTCCCTCAAAGCTTGTGACAATCCACCGCTGAGCTGACAAGGCGGCGGGGACGACAAGATCCATGCCTACATCGGCTAGATCTTGCGGTGAGGTGATGTGATGTTTGTTAGTGGTGACAATGAAGGTGCGCAAGTGGCGCACAGTGTGTGCAACAGCTTGGCGGCAATGGCAACCAGCATGTGAGCATCAATGATGACAATGCGTTGACAACTGGCGAGGGCAGATCTATAGCAGCCATTGCTAGATCCATCGCTAGCGCACATGCACCTAGTTCTGTCGGCGACCCATGGAGGAGTGGCGGCCAAGCGGCAGGCCAAGCAGATTAGAGTGCGACGGCCGCTCGGCCAGATGGCCGGTGAGGACGATGAGTTGTATGGGCTGCGAAAGTGTCTTGGCTGCTGGCCAGCAGTGAAGGGATGCGAATGCCTGGCGTCCAGGAGGACGTGGCTCTTGGGCAGCATGAGGCAGCGTTGGGTGTTGCATGGAGTTTGCCAAGGTGAGGCACGACGATGAGGCTATGACAACATGCGGGTTTGTTTTGTTTGGGCGCCTCTCTCTAGATCTGGTCCTACCACAGACACGTCAGAACGACACCTTGCTGGAGGTTCCAAGACGACACTTCATGGCTGATGCATGACTAGGTACAACAAGATGGCCCAATGCGGTGGCTCTACTACAGGAGGTGGTTTTGGTGGAGTTGCTTTCCCGTGTCAGCATCGATATCTTAGACATGATGGCATGAAGGTCCCAGTCTGGACGGCTGGCAGTGGTGACATTGGCTTCGTCGGCAGGCTCCTCCCCTAGTAGTGGATCTGGTTTTTCTCGATGGAGGAACATCATGTCTGCATGCTCGGCGGCAGGGGCTGACACCGACGATTACGACGTCTGCTCGGGGGTGCTGGCAGTGGCGGCAACCGGGATGACACGTTAGCGGCCTGATGCGGTGATGAGGTTGCAGCTTTGGTCCATGGCTAGAGTGGACGCGACACAGAGGCGTAATATCCGATGCGGCAAAGAGGTCACATGCCATAGAGCAGAGGTGGCGAAGGCGGAAGGCTGACGTGTTGAGGAGGATTGTGACGCGATGGTGATGCAGCGACCCGAGTAGTGGAGCCACGAGTTGCGTGGCTGAGGCAAAGACACGGTGTTGCCGTAAGGTGGGTATTGCAGGTCCGCATAGACCCCTTTTTCAGATGACTGCACTCTTGCATCATCTCCTTTGTCGTCATAAGATGACCATGTCAGGCAAGCTAGCATGGGGGAGAGGGATCTATTCTCTCTCTCATCCTCTCTCCGTCCAACCCAACTGCGTGGATGAATCTGGAGCGCATCGGAGTTTGAACTCCTACTTGACGGCCGGCTAATGGCGAGGCACTGACGAAGTGGCTGCGTGTTGAAGTTTCTTAGTTGGTGGTGGCTTCACAGCCTGACAGGCGCTCTATAGCACGTGAGGGTGGAAAGTTTACGGGAGAACCCTGCTTTTGGGCTGGCAACAGTGACGCCTGCAAGTACAGTCTTCCCCTTGGTATGATGTTATGTAATCCTACCTCTTCCTATGTATTTCTTCAGGTGAAAATCATGTCCAGGATCCCTGGACGGGCGGTGACGACGCAACGAACGTCTTTTAATTTTTTGTTGGAGGAGTTATTTCGAAGAACCTTTACTATAGGGATATCATGCGCCTATTTAGTGCTTCAGTAACAAGGGATTTGTTCTAAAGGCGTGGTGTGGTATGTTTTCTTTTCTTATTATGGTCTTTGCTTGGGCTATAATCCTGTGTTAATTTTTTCTTCTCTATTAATATATGTTACGAGGTAGAGCTTTTGCCACCCTAAACATGAATGCCAACCAAATATAAAGAACTACAGTGTTAGCCAGTGTCTGGAACTTTGAATCAAGTGTTGTTCAGTAAATCTCCATACACCTTATATATGCACCTCCTAAAACCGTTAAGAAATTGTGGCCTTGTTTTCTTTTTTCCATTTGAGAGTATCTTTCCTTATGCTCTAGAAACTGTAGTATCTTCTTCTTTTTCTTCAATTTGAGGGATCATCTCTATCCCCATGCATGCCAGGTGAAACACTACTAGAAATTCGGTCTGTTGCAACAACACAAAAACGTGGCAAGAGAATCAAAATAGTTGCAATATGTACCAATAGCAACTATGGCACTGTTGTTGGGAGCCGTGGCAAGTATATAAGTTGCAATAGGTCTATTGCAATGATTTTTTTTGTTTGGTAGCAATAGTATTTAGTTGCCACAGAATGATCACGGTTGCAATTGTATATGTTGCCATGCCTAACATCGTGGCAATAAGACCTATTGCCACACCATAAGACGTTGCATTAGGCATCATTTGCAACAAACTTACCACCAAAGAAGACTCATATGTGATGATTCAAATATTCAAATAAAAGCCAAAATTTTTTTTTGAAATTTTTAAAACTTTTAGCAATGTTTATATGTCACTAGCCATTCTTCCACAATTTTTTTTGCTAATTTTAGCATATTGTAGACTATGAGATTCGAACCCAGGACCTTCCTCTCTCCAAGAGATAACCTCACCATTAGACTATGAGCTCATACAAATAAATCTTTTCATACTTTTATTTAACTATACATGAATACGAGCTCGTCCACCATCCGCACAAGTTGCTACTGCAAGGAAAATGTATGATTATTGCAACCAAAAATATTTGTGGCAATATTATCAACATATTGCAACCATTTCTTAAAATGGTGGCAATAACATGTATATATTGCAACGAAAATAAGGGTTATCACAACATAATATATTCATGGCAATATTGTCCATATAATGCAACATTGTCGTACAATGGTGGTAATAAAATCCTAACTATTGCAACGAAAATCAAGATTATCGCAGCACCAGATATTCATTCAAATGTTGTCCACCTATTACAACCATTTCACATGATGGTGGCAATAGCAACTATCTATTGCAATGAAAATTAAAATTATCACAACGCAACATATTCGTGGTAATATTTTCTATATATTGCAACTATTTTACAAAATGGTGGCAATAACATATGTCTATTGCAACTAAATTTACATTGTTACAATGATGTCTGTGACAATAGGGTAAAAACCTAGTAGTGAAAATAGTATACGAGATTTTCCAACTGTACCAGCTATAGTTTCTGTTTTTTACCGGACATCTCATCTCAATTCCATATTGTTTGGAGTCCTGCCGTTAGTGGCATACCATTTTTTATCATATAAAAATACATTTTATGTCGACATGGTCCCTGACATTTTATATTATCCAAACAAGTTTTTCAAATTTATTATTTAGCTCAACATGATCCTTTTACCCACTAAAATTGACACATGGACGTGCTATGTCATTCTCTCATGCAAGAACAGCCACTAAATAATCAATATATAAAAGGAAAGTGGAAAAAAAGTAGTGCACGCAAAACCAAAAACGTTATTAGTACGTGATTAATTGAGTATTAGCTATTTTAAACTTGAGAGATGAATTATTTTACTTTTTTTACAAATTTCATGTATTTTTTTTCAAAAAACGCTATGTTTAGTCGTTCGTGAAGCGTGCACACGTAAAAAGAGGGAAACACACTATAGGAATTAGACAGCACCAGTTTTTTTCATTCATGTTCTTCCAAATGGTCCCTATATCATATCATTAGATATAAGGCCCGTTCGACGTTCGGAAGAGCTAAATGTTGTCATTTTATTTATTTATTTTATTTTTATATGTAAGGGTATAATGTTCATTTAGTTAGTTCTTGCATGCGTAGATAATATGGCATGCATAAATGGTATTTTTGGGGGTCCAAAGACTATATTGAGTTAAATGATAAATTTAAGGACTTGTTTAAATAATTTGAAACGTCAAAGGACTAAATTAATACAGTACAGGTGTCAAATTTGAAAGACTATATTACCTAATCACCTTTTTTATAATATTCAAATCGTAGTTATTTCCTGCTTTGAATTTTTTACCAATAGTTCGGTATGATGTTAATTTAGTGTTTCTAAGACTCCAATCTGATAGTTCTGCCTGCAATATTCCCCGATATATAGGCCATGTTTAGTTCCCAAAACTTTTCACCCAAAAACATTACATCAAATTTTTAAACTCATGTACGAATCATTAAATATAGACAAAAACTAAAACTAATTACACAGTTGGGCTGTAAACGACGAGACGAATCTTTTAAGCCTAATTATGTCATGATTAGCCACAAGTGCTACAGTAACTCATATGTGTTAATGACGGATTAATTAGGCTAAAAAAATTCATCTCGTGGTTTACAGGCTAGCCGTGAAATTAGTTTTTTCATTCGTGTCTGAAAACTCCTCCCGACATCCGGTCAAACGTCTGATGTAACACTTCTTTAAAAAAAATTTAGAACTAAACATGGCCATTATAGTACGAATCATTTTCGTTTTCGGCCAGCTTTACTATTTGTCAATTCTGTTCGAAATAAATAATTAATGTACTCCCTCAGTTTCATGCTTGTTATTCTAACAAGTCTCACACTAACGAACTATTTATTGCACTCATTCATTTATATTCGCAAAGCAGCAATTAACTCTGATTGTTTGAGATGAGACAGTAAAAGTTATTTCTTTAATTATGTGTGACTAAGGGCATGCCTAATGCGGAATTTCTGCCATAAGTAACAAGGGACATGTTGGATTTTTATCTACGTAAAAGAGACATTGAAGAGAGAGAAGTTATATGTTATTTTGCAAATGGTTAAAGATATAGTGGCAGTAAGTAATTTTACTCTGGTAGCATAGCTGTCTTATATACTTTTATTTTCTAGTGGACAAATTGCCATATCTTTAAAGACATACTATGCATACAATGTTGTCTTATATGTTGTTTACAGATGATGTGAAAGAAAATTACTTATAATGTTATAATGTTATGCCAACCATTAAACATACCCCAATAAATAGTAGAGAAAGAAGGTCACATTAAAAGGATGTGGAATAGCTACAGTTAATTTGAAACATTTTTCCTAGTTTAATTACTACATGCATGTTTTCATACTGCATATACACATACACACACAGTACTTCTTCCATTCATATTATAAATCGTTTTGACATTGATTAAACTCAAATTGCTTCGACTTCCATCAAATTTGTAGAGAGAAGTTATAACATTTTCAGCAAAAAAAAAATAGCTGTGAACAAATTGTACTCCCTCTGTCGCGTCCTTATTTTACACAAAGTCAATATTTAATTTTTTTGACTAATTATTAAACTAACCATATTGTTGTTATATTGTTGTTTAGTATTATGCATGTGACATTATTGGATTTGTATTTAAATATATTTTCATATGATGTATAAATTTTATAATTTTTGATAATATTTTATGGGATGAATTAAGGGTCAAAGTAAAGTATTAAAGATCATGTATAATTAAAATACGTTTTGTATTTAAGGACAGAGGTAGTACATTACATGCATTTCATTTTCTATCCGCGTAGGTTGGTCGGGACAACGGGGTGATGATACGTAGCGATCGATCGACCGGACCGTGCAAGATTAGGCATCGATTTTCCGTTCTAGAGCACTAAATATATCCCGCAATGTACGTTCTCCTGTCACGCCTATAATTAATTAATCACCTCATCTTATCACCTCTCAGCGATTAATTCAGTGTGACTTGAGAGAGAATCGACCACGTCGTTTTCTTCCGAATCAGGCTCGTTAATTACTGGTCCCGGCGTAATTATTTTTCAATGCATTTTGCTGCATCCATGCATCATGTATGCCACACGTTGTACCCTTTCCCAAAACGAACTTACGTCTCGTTGGGCTTCACTTCCGGATTCAGTAAAGGAAAAAAAAAAGCAGAAAGAGAAACCTATGGATGTGCCAAAGAACTTGAGTGCATGGTACGTAGCTGGTTCTGATCAGATTGGTCCATATGCTGCTACTGGATGGAGTTTGTAGGGTTGGCGTATGACTATGACATCCACAGTTTATTCTGTATCAGGGCATCTCCAACGCAAGTGACAATATATA
>CM002485.1:14089939-14103169 GCA_000325765.3 Leersia perrieri
GACACTAATACTAATAGAAGTGATCAAGGTGAGGGAATATTGTCTGTACAATTAAGCATTTTCTGAGCGTCCTCTTCTCCAGTGCAAACATCTTCTCATAATCTCATAAGCAAAGAGTACCTGCTAAGCCATGAGCCCATGACAACCAACGCTAAGGGCATTCAAACGCTGTCCAACAAAAGCAACTGGTAGCTCCCTACCATTGGGCTAGGATGCCTCCGTCTCATAATATAAAAGCATTTGGCTTTTGAGTTTATCCTATAATATAAGAACTTTTAACTTTTAAATAGTCAATTTGTGTCCACACATCTATTATTAACACAGTTGAACCTTTCATAAAAAGTTATATGTTTTCATACAGACCTCCTATATCTATATTTTAATCCTTTAAATTATAGAATGTATCATCTATAATTCTATATATCAATTGAAAAATCAGTGGGGGCCTATCTACTATGAGGGGTCCTGTGGACATTGTAAAATATTCTTATTATTTCTTAAAACGGCAATAGTTCTTATATTATGGGACGGAGAGAGTAATACATAGACTTTATATTGTTGCTGGCAATATATGTTACACGCATGTATTTTTTAGAGAATACACGTCAGAATATTTTACCAGTGAGAAAAATCTATCAATATATTTAGCAGCCCGTGCGCTGTGGGCCTGATGTCCCTAGCACGCAAGAAAGGGCTGCAAGGCTAGGCCAACAGTAAGCAACCTGACAGGTCATATACTCATACAACCAGCCCCACAGTTGACATGTCATGACAAAAGAACCTGCCCACTATATAGTTTCCTCCTAAAGACCATAGATTTGTACAAAGTTCATTTTTTCATGACATTGTTCCATATCGTAAGCGATTTTCTTATATATCTCATTTTCCAAAACTCCAGATAGATCAGTAGCATTCATGTGTATAGTGAATTATGGAGAATTTTGCAGATGAATTCTAACGCGCCAGATGAATTTGACAATGCGCACATCAAATTTATTGTGAAACAATTTCGAAGGTAAATAGGATGGGTTGGGATTTTATTTTTCAAAGTTTGGACTGTATTATGGTGCTCGCGTCATTATTGTACGAAACTGTCTTGGCCAGAACAAATTAGCTGATGGTTAGGTTAATGACCCTGACCTGATGTCGTATAGGGATCAAATTAAGGTGCTAATTACCATGAAAGAGTAGGGAGTATAATAACATGTCTGTGGAAAACTAGAATGGAAAAACAAAGCAAATGTTCCCGAAGGTAAGAGTTCTGACCCAATTAAATACGAACAAAAATAGCTACAAAGAAAATTTTGCGCGCCGTTCCAAAAATGAATACTACTCCTATGCGATCGTATCAAAATTCTATGTGATCGTATCAAACGTTTAATCAACTCTAATTACATGGTCTATTAATATATTGTGAACTTTATTTATCATATACTCTACATATGACCTCCTCCTCTTCTGACTGCGTGCTCGTCTTCCACCTCGCCCCGCCGGCAAAGCCATGCGACCGCAAGAACGGCGGGAATAGGGAAGCACGCTAGTTGTGCTTGCACTAGTGGTGTCGCATGTGGTCGGTGGTGGCTCAACCCATCTAGAGCCGTGCACGTGGTCGGCAGCTGGTGGTGGTTGTTGGAATCGGTTGGTGGCAGTGGTTGGTGGCGGGGCCTATGGGCAGGCAGGCGGAGGTGGAGACGCGTTGGTCTGTGGCGGCACCACGTAGGGGCTTCATTGAGGCGCGGTGTCGTTAGCATCGTCCCAGCTAGACCCCCCTCCCCGGCCAAATCTGGACATCGACTGTCAGGTCAACCGGGCGCGTGGTGGTGTGGGTGGTTGCGCATAGGGACGACTTGATGGGCACGCGGGTGTCGACCAATGGCGTGGAGTGCAACCTTCGTGTCGCCCGGCAGCATGTGTCAACGGTCGGCCTGAATGACGATGGATTGACTGCTTGGGTGGTCAAATTTGGGTTCGATCGGCAGGGGTGGTTTCGTCTCCTAACTGTTGTGAGGACGATCCATGCACCGTCGGAGCATCCAGATCTATCGACAGACCACAGAGGCGCATCCGACTGCTCGTTATATCTCCATACCAAATTTGGCTCTAGCAGCTGGTTTGGTAAGATGACGACGACAATAGAGGTATTTTTGTTGGTGCTAGGATGGCATGGATGAAGACGTCAGGTGCAGTGGGTTAGTACCTCTTGTGGTGGCGTGTGTGGTGACGACAATTGAAATGACGGCGACAGAGGTTCTTGGGACCGTTACTCTAGGGATGTCCGTCGTTTGGAGATATGTAGTGTATGTTTCTTCAAATAACGGCCAAGCAAGTAGAATGGCGATTGGCGGTGGTGAAACAGCTTCTCGACACACTAAAGACATTTGGTGTGACAGTGGCACCAGAGTTTTGGACGGAAGTAGTTGTTTTATAGCTAATGCTAAGACGTTTTTTTTCTTTTGTATTTATGTATTCTCCTTTATATAAGGGTTAAAGTCTAAGTACTCATGTATCGTTTGTTTGTCTATATCATTTACATATCATTTATAGATATAGAGGTCAGATTAATAAATTCATTATTAAAAAACTATCGAGCACAGCGTGTAGAGTAGTGGTAAACTCCTTGAGAGTTGAGACGGGTGGCGGTTGGGCATTGGTGGATGTACGAGCACTCTAGCAGACATACCAGCCCTATGTAACTTTTCCACAATAATTACATGGGGTGCTGCTAGTATTATCTTGATCCAGTGATCCACAGTGGTAAAAGGCATGCCCTACACTGCATCTGCAGTCTCAATGACTTCCCGGCATCAGTCGTTGCAACTTGATAATTGGCATTCAATGTGAGCTATGCCAGTTCCCATGTTGCTCGGCTCTCTGCTCTCTCACTCCCAGGCAATCATCAATATCACTGCACCCCCACCGTGCGGACAAATTATTCTACTACACGTATATTATTGAAACCAAGCTATGCTGTCTGATGAGTGGGATTATATTGTGAACGGACCATAGCTAATAAACAAGGATACCTCCGATAGATATCCACGGGCTATTATAAACCATTTTGTATAATTTTTAATAGAAAAAAGATAAAAACTAATTTAAAAGTTAAAAGATGTTTTTTTCACACGCTCTAATGCTATGTGAGAATGACTTATGAGGTCATTTATATTATGAGCTATTTGCTAAGACCTATATTATTAGACAAGTTATTTTTTAAAACTATCTAGAGGTAGTTTGGAGCATTGTTGAAGAAGTATAGAATTATTTCGAGGATCTACTCATTGTGGTTCAAGTTCATTGGCACAACAGTACATAGTAGGATCTAATCTCTAGACGTAGTATACACTAGTATACGCACATGTATAGTCATCCGCTCGCTGTTCGGACATTTATGTTGATCAACTAAAACTCATCGTATACGTATGATTTTCAACAACAATAATTGAGGCTATCAATAGCTTGCTTTTGCTGAAAAGAAACATGCAAATTAGCCTCAGTCTAATGAAAAACGATGAAAGCCATATGTGCGTCCACTGATTAAGGGTGTAGTGCATGGTGCTACCTAAGGTTCCTTAGATGTGTGGGTGTGTGTTCAGTGCTAAACAGCTAAAGCATGTACACACTACATGAGAATAGGTTTGTAATCTACTCGACTTTACGGCGTATCAACATGGGTGTGTGTTTGAATGTAATGTCGGGTCTAACTTGTACTCACTGAAAAAAAAAGAATATATTATAATTGGCACTGTCTTTGAAGTGCAACTTTACATATATTTTTTTGTCGTACACTATTTATAGATTTTTTAAAAAATGTTTTTCACAAACATACACATATGGCATTAGTACAAAAAATAATATTGCAAATATATATAACATTATAAATTAATTTACCTTATAAATATTTAGAAATACATTGATGTTCATAAATGTTTTTAAGGCAAAATTTGATAGAGGTCATCCAAAGTTTGCGGCCTTTGCTCTATTACCCTTAAAACGTGTCTTTGTTGTAGCGCATTAATTATAAAAATATGTTAATTTGCTAATGCACACTAGATGACATATTTTTATCATTTTTAGTAAAAGTGGAGAGAATAATATCCAAATGAACATTTTGCCCTTTAAACCATTTTCGGCCAAATATTGTGTTTGTTGTACTGAATTTGATGTGAGATTTTTTTTATTTAGCATTAATTAATTATTTCTTGTTTGGAGGAATTTTGTAGTAGTGAAATTTAAAAATTATTCAAAGCATACTGAAATAGTTTGAATATGTCGTACTGAAATTGACATGATATTTTTTTCTTTAGCATTAATTGATTCGTTTTTTGTTTAAATGACTTTTGTAATAAATTTTGAGACTTATTCAAATCATACTGAAAAATTTCCAATTTTTTAAATTATTTCAAAAATGCATTTTAATATTCACGGCAATATCCCTACAAACAAAAAAGAACAACATTTGTATGGAAATGGTTTGAGGGGCAAAACGGTCATTTGGATGTGATTCTCTCTTCACTTTGACAAAAAAAAGATAAAATAGGTCATCATGTCCATTAGCAAATTACCATATTTTTATGCGCCAATTGCATATCTGCCACTATTTTGAACCGTTATTGTGAATCTGCCACTAAAAAAGTTGTAATAGCAAATTTGCCACCAAAATTGGTCGGATTCTAGTTTTCTTCCAATCAAACTCACAGATTGGACTAACACCATTAGAGGGTAGATTTTTATAAAATTTAGGACAAAAATACACCTTTGCAGAGTCAAAGAAGACTATGGAAACGCTGGCACCGAGAGGAAAGCCGCAGCGAGGCCAAACGCCGCCGCACGGGCATGGCGGGAGAGGTGAGGAGGAAGAAGAGCGGGAGGGAGGCGACTGCTATGGCGAGCACGCCGCGGCGGTTGGACGGGCGGCGGAGGATTGCGGAGGCGAGCAGCGTGCCGGCGGACTCCCCAAGGACAACGACGCTGGTGGAAGGGACGAGGCGGAGGGCGGCGATGCGGAGGAGGAGGGAGAGCGCGAGGTGGGCAGCGGGGCAGAGGAGGGTAGCAACGACGGGGAACGGCGGGGAGCGGAGGAGGCGCGGGCGGCCGTGGCACTATAGGCGGCAGCGGCGGCAGGGTGCCGACCACACCCCACCCGAGATGAGAGAGGGGTGACCGGGTGAGTAGATCGATTGAAGGCAAGGGTAAAATAGTCATTGTACCCATTTAATTTAATTAATGAATTATTTTTATTCTCTTAAGTGCATAGTTTTGACGGTAATGGCAAAAGTTGCGCAGAGACACCAACTTCAGTGATAAATTTTTAATTCACGTTTTTTAATGGCTTTTTAGAGTTAAGGTGGAAAAGGAGTGGTATATTTGCAATTCTCTCTATTTTTATAGTGTTATACATATTTTAGAATGTCCTAAAACAAAGGCCACAAACTTTGGATACCATCTAGCAAATTTGACACGTTTTAAAGGCATTCGACCTACGGATCAACGTGTTTTCTGATAAGGGCGGCCAAATAATGGGGGAAATATTACTTGATCAAAGGGTCCATGATACTGTGTCGTGCCCTTAATACTGTTGAGCTAAATATTCGGCCCCAAATCATTTTTCCTGTGCCATAATCTAAAGGTGTCGGTACACTGCACCCGCTCCATTTGGCGAGCTGAAGCCACAGAAATGCAAACAAAGTACAGAACCACACTTGGCAACCTCTGCTGTTGTCCTGACACCTGAGCCCGTGATGGGGCTGAACACAAGTTTTTGCCATTTTTCCCCCATACCGCAACACGGGAGCTTGGTCATTCGATGTCATCGCCGAGGGAGAAAAGTTCAGCGTTTTGCCTGTGGCCAAGAATGAGAGGGACTTGGCAAGTTGGCAACCTCAGCTAAAGCAGGAATGCATATGGCTCTAGTCTAGCTAGCGCAGTGTACTGCTACCTGCTTCTGTTCCTCCTGTCCCTTCTGTGGTTTATGTTCACTGCATCTGGGAGATTATTCTGTAGCAATGTACACATCTTTTTCATATGGATCTATGTTGTATAAGTGAATTTCGGGATTTTTTTAAACACACTACAAGTTCGTTGGTTGTTTTACGCTCTTTACTTCTCTCTTTTTTACATGAATAACGCTCATACATACATGTACAATGCTAATGCTATGCGTGTATTCTGCCATGGGCGGACCCACCCATTGGATAGGGTGGGTCTGTCGTGCAGCTAACACACATCTCGCCCCACACCTTCTATACTCTTGGCTCATCGTATTTTAACTTTAAATCAATGTAAAAGATGCATCGTATAAAGTTTGGTTGATGTGGAAACTTGGTTAGCTAAGGATTGTGCTAATATGTAGATCCTTGGTTTGATTCCTGCCTGTTTTTTCTTAATTTATACCCAGTAATTTAATTTATCTTTTGGTTCATATCAGCATTAATCGAATTGTATCGCAGTATATCTAAACTCAGTATATTGCATAGATTTGAAATACCATTTTGTGAATTGGGTGGAATGTGGTCAACCCTAGTCAAATCGGCAAACATGTGCATTTTTTTCATGATGTTAACTATGGGATTTTAATATAAAAATTGTATAACCATTCCAATTTAACTCTTACTTGTGTTAGAATCTGAAAAAAAATATTACTATTCCAAGAAATGGCCTTTAAATTGAATACTTTTTTCTATGTTTTAAACATCATATCACTCCAATTTATTTACTCTTTGCTCAAAGACATTCATTTTTTTTTCCTTTAGGATACCCATGTTATAGAGTCTACACCTAAATAACAACACATGGAGTATTACTCGAGAAAATCGGTATTTTTGTGTGGTCAATTAAATGCTTAGTAACGTTGGCACCCTATTCAATTTGTCTAATACAATCTTTAAATAATGTTCAACTATTCGTCATCGACAATCATCTTGTGTGCCATGACGGTGGTGCTTAGACCCATGATTTGGCGGTTGCACCTAAGTAAACATGCCCTTTTGTACCGTGATACTGTATATGTTACGTTCGTCTCATTTATATTTTAAAGCCACGTTTACCACTGATGTTGCAACACGTATACCAACAAGTGCACTCTGTTCCTGTCGTAATATTTAAAAAGACGAAATCCAGCAGAAATTCGCCAAATTTGATATCTATGAATTAAGATGGTTGGGAGCGATTCACCCCACCTGATCTTTTCAATTATGTCTGTTATTCTAAGAAAGAATTGGTGAGTCGCTGAATGGGGCTTGGTAATCCAACGATGCTTAGTGCATGGGTATTGGGTAGTCGCTCAATAAATAAAAGTTTGGTATTTTGGTTGGGGGAGTTTTTAAAAGGGAATGAGAGTTTGAAGGGACGCGGGCATTAATCTTTGTTTGGTCAGAGCATATGGGAGTTTTGATGGAATGAGAAAGGAGAACTGAGAGAGGCAACTCCCACCTTTTTAATACACGGGATGGTGGGTGGAAATTAGGAGGGAATTCCCTCTTTATATTGTCAAGACAAATCCAAACCATTCATTTTTATTTAAAATCTAGTCTCTATTAAACTTGTTACTAATTTCCACCACCTCTACCAAAAGAAAGTCCGATGCTAAAAATCAAATTCACTTTTTAATCTCACAATCAATTCCCTCGTCAAAACTTCCATTTATCTTCCCTCAAGTTGTCAAACGGGCTCATTGACGTGAAGATTTGGAACCCCCAATGTGTACCCTTTGAAAGTGTAGTTTGTCACAAAGGCCTTGTTCCAAAAAAATTTTTTGCCCAAAAACGTCACATCGAATCTTTTGACACGCACATGGAGTATTAAATATAGATTAAAAAACTAATTGCACAGTTAGCATAGAAATCGTGATACGAATATTTTGAGCCTAATTAATCCATGATTATCCATAAGTACTATAGTAACTAGATGTGCTAATGATGAATTAATTAGGCTTAATGAATTTATCTCGTGATTTCCAGGTGAGTTATGAAATTAGCTTTTTCATTCGTATCCGAAAAACCCTTTTGACATCCGGTTAAACGTTCGATGTGACACCTAAAAGTTTTTATTTTCGCGAACTAAACACACCCAAAAGTATAGAAAACATGTCTTATGTTATTCGTCTCCCTGGTAAGAGTACATGAGTTTTGACTGTAATTTCCTCAGGATCGAGCGGAAAATTTAGTATATATTCCAATAGAGCATTAGAAAATTTGTATCGTACGCTCGTTGAAATATATACAAGTAGTTATGGAGTACGAGTATATCAAATTGCACAGTGAATTATTATTACTACATCAAATGAGCTCGCAAGAATAAAGAATTCCACACCAGCGTGCTGATTGACTGATTCTAACTGTGAACAGTTAACAGGCTTGAAGCTATGAGCCTATGGTTAAGTTTGGAGGAGTTTAAGATTTTGAGAAGCAGCTGTCTGATAGCTTCTGAGAATCTGAAAAAAGCTCTAAAACTGTAACTACAGCTTCTCAGAAACTGTAAATCGTTTAGAACAGCTTCTGCCAGCTGCAGCTTCTAGGAGAAGCTGGAGCTGGTGGAAGCTCCAAAAGAGGCCCTATGACTCAGTATAGTAGCTTCACCGGACGTAATCTGATTAATGGTCCACGGTGTTAATGATGAAGCAACTCTATCTGAGCTTCATTAATTGAAACTTGGCACAAGCCAGTAGTCAAATCGTTTTGGCAAAAAAAGATACTTTAGCATACAATTACGTTTACTCAAACTTGGCTGTGTCAAGAGTGTGTGTTCCCTGCTTTCTTAAGCCGAGAAAACTCCGCGTCACATCAAGTAAACCAGGACCACGACCATGGCCAATTTGATTATAATAAACCTCGGTAAATTTGGCTTAAAAAACAGAGGTAACACCACAACTTTCAAATCCCATTAATCAAATATTTTTTTACACACACATTCCCGCGGAACACATTTCTATACACGTACTCGTGAGTTCGCTTTTTTACATGTACCATAGGAACTGAGACCGATGTTATGTATAATTTTGGGAAAAGTTGATTTTACAGCCCCGAATTATTTCACTCAACCACTAAACTAAGGCATACTTTACCCCTTTAACAACATTTATCATTTTTCTACACTATACAAGTCGTATTTTTTAGTCAAAATTTGTAGGATGAATAGATACATCACAACTTACATGTCACATTTTTTTTATAATTTTTATCACTATTTGCGCTGATTTGAAGCATGTAAAACATATTTAAACATCGAAATTTTAAAATTCGAGCAAAATAGTTATGAAAAAACTGAAAATATTTTGGAATGTTGGTAATGGTGTACTCTATGGCTTTACAAAATTTCATCTTAGCTCTTTTAATAGTTTGGGTGTAAAATGAGCCAAAAATAATTTAGGGGATTAAGTGATCCATTGAAATAGTCTGGAGGAGTGGACTTCTTCCTGTAATTTTTATAGAAGCAAAGAGTTTAAAACTTGGTGGATGAGGCGAAGTCATGCACCTATAAAGCCATAACTTCGCGTCTCGACCATTACACCATCCATGCTTTTCTTTTTCATGTTCCTTTTTAACGCAGATCGTCAGTACTGCCTTTGTATGTTCTTTTTATGTGGGATTATATATTGACCGTAACCCACCTACATGATTTTTTAAACTACATTATTACACCATAGTTTGGAGCATAATGGAAGCAAGTGCGATAGCTGTAGCTAGACAAATTAATTAGATCTATACCATTATAAATTAAGTAAATTACACTTTGAGCCATCTAATATTACTATGGTTTCATTTTGAACTACCCTCTAACCAAACTTTTTATTTTGGACTAGGTAAGATTACATTTGTTGCACTTTGGACCACCCACAACTATTTTTTTTAACACATCAATAAAATTTATGAACATCAAAACCTATACACCGATGATCTTTCTCGCTGATGCATAGGCTACTCTTTACCAAAGAAGAGACTAATGCAACGAGTAAAGAGAGTTAACGGTGGTCCAAAGTGAAACAGAGGCAATATTATCTAGTCCAAAGTGAAAAAATATGCTAGAGCGTAGTCCAAAGTGAAAAAAACATAATAAAATGTGGCCCAAAGTGCAATTCACTCTTATAAATTTGGTTTTGAAAAATACATTACTATTCATGTATTTCTAAAGATGCCACCGTTGCTTTGTTGTAATCATAGTGGTGCCATTCAAATATGTATTCTACACGTATAGGAAAAAACCCACCCTCGGTGTTCTCATTTTCTCTTTCGTCGTCATTGCATATGAGTGGTCATCACTGCTTCGCCCCGACCACCGCATTCGTCAAATAGCGATGGGGAAGGTCACCGGAGAGGCCCATAGATCCAGCCCCCTCTCACTTCCTCCTACTCCATCCTCTTTCCTCTCCCTCTCACTTCCGTCACCGGCTGCCGAGGAGGGAGACCGGCCACCACCAGAGATGACGACAATGACCCCCGACGACGATGGCTAATGGAGGACCACAGTCTACATGTTATGATTGCAGCGAGCTTGGCACCACCCCACCCCCCACTTGAGGGCGCAAAATCGGCTGGCCATTGTTGGAGGAAGGACAGGGGAGAGTCGTTGCCGTTCTCCGTCAGGGTCCGCAGCCAAGATCAACCTCGTGTTGTGGTGCAAATGGCAGAGCCCTCAATGACACACATTCCTCACAGCTCCTTAGTGGCACAGCAGCGTAGCCGGCGGCCAAGGTGTCCATGGCGACAATGGCTTGAGATCTTCCTCCTCGTCCCCTCCTTCGCTGACGGCCACCCTCCACCAACACCACCTGCCTCCCTCCTCCTTCCCAAGGAGACCAAGGATGGAAGAAGATAAAGAAGGGTATATTGGTCCAAGAAAAAAATGGCAAGTGCTCACAAGCGGTAGGTAATGACATATCTCCAATATTTGCAAACTTTTAATGGCATTATTACAAATAGTTGAGTAAATATGGCATGCATAAAACTGCGATATTTGTACGAATCTAAATAACCCTAGAAAAAAAAACAAACATCATCATACACCAGGAAATAATTTGATTTTAAAATAATTTTGGACGTATTTCTTCTTGCAAATTGCAATCATGAAAGTATATACTCCCTCCATTTTGGTAATACTATACGTCTTGGACTGTCCTAAAGTCAAAAATTTTAAACTTTGACTACAAATAACTTTAGAAATATTTATTTTAGCAACATAAAGATTATTTATATAGATTAATCTTGAAAAGTACTTCAACAAAATCATATATATGCTGGTATTTCTATATGTATTATAATAAAAAAATATAGTCAAAGTTGTTTTTTTGAAGACCGTGTCCTTATCCAAAACGTACTATTTTGAAACTGGAGGGAGTAGCAGGCAAACGAAACTGACTAAGAAAACATTTGAATTACTAATTTAAAACTAAATCATATTGCATTATAAATAAGAGCACAGGAGGACAGACTTGTTTCTTTTTCTCTTGGTTAAGTCAGGTAACCTAATTATTTATGCTGATTATTCCAGTCGGAACATATGACTTTAAAACAGCCATAAATCCGTAATGTATGGTGACGAGTTAAGTACATGAAATTGTCATGATTAGGCGTCAACACAGCATCTGCATGTATATGAACAGTTAATCAGGAGGAAACCAGGAAAACTAATGGTGTAAAGCAAAGCGTGTGCCCATAGCAGTGCATGTGGGAAGCGGGAGAAAAAAAAATGGACCCCGGCAAAGACGGGAATGGATTTATATCGAATATAAAAAGGGCCAGAAATTGTCGTGCTGTCAGGAAAGATCGAAAGCAAGATGGGAAAAAATAACAAGAGAGAGAATGCGAAAGCGACGCTGTCCGCCGCCTGTGTAGACCGCGCTCATGGACCAAAACCCAGCAAACCCTGTTCAGATTCAGATCACAGACATGCCATGGCGGTCAAGACACGAGATGCGGATTTCGGCTGTGGCTTGGGAAAAAGGTACTAGTAATTGTTTAGTTAGGGCAAGATTTTGTTATTGTGTAGAGATTTGTAGAAATTACTTTTACTAATTTTACACAGTTTATTTAATTTCGCTTGTCATTTCTATTTCTAAGTAGGTTGTTGGGACATTGATTGTGCAACTATTAACGTGATGAACACTGAGTTGATGTAGTTTGGCATTTAATCAGTGTTTCTTAGTACTTTTATAAGAGAAACTGCATGCCATTAGGCTGGATAAAATGATGTGTAGATTACACAGGTGTACTAATCATACGGACATGTGACAATGTTTACGTATAATTATAATATTGACCATCATATCTTACTCTCGTGTGTATTACTTTTATCAACTTGCTCTACTATACTAGAACGTCAACATTAAGTTTTATAAATGTTACTACCTCCGTCCTGTAATATAGCTATTTCTAACTATAAATCTAGACGGGGTAATATTTGTCAATTTTTTTATATGTATCATCGCAGACTAATGGTTTAACATTTTAAAAGCTGCAAATCCTCTAGATAAAACAAACTAAAGAACTAGACCTTTTCATACTCAACTTTTTGATGTCACCAATATTTAAGGAGGTTGACGAGACACCTATAAATAAAGAGTGACACCAAGTAACTAAAATAGTCCTCCACTCCACTACGGCCCAAAATTGTATTTCGTAAATAGTCTAAATTTTATTACTACAGCTTTATCACATCAAATATAGATACACTGATTGTATATTTGAGAAGAGATTAGATTAAAACATCAACATTTCATGAGCTGAAAAAGGGTGCAAATACTGATTATTATTTTATTATGTTTAGTAATAAAGCGGCCTGAGATAAAGGAGGCGCGCTGGTAGAGCAATAATTCCATCCGTTCATGGACCGAGTCCACACACCCATCGTCTTCCTTGCGGAGGAGAGAGAGTGTGTGAGCTCAGCGGCTGCAGCGGCAAAAGTTAGACTACTCCAGCCGTAGTGGTTGGTGCAGGTCGCTAAGAGAGAGAAGAAAAAGATAGAGATAGAGAGAGAAAGAGAAGCAAGCTGTGTGCCTGACCTGAGCAGCCTGAGAAAGAGGAGAGAGAAGAGAGAGAGAGAGAGAGTGATAGAGGAGAGAGATGGACACACAGAGACGCAAGCGATAGGAATTAAACAAACAAAAGCGGCCGTGGAGAGAGAGAGAGAGGAGGAAGAAGGCGAGGCGAGGAGGAGAGAGAAAGGAGGCAACTTGACCACCGAGAGGGGGCAAGCAGGAGGAGGCCAAGAAGCGGACGGCACCAGCCATGCCGCGGTCGC
>CM002485.1:14103269-14116815 GCA_000325765.3 Leersia perrieri
ACCGCCGCCGGCGCAAGCTCAAGCTCGTCGTGAAGCTCTCCCAGCTCGCCCCGGACCAGAACCACCACAACCACCGGCGTGGGGGCCCACCTCCCGCTTCCTACTCCGACTCCTCCGGCGGTGAGGAGGAGGAAGCGGCCGTCGTCGGCGACGACGGCGAGGAGCAGGTCAAACCGCCCAAGAAGCGCCGGATCGAGCCGCGCGGCGACAGATCTCGCCATCGGGAGGTGGGGAGATTCTACCCAACTGGTCCTTAGCTTCGCCGTCAAGCTGCTCTCTAACTCGAGATCTACTCTTTCTCTTGTCTTCTCTTCTGTCAGGTTGGTGGGAGGAGCGACGCCGCCAGCGCGCCGAGGACGAAGCGACTCCCAGTGCCAGGTCCGATTTGTTCTTTTTCTTGCTGATCTCGCCTTGCGCGATGATGGAATTATGAATTTGTGAGTGTCTTTTTGTTGGGGAAAATTTGACTTTTTTTTTGTGTGTGTGCTGATTGATTTAGGGATGGCGAGGACGACGCCGCTCCCTGACCGGAAGGCGTTGGATATGATTCTCGAGAAGCTGCAGAAGTGAGTTTTTCTTTTTCTTCTTTTTTTTGGGGCATTTTTTGCACTTCACAAAATGGGACTTGGTTCATGAGTTAATGTGTTTGATTTCTTTTGCTGCTGTTTGATTCGCAGGAAGGATACGTATGGAGTGTTTGCAGAGCCAGTTGATCCGGAGGAGGTGAGGCCCTTTGTTCGATCGCCATGCTTGTTGGAGTTGCCAATTAATTAAGGGAAGTTGTTGAGTGTTGGTGATGATGCCACGGTTGTTCTCACATTGATGCAGTTGCCTGACTACCATGATGTGATTGAGCACCCAATGGACTTTGGCACCGTCAGGAGGAAGCTTGCTAGGAATGCATATCGCTCGTTCGAGCAATTCGAGGTCAGATTTCAAGCTTTTGTCGTGTGTTTAGCTAGTTAAGTAGAAGTGGAGTTGTGAATGGTGTATTGATATTTGCTGGTTCTTGCTTTAATGGATGCTACTATGAGTTCAGACTTCAAGCTTTTGTCATATTCACTAGTTAAGTAGAAGTTGAGTTGCAAAATAGAGTATTGCCATTTGCTGGTTGTTGCTTTGATGAATGCTCAGATTTCAAACTTTCGTTTTATAATTAACTATAAGAAGTAGAATTTGAGTTGTGAATGGATTATTGGCATTTTATGGTTGTTTGCTTTAAAATATGCTAACATGCTATCGAAAGGACCTGTAGACGGGAAGAAATGGGATTTCACTTCATGCTATATTTGTCTATAGGTCAATTTCTCCTATATGTCCAATACAGGAAGCAACGGTTGATACGCCTTTTCCCTATGTTAGAAGCTTAGATCACACAGTTTATGCTGCAGCTTGAAAAGTCCATTTGGGACGTATTGGTTATCCAACTCATCCCATGTTTATGATTACAGCCCAGCAAATGCAATAGCATAGGATTATATCCAATCAATCACATGTTTACAGCTACGTCTTTAGGTTTCATCTTTCTACTGGTAATGACCTAGTGATAGTCATGTTGTGAACAACTTATTTTTCAAAACTGTTCCATCAGGATATTGTAGTTTTGAACTAACGTTTGTGTGACTCTTTGTTTGTTTGTACTTGCTGCCTTGCTTCCACTTTTAAATGGCTCTATGAAGAGATTATACTATTTGAACTTCAGCAAACATGATAGCTTTTCCCCTATAATTTTCATTGAGAATTAGATGGTTCAAATGTATGATTTTGTTATGTTTGCTCAGTAACCTTGCGCTGTACTAATTTTATTGGTGTAGTTAGTGATTCCAAACCGTATCAGCAATTGCATGGTCACAGTTGTTTGCTACTGTCGAAGTGTCCATGCTACAGAATGTGCCAGTTTTTTGATACCCAAGGCCCTAGGACATGTCTTGCTTTGGCACAGCTTCCACAGTGCCAGCCGCCAGGAGTGGCCTCATCGTCTTATTGACTGTCACGGAAGCTCAAATAACCTGAGCCATCTTAATGCATTTCATAAGCATAATAGCATTGAGGAAGGTGGAAGAGTAGCTTGACCTATCATATTTAGCAATATTATGTCCTTGTTAGCTTGATGTTTTGAAAAGTCGCGATACTCTGCTTTCTTAAGATGGAATTAAAGCCATAGGCTCAACAGAAAAAGTGTCAGATATTGCTGCCTGTTGTTTTGGTTAATCGAATGACCTGATCCTTTGTTTTTTGTACAGACTTGTCTTGAAAAGGCAAGCACACTCCGTTCTGGGTTAAGTTCTCATTTTCTTTTTCCCTTTTGGTAAAGAACCCAATAGCTTGATGTTATCTATCAAATGATTAGTGATACACTGCACTCGGAAAACTGAGCAGTTAATCTGATACGCCTCTTTAAATTGCAGGATGATGTATTCTTAATTTGCAGTAATGCTATGCAGTATAATGCACCTGATACAATCTACTTCAGACAGGTGTGCAAAAATTCTTTCTAAAAGATTCTAATGTGATTGTGATACTGTTATTTGGCAATTTGCATTGAATATTTCTTCATGCAGGCCCATTGCATACAAGAGCTGGCCAGAAAAAAGTTTCAGGAACTGAGAGATGAAGGTATACCTACAGAAATCCAAATAAAGAGTGAACAAAAAATTAGGCCAAACTCTTGCAATAGAGAACCAGTTAAGAAGTCTGTTATGAGGTATCCAGATGATGATCTAGGCTTGTCCCACAAAGAGCAAGCTAGTAGACCAAATCCCAAAGATTCTGACAGTGATCTAAAGTTCAAAGATCAAGTTAAGAAACCCATTTCAAGAAATTCTGAGGATGTCTTAAGTTCTTCGTTCCAGAAAGAGTGGGTTAAGAAATCCAATTTCAGGAATTCAGACAATGATTTAAGTTCCTCCCTCCACAAAGAACAAGTTAAGAGGCCCATCGCAAGAAACTCGGGGGATGATCTAAGCTCTTCATTTCACAAGGAGCAGCCAAGAAAAGCCATTTCTAGAAATTCGGAAAATGATAGAATCTCATCTTTCCACAAACATCATGACAAGAAACCCACTCCCCGGAGTTCAAAAGATGAATTACCATCCCAGACAAAACACATAAGGAAGCCTGTTTGCAGAAATGGGGAAGATCCAGGTTTCTCATCACACAAAGATTCAGTTGAGAATCCTGTTTGCACAAATGGAGAACATATAGGTGTCTTGTCCCCAAAAAGGCCAGTTGAGAAGCCCATTTTCCGAAATAGAGATGACCTGGGTCGCTCCAACAAAAAAGAGTCAAATAATAAGCCTATTTGTGGAGATGAACAGGAACAGGATGATATGGGTTACTCCTGCAATGGAGAGACTGCTAAGAAGCCAGTCCGCATGAATAGCCTTGATGCCTTGGGTTCAGATGTCTCTGCTGCAACCATTGCTTCTGCAGGAGATGGTTCTAATGGTTTAAGCATTTCTCAGGCTAATGCCGCTGAGCCCATAGGTTGTACCACAGCCAATGGGTTTGTGGACAAAGATATCAGTTCTCCACTTGATGAAATAAGATCTGAGAAAACAGATGACATTTCAGGTACATATGTTGTCCCAAGAGTTGAACCATCTTCTCCCCTGATTTGATCCATTAGCTAAAGTTCTCACTGACATACGGCACATTGATTGGATGGTCATGCCTGGCTTTTAAAATTTGAACTTAGTAAAATACATGCTAATAGAATGGACCATTTAACAATAGTATGATATTGATTAAACAAAACATTTCCATAAAAATGGAAACTAGTCACTCAAGATTTTGGTCATTTAGTACATGCATAGTGTTGATCTTCACTTCTTGAATTGTATATGTTAGAATGCTTAGTTATTACCAAGATAAATGGTTAATTAAATTACAATCAAGTTTTGGATAGCTTCCGATTCCATATGAAGAACTATGTAGCTAAACACTAATTTCAGACATGTGATACTTAAATTGAATATGAATGAATAGCTATATACTTCTATCTGCCCAAGTTCAATTGTAACGGCATCCTTGTTCCTTCACTTTTCAGCTAGGGAAAGTTCAGTGAAGCCAAGCTACAAGTCAATTGTGGTAGATGAGACTCGACGCAAAACATACGATACATATGAAGAACCGCCTTCATCGGAATCTGACACAATTTTTGATGTATTCTTTGAGGAGCCAAAAGAGCTCGTTAGTGTATGATAAACTAAAGCTTGACTCATCTATGCTTCTTGGATCCATTTCCTTTCAGGTTAATTTATAGATTTATATGTGCACTGCAGGTTGGGCCTCATTCCGAGCACTCGTATGCAAGAAGTCTAGCTCGTTTTGCTGGTTCATTTGGTACTCAAGGCTGGAGACTTGCTTCTGAATGCATTCAACAGGTACTACCCACTGATGTAAAGTTTGGACGTGGTTGGGTTGGAGAATATGAGCCACCATTACCATCTATTCTTTTTGTGGAAAATCAATCAAGAAGTCTGGTTAGCACAGGGGCTAATGTACAAAAGAGTGCTTCTATTACTAGGAATAATGGGAGGATCAGGCCAACAGAAAGTGTCAATCCGAAGGATATGAGTTTGAGTCTACTTAATCGAATAAACACTGGTAATAATGTGGTTGGAGTGCCTGGTCCTCTTGAAAGTCCTGAAATTAAGCCAAGATTATTTGGTGTTACGGCTGAACCTCAGCTCAGGAGCACTGATGTGTCATCTCTGCCTGAGAATCATCGGGTGCCTGGAAGTGTTGCAAAGACCAAAAGGGCTCCCAGTGAACAAACAAGGAAAGGGAACTCATCCTCCAGTTCCCGCCCTCTTCAAAAGCAACCACAGAGGCCTGATTGTTCAAAAGGAGCTTCCAGTGTGCTTGATATGCCTTCTTTGAACAAAATGGCTGGCCAGCCTAGACCCTTCTTCCAACCAGTAGAAGCAGCTAGAACTCCACAAATGAAAAAAAGCGAGCCATCTAAAAGTTCTCATCCCCTTGAAATGGCACCTCAGAGGCTTGAGTGTGCAAAAGGTGCTTCTTCTGGTGTTCATGATATGCCTTCCTCAAACAATACTAGTGGGCAGCCTAAACAGTTCTTCCAGTCACAAGAAGCAGCTGTTCCACAGCCCAGAAGCGAAAATACATGGGTGTATCATGGACGACCTGGTGATGGAAAGTATGGGACATCCGACAAAAGCAGACCAATGAGCAGCATGGGCTTTATCACTAAAAATCAACCAGTAAGTGCCGCTACCTTTGCGATGAATTTGAACGGACAAAAAAATGTCAATGACAATGTAAAACCAGTGGGATCAACCGTAATGCCTGGGCAGGTAAATACAACAAACAGAGGGCCTGATTCTTCCCGGAATATTTTCTCAGCATTTCCACCAGCTGTTAGGGAGAATCAGAGCATTCCATCTGCTCCAGTGGCTCAATCCTGGATCTCATTTGGTGCTTCGTCAGAGAGCAAACCAACCATTGTCAGTCCCACTTTCCATGATAGTAATTCTGGTTGGAAGATGCCATTTGCAAATGCCCGTCCTGATGAAGCAAAGATAACTGCTGTTCCACAGTTCTTTAGGCAACCTGTTCAGATGGTTAGGGAAAGTCCAGTGCAAAACAAGGGTCTGGTAATATTCCCCCAGTTGGTCCAGACAGACTTTTCAAGATCCCAGGGCCAACCACAATGGCAAGGCCTGACTCCCCAGATGCAACAGAAGCCAAACAAGGATATGCTCCGCCCAGACTTAAACATTGGGTTCCCTTCTCCTGGTTCACCACCAGCTCGGCAATCTTCTGGCATCAATTTGGAAGCACAACAGCCAGACCTTGCTCTGCAGTTGTAAGCTTGGAATGGATAATGGATGCATGCGACTTAAGATTGAACTTGGACTTGAAGAATTAACGACACATGGAACTTAGGCGCAAAGCGCAATAGGCAGATTGGGACATCCATAGATGGATCAACAGCAATTGAGCGATGAAAGTTCACAGGTAGACCACTGTACATTTTTTTGTGACTCGTCCTCCTTGTGCAAAGATATCAGAATATGGATGGATGAACACCTGCTTAGGTTGACATCATTATATATGCTTGGGCATTTTGTGCATTACCAGAGTTCAGAATCCAGCATTGGAGAGATGCTGTGTGGTGGCATGCTTGTTGGTAGAGCATGCGCATGATCCAAATACTTAGAGCACTCGCCTGACCACAATATAGCTTTCCTCGGTGAAAATTTTTGCACCAGAACTTAGGATATATCGTTCTTTCAGTAGACTAGACTATGTGGTCGCCACCATGTAATGCCCCTTGTCACATTGTATGTTGGTTGTAAATGGTTCAGCATTGAATAGATTGTTAGACTAGATCCTCTTTTCTGAATGAAAATTGCTTCTCTTTCATATTTGGTGCCAGCAACTGTGTTACATGATCCATTCAATTTAAATGACATGCTGAATGCGAACTGTTAATAATCGTCTCTTGGCAAACGATTCAGTGTACTTTCATGCTGCCTATCAGGGTGTGCTTAGTGCCATTTCACAATGTATATTCCGTTTGAGCTGGGGGTTTTTGGTGGGAATAAGTGGACTGTGACCCTTAAGCAGTGCAACCTGTAACATTGGATGCTCTCATTGCTGTTGTGGTATGAATATGCAGACTGGGACTTCAATATCTGGAAAAGATTGTCCCCGTTTTTCTACAAAGTTGAGTTTGACCATCCTTTCAGAATGTGAAGGGTAATAATATGAATATTTTATGAGGCATATTAGAATGAAAAAAACACATTTCTGGTAATCAGAAGTAGCTTTATGTTTCCTGCCAAATCTCATGTTGTTACTCTGAATTATATACTCCTACTCCTACATGGTATTACCATATTAATGTTCTCATGGCTCAAAATCTTTTGGTGTCTTGCCAAGCCAAGTCTCATGATTTTTGCTCTGAAATAAATACATTATATTAATACTCTCATGGCTCAACATTAAATCCTATTCTCCTGGTGGGTAATAAGAGTCTTGTTTTAGACTTGAGCTCTTCAGGCTGAAGAAACTAACAGTTGATACTTGGAGCAGTTTATACAGTTGCTCTCACTTGATAGCAGCCAAGGACACGCAGGAACGTCGCCATTTCCTGCGCACACACAAACTCCATAAGGTATTTCAGTAGTATGCTAAACATGTCCAATTAAGAAGGACAACATAAACAATTTTCATCCCTTTTGATACCATAGACTAGCTTAGATGTCTGATACTGACAATTCTTCAGTTTGGACAGTTACCTTCAGATCCTTCAAGGCATTTTGCACACGGACTTCAGCTGTTGATGCGCCAAAATCAACATAGAAAATGTAATTGAAGTGCCTGCAATTGAGAAACTTTTCTTTTATGAAATTTTTTAGCAAAGCGAATTTTTCATTATAACACAAAGAATAAACAGTAAACATATAGTGGTAATTTACTTCTGTACTAGACACGTTCTCATGTACTACGTTGCAGTGGAGCAACGATTGAATGATACTGTAAAGATTGCTGCACTTCTTTATTTTTTTTTCTAATAAACATAAGCCTAAATTTTTAAATTATTTTTTTCGCACAACAATAGAATGGCTAATATATGGAGAGTAGTCAACTAAATTGCCTAGATCCAAACGAGCCCTTTTACGTATAGCAATTTAATGGGCACCCAGAAATTATTGAAACATGAAGAAGAAATGCTTCTAACACATTCACGGTTTTTTTTTCTGCTCAAAAAGATTTAATGAACATATGTATTTTTGGCATAAAGAGACGACATTGTGTTGAGACTAGAGAGTAGTAACAATATAAGCATACTTTTCATCTCCCTGAGTCCTCATTGGTTCGCGCTTATTTGGTCTGCTCTCAATCTTCAAATCAGCATGATAAAGTCAAAATACTGAAATATTTGCAATAAACAAATACCAAAAGGATGTTAGGATCTCAACTTCTATATTACCTTTGTCAAACTTATTTCCCTCATCCAAAACGCGCCTAAGGCCTTGAAAAGTATGCCCGGGCCTTCTTCAAGACCGAAAACGATGCTTGTCTGATAAAGTAGGACAATTTACTTGCAGCATTGGATATTCGATTGGAAAAAATTACTAATCGTATAATCATACCTTATATGGACCATATTCCTTGGGAATGTCAGCAGTTCTAGCCAATATCAAGTACCTTGTGAGATTGGGTGAAGCATCCTGCAAGATTGCTCAATTATGTGTATTAAATTTCTAAATAATATTATTGGCTAAACATTAAACAAGCAAGCATCAACTGGAGTATAAAGCATTTACTGACATTAGTTTACTGCAAAACCACGAAAGTGAATTATTAGAAAAGCAACGGCAACAGATGAATTTAGGAGAAGCCGTGTGATCTGATGGTACATAGATAGGAGAAAACAGATATCAGAGTCTCGGATGATCATACAGATTTGGTCAAGATTTTAGCAAGTTCGTATAATTTTGCACAACAGTATGCAAACTACAGAAATTCTTACACTCAAACCTATAACTCGATATGATCATTGCTAAGTGAACAAGTAGATATAGCAGTGAACAAAACAAGGGTTGATCAGAGACAAATTCACCAATAAAAGAATACACTAAACCATGGAAGTTCTAATGCACCCATAGTTTTAAAACAGTTCCTCCTAATCTCTCAACAAACTACTTTGATTAGGATTTCAAGAGGCGCACAACAAAAACCTTATTTAGCTTATGAACACAGGACATTCTGGTTATAATTTCCTTATCAAGGCCTCATTTGTTGACAGTTAAGAAATCTAATATACAAATATCACCTGAAAGTTGCATTCTACTATGTCAAGCCCATACAATTCTGCTGCTTGAGCACTGCCTATAACTCCAGCATCTCCTAAACTTTGCATGGATATAATCTGCAAATTAATATCCAAAACCACATCAGGCTTTATTCAAGAGACGAAAAGAAGATAGAAATTTTCTTAGGTACCTCGGCACCAGCAGCACAATGATCAACATTTCTCTTCACAACACTTTAACTAGAGAGGGAGTGCTCACATTGCGAAAATTCCTGCAATATACAAGTGCAGATGATTTGGAAATCAAGACACCCTCCGTCCCCAACACTGATGGTGCTCTATATTTAGTATTTCCTTTTTAGAGCGTTTTCATGGAAGATGCATGAGAAATCCATTTGCAACACAATCGTTGCACAGGGTCATTGAGCAAGACATGGAACTCCTAGCCATGCAGATGCAGGCATGCAGTTAAATAAAAAACTACTGCTATTTAATATATCATGACCTCTGGATGGCTGAAAACCGTTCTTAAATCATTCTTCTGCACTCCAGGAAGAGCGAGCAGACACAGCTCTATATCCACTTGAACTTCTTGCACAATATGCAGCTTGTGACGAAGAAGCAAGTCATAATTCTGGTGAAAGCTTCCAGTGGATGAATTTTCAATAGGAAGAACTACTATGTCGGCAAGTGAAGAATCAACAGCCTGTCAGTACGAGAGCGACTTCTAAGAGAGATATTTGGATAAAATCATAAAATGAGGTTTTAGATTGGAAAAAGATATTTATAAAATTTCTTAACAACCTCTAATGCAGCCACAAACGTATTGCAGGGAACGGCTATACAATCAGCGAAAGATTTAAGCACCATTTCCTCAGTGGTCGTACCAGGTGAGCCCTACAGTCAAGAAAGGATGGCATCAAACATATTATACCCCTGTTAAATGTCATCAAGCATGACTGCATCTTGTACCTCATATGCCACACGGACAGTAGTCCTTTCAATATCTAATGGCAGATCAGTTGCAGAGAAAGGTCCTGCACAATAGGGGCAGAGACTTGTCATGGAGCACCACTTACGCATTGGAATGATAAAAGCCGCTAAGATAGTCATCTTTTATTGTCTCTAATCTCATATTGGTATGCCCAAGAAATTATTAAACTAGAAAAGTAGCTTGAGTGCTAAAGCATTGCTCTGAAAATTGCTCTGAAAATGTAGATCAAGAGACGTGCCGCGCAAAATGCTGTTGAAATCACCTAGTACTATAACACAACAAGACTTTTCGCTCGGTTCACTATAGGTTCATGGACTGAAGATGTCATCTTCCGTTATCTAAAAAATGTAGCTCAACTAGACTCCGAATTTTTTTAACGATCATATAATGTAGCATCTCATACGTTCATTCAGAACATTAATTAACTAGGTCATAAATATCTAACATTCATAGAATACTTAGTTAAACTTTTCAAAATTTTACCAATTATAGCTACTCAAATGTGCTGTTTAAAAGAATAAAAAAAATTAAGTACACATTTCCCTTGATAAGTACTATCATAGTATCATAAACTTGGTTTAGATTTTATAAACTTGTTATAGTATGAAACCAATGACAAAAGTTTCAAAGGTTTGACCAAACCCTGTACTGAATGTCAAATATCTATTTTATTTTGAAAGGACGGCAAAAGCTTTGCCTCGTATATATTAATATAGAAGGAGTAAATCGTATTTACAAAGCAAGTCAAAGCAACCTGCCGAAAAAGCGGTAAAAACTACGTGATATCTCCCAAAGACGGGAACCTTAAGCTTGATTGTTCCGGCCTTTACCCAGACGATCGCTTCCTCATTTATTCTGGCTATAATGGAAGTTGGCGTCATGGCCTTTACTTCTGTATATTCTCGCATTTTATTCCCACCAGAGCTCCCAATTGACTAGAACGATGAGCGATTTGAGAAGTACTTTTCGGTTATCAGGGGTGGAAATCAACTGTTGTACACAGTGGCGCAATCATCTCATTTGTCAATTTGAATGTCAAGGCCTGTCCATCGTTGTATTTCCTCCAAAACCCTCTTGGTAACACTACATGTCAGGTATCTAGAATGAATCTAAAATCACTTGTCGTCCAACTAGAATGTTTACTTATGACCCCCTCGCCCCCCGGTCTTCTTGATTTAGATTGTTGAGTGGATTATCTACTTTGTTGTAGAGATAAATTCCAATAATCTTTAAGAAATAACTTAAAACAAGTGTTCTAAGTAATAGTAATGCAGTGGAAGATTTTTTTATTTTTGAGATAACATCATTTTGCAAAATATGAAACAGATAATACTTCTCATAATCAGGTGAAGAAGCTGAAAGAACAAGGATAAAAATGAATGGGAAAGGCTCATGAAGTTGGCATGTACCAGTGTCCAGTACGGCACGTGAATGACGTCTAATTTATACAGAGATCAATTCTCATAAAATTGATAGCATTAACTACATTCAGGAATCCCCAAGATAGATTTGGATTCGGCTTCTCGGGGAATTTAAGAAAGCATGGATCGAAATGGTGGAATAAAAGCTTACCAGCAAGAAAACCAATTGACGTACACTCCATTAGATGATTAGATGGAAAGAGACAGGTACAACTCGTGGCTGCCCGGTGTTACCGCGGTGGCGCGCGGCCGGCGGCGGATCGAGAGGTCGGATCCCCCGTGTGTAAGAACCAGTCACCGGACTCAGAATATTTCTGACCGTGCGATGCGAACTGGATGGCTCAAACACAACGACGTAGCTAGAAAACGTTTAATTTTGTTTCTCTGACAACTTCTCGTGTTTCAGCGGCCAGTAATAATCCAGACCACTGATTGCGAGATCAGGAAGCCGACTGATCCCACAGGGCCCTTGGCTCAGAGTATCTCCGCTAGAGTGGTAAAATTTTATTCCCAAAATTTTTGGATTGAATATGTCCTAAAATATATTAAACATAAAAATTAGCCTCTACTCCAACAGTATCCCTAATTTACAGCCAATTTCTCTCACGGTTGTAATTATTGAAACCCCCTCCCCAAAAAAAAAACTCCAAATCTAGCCTATTTTTAAGTCAGTATTGGGCATGAGGTAAAATTAAGACTATGTTTTGGGCACTGTTGGAGACAAAAACTATATTTTTGGACATGTATTGGACACTGTTGGAGATGCTCTTGGATACGAATGATATCGAGCCTGGTTCATTGCAGGAGTAGATTTATGTGTTGTCGTGTTGATTTTTCAGATGTAGCATATGACAAATCCCAAAATGTTGCATCTTCTCTGTTCGTTTGTTCATGTAGTATGTTGTGTTAAAATGTTTAATTAAGTTGCTTCTGCTAAATCATTTTTCAAGAAAATATTTATTTTGTAGTTGCTATTTATTAGACAAGATAGCTCCAAATGTTGCAATGACTAAGGACTAGATGTTGGTCGCATAATGATATACTTTTTCTTTGTTAGACATACTTGAAGTGGATGTTTTTGAGATGCTCAATCAAAAAGACTAGGGCTTGATCGGTTGGCATTTGAATTATAATCCAATGCCAAATTTTGAATTTTCAAAGTCAATTTTGACATTAATTTTAGGGTTTTAACATCATGATTTTTTCTAGATGTGTCTTTTATACCATAAACAACACATATGTAAAAAATTCATAAGTAAATAACTCTTTGTGAATGAATAAGCAATTTCAGCAAATTGGCCAAAATGGCCAACCGATGATGCTTTAGGGTTCCATTATTTGTTGTTGGAGAAACTATTTTTTTTATTATTGCGCTTGACTTACTATATGGGTGCTTGTATTAGTAAATTGGACAAACCGCTTCCGCCACGCTTGTGTTATGACTTGTGAGCATTAAATGGAACAAATCGCAGGGCCCGACATTAATTAATGCTCAAATTGGGCATCCAAGCATTAATTATTCACTCTTTTTAAGGATTGCATCAGTTTTTTGGGAGTGAGGATAGAAGCATTGTTGAGCTCATACTTGGATAAACTTGGCTTTAATAACATGATATCCCTTAAATCCAATCTAAACGCACTAAGTGTTGTTGTAATGAAACTATACATCATCTCTTTTTGAATGCAAATCGCAACAAGTATTTAAAATACTGTTTTTATAGCTTTTGGGCTCCAACCACTTACTAGTGTCACTAACCTTTTTGGTAATTGGCTAAATGGTATCAGACCTAGGCTAAAACACGGCGGCTTTGTATTGTGTTGAGCCATTTGGACTTCTAGGAATAATGTAGTCTTCAATGGTTTCAAGACTAACTCCTTTTTGGTTATGTTTAAAGAGTCCTTTACCTGTATGCCATTAAAAAAGATGGTGGTTACTTCCATGCCATTAAAATTTTTTTGGACACCTCTATACCATTCACCCAAATTTGTTTTACCTATATGTCATTCCGTCCATCATATGGGACCCATGTATGAAATGACTGGATTGCCCCTGAATCAATTACTTCTCTCCCGAAGTACTCTCTCTCGTGCCTGCTCTCTCCCGTGCATGCCGCCGCCGGCGGCCAGATCCGGCGGACCCACGCCTCGTCAGACCCCCGCACGCAGCCTCGCCTGAGCAGCAGCAGCGGAATCGCCGGGGAGGAGTCCGTGTGGCGACGGTGGTGGCAGGGCGGCAGCGAGGGGAGAGGAGGCGGAGCAGGAGCGGCGCGCACGTGGTGGTGGTGAGCGAGTGGAGAGGAGGCGGAGCAGGAGTGGCACGCGCGCGGTGGTGGTGAGCGA
>CM002485.1:14124340-14148488 GCA_000325765.3 Leersia perrieri
GCCGCGCCGCCGTTGCCGTCGCCGGCGGCGCGGGGGAGGAGGGGTCCTGGACCGGCATTGCCCGAGCTCTCGGGATTCTCGGCTAGGCGCCTAGCCCTAGGCCCCTAGATAGCTCTGGCTCTGGGTGAAGCTCTGCTCTGCTCTGCTCGGAGATCGAGTGGAGGAGTAACTGAAGTGGCTGAGGTTGGGAGAGGGGATTCGCTAGGCCAGTTGGGGAAGAAAGACTCGAGCGAAGGTGGCAGTTTACTGGGCCGGGCCGGGCCGGGCGGACTGGGCCCACAAAACAGGATATAACTCTACCCAACAGCAATTTCTTGTGTTTGCACAACAAATTTCCACTACACGATAAATAATTTACATAGTATTCCATATCCTAGTGTCATGCAAAAAAAAAAAAAGAAAGAGGTAGTTGGATAAAGTATCAATAATAGACAAGTGGGAAATGAAAAAAATAAAACAATAAAGTTACTCCTACGTTCTATCGAGGCATCAACGTGGCACGGTGGTGAGTGGTGAGACTTGAGAGTACGACAAATCGAGCTTTGTGGGGGTGGGTCTGGGTTGGGCCGGACTGGATCTGCCATCCCCTCGCTTTATTACTGCATCTCTTGGTTTCTGGTCAGCAACTGCTGCTACTACTCCTACTACTTTTACTTTTCTTTACTGCTCTTTAGAAATTTTGCGGTAACGACCTCAAGGTGGTTTGTTATTACTATGTCACGCTTAACAAGGTTTTCCCTGTGGGAGATGATAAACCTCTGCTAAATCTTCGTGACGGAATGATTTATTACACATTTGCAGCTTCCTTGGCTCCTTGCTGAGGAAATAAATTGCTGACCAACAATGTGTTAACACTTGAAAAACATCTACGCATTGTGCTAGAAAAAATGTAGTCATTCATCTAAAATAAATGAATTTATCTTTTAGTTAATAAAAAACAAATTAGCCGAGTAAAAAATAACTATTATCCTGGTGGTAACACATAGGAGTGGTCCAAAGAGGGGTAATGTTATTACACATGAACAACCAAAGTATGGGGGTGTCTCATGCAAAACCGGTGGATCTCTCTTTAGCTTTTCCTTTTGCCTCCTTTGCTTCTTCCCTTCTTCCATGGGATCTCATCTGATCTTACACATGAAAAACCAAAGGAATGCAGGCCGGTATGGCAGTACTGGTATACTCACTCAAGTCTCATCTCTCAACTGTAAATTCTGTGAGTGTGATTTGAATCATTTGATACCATCTACTACTACACCTTTTGGCCATGCAGGAGTACAAACCATGGGATCTCCTTTAATTGGGATGGGAGACGGTTGGATCAGTCCTTTGCCTTTGCTTTTCTTTCCTCTTCTCCTCTTCTTTTCCTCTTTGCCTTGGAATCCTCCAAACTTGGGTTTTCTTCTTTTCTTTTTCAGAGGATCCTCCAGATTAATACTGGCATTAAGCTAATGCATTTGTTAGCTTGTTGCAGGGTCCACGTCAGATTTGGGGAGGAAAGGAAAAAGAAACAAGAAAAAGGGAAGGTCACCTGTGACGGGGACACTGTTCCGTTGCAGCTCTCATATCTGGTTTTGGACCACACCAAGCTCATGTTTCATGATGTGAGAGACTCCAAAGTTTAGAAAACAAGACTGCAGATTTTGTTTAAAACGCGGGAATTTCTTACGAAATAACTACAGCTCAGTATTGCTGCTGATTGTAATGCTGTTTCAGATAAAAAGATGGTGGTACTTGTAATGCGGAATTGCTGATGAATGATACTACCTACTAATGGTAGTTCAGTCAGTACTAAAAAGATGCAAGATCCTGGCTTGGGAATCTAGTGGCACTGTGGCAGTAGCATAGTTGCCGCAGGAGTACTCCTAGTAAACACATGGATCTAGGATTAAAAGAGTTGTAATCAACTATCAAGACGGACAGATTGGGGTCAGTGATCGAGTAAAGCCATGCAAGAATGAATTGGTGAATAGAATAGGCCGGGGAGAGAGAGGGCGACCCAAGCCCAACAAGACATTGGGGCTGGAGATGGAGAGACGTTGCACGGGGTCAGGGGCCGGTCTTGTCTGCTTCCTCCTAACCTTCTTCTCAGGATTTTCTCTGCTGGCGCATGGGTATTGCTGACTGAATGAATGATGGCTTCAGAGTTCAGACTCTCAGTGCTGGAGTAATTAATTAACGGACGGGGTTGTACGGTCGGCGCAGAAGATCCTCGTGACAGCATGGGCGGTGGGACCAACCAAGCACTGTAGTTGAGGGCACTCGTATGCGTGCACGCCGTGTCCGTCTACCGTGCAAATGTGGGGAAGGAGGAAGATGAGGTCCGGTCCATGGCAATTATCCGTCCGCGTCCACGCCAACCAGCCGGCTTGGCCGATTTGATGGTTGTGGATTCATTGATCAATCAGTTTAGTTCAGAATTCTGGCTTGGGAGAAGGTTGTGGTCTGTTCGTCGAAATACCCTGAGAACCAGCAGTTCACCGCTCCACCTAGTATTGAGTTCAGAATGGTCTGATGATCCAACTTCAAAAGTCGTTCTTACTGAACCAATTCACATCAATGGCCAGAAATGCAATGCAGACATTAACAGCACATAACTAGTTTGTATGGCAAATGAGCGTCGGCGAGAGATTATGGGGAAGTGACATCATTTGCGTATAATAATTGCATTTTAGAGAGAGCACGCACAGATGATCAGAAACATACAGCTGCCGCGTTCTCCACCGAAAGAGTAATCATGACGAGAAACACTCCGTGACATTTACACACGTCCATGCTCGATTAATATTATTTACAATAATGAAGTAAACCATACTCCAACTACAGTTGAATTGCTTAGCGCATACTCCTATCAGCATATCAAATAACTGCCTATCGATAAGTGAAGGCTTATGCAAGGCAACACGATGTCAAATACTACTGTTATAGGAGTATTCAATTCACAATAATGAAGCAGATGAATGCAATAACCTAAGCCTGAAGGCATATGCGAAGCCATGCGATGCCAAATTGATGAATTGAAATGTTGCCAGTAAGATACAGAAAAATACAGAGTGACTATGCACTGTAACTATGGTGCACCGTCTAAATTTGTCAACCAATCAATCGGCATTGCAACCATGCGTCAATTAAGTAATAGTAGTATATCGATATAACGATTAATAAGGCCTTAATTTTCTTATTGACTTGCATCAGTTGCAATTAACAAT
Organism: Leersia perrieri; assembly: GCA_000325765.3. NCBI lineage: Eukaryota > Viridiplantae > Streptophyta > Magnoliopsida > Poales > Poaceae > Leersia > Leersia perrieri. The sequence continues at coordinate 14,127,547 of CM002485.1, forward strand.
GATCATAGATGATAAAGATGTTGAAACGCCAATAACACTTCAAGACAAAGAACACATGGCTAATGCATAACGGTGGAATAAGAAAACGTCATCAACCCAGAAAGAATAATATCAGTTTTATGGGTTGTTCCAACTTTCAGGCGATAGCATACGAACAATTAGAAGCTAAGGACGCATTAGGCCATTGAGGCAATCCAGCATAGGGGCACGCTATGTACACAGGAGGTCGACCATAACACTTGGCCATCCATGTTTATTTACAGCGGCAGCGATAGTTGCATTAGGCAGAGCCGAAAGTGTTCTCGCCACTGTAAGTCATGTAGAGGAAGCCATCCTCGTCCTTGTTCTCTTCATAGATCGCAGACATCAAAGAAGCTGCCAAGAGTACGTGTTTGATATCAGGAAAAGGTGGGCGGTATGTGACAGAATGAAATGTCGAGAACAATGTTTTACCAGTTGGTGGCAAGGTGTTCTTCACAAATACAAAGATGGCCTTTTCTGGGCTAAGCTTAATTCTCTTCCGAACCACATAGACAAACTGGCCAACAGTGAGATCAGCAGGGACAAGGTACCTGCAGCAAAAAAGGCAATGATAAACATACAAAGACAATACCTGATTACAAGCATCTAGAAATGGAATACACAATCCAACCGAAGGTTGCCTTTCAAGGGTGAGATTCACTTAACATGAGCTGTCTGGTATTCTAAGTCAATAAACAACTGAATACTCCTATATATGAGTGTTATCCAAAGAAACAGAGTATGGAATAGCCAAATTTTAGAGGAAATAAGGACATCTAGCCAAATTTTAGAGGAAACAAGGACATCTAAAGCTAATTCACACTGACTGAGAGTTGTAAAACACAAATGTGAAAGAAAAGCCACGCCTATTTCTCCTTCCCTAACTAATGAAACAGTGTTGAAAAGGAGAAGAAAAAACCGAAGTCCCCTCAAAAATAAAAATTGCAACTGCAACCATGAGATAGAACATCACATTTCCCATCATAATAAAGGAGACACGTTGACAAGACAGCTTACTTCTTCTTATCGATTTCTGGAACATCAGTCTTGTCAGCCTTCTCAACGATCACCTGAGATAGCATCACATAATTTTAATCAAGACAGATGAATAAAGAAGATACACCTGAGATGCACCACGGAATTTTAATCAAGACAGATGCATATAGAAGATACACACAAATAAAAGAGAAATATGGCAGAGATATATTACCGGAATTCTGTCTGAGTACTTCTCACGGATCCTGGCAGATTCTGCTTGCCTCCTTTCTGCATTACTAATCAAGATTAGATGGAATACCCAAATTACATGCTGGCATAAGCAAAAGTAACTTTTTCTCTTCACAATGGGTTCTGCTACTGTAATGGAATTAGGGGTAGTCTATGCTACCAAGATTGAAATCAATGTATACACATGTTCTGTCTCTAAAGAACAAACGGCTCAAACTGGGGAGGGGGTACAAAAACCACATCCAATCCCCGTGCAACAGCATAGTATATCATAAAGTCAAACAGAAGAGTTAAATATAATGGCGGCCTCTCCTATATATGCTATCTTTTCTTAAAGTAGCAAAATTGAAAGGAACAATCAAACGAATACAAAAGGGCATGTTGCACCATCACCAGCAAATATGCATGCTTCTGATATAACAAATACAGCACATCAGACCCAGTTTATTCATAAAACAGGCAAAAGGAAAACATGACAGGATCAACAAGAACCAAGTTACTTTTGTAAAATTGGACATCTATAAGTTACGTTTGCAAAATTGGACGTCTAACAAAATCTGCCATAAGAAATGGAACTACAACAAAAATTCACACGCAATGCATTAGTCTGAATGTAATGAAACAACCCGATTACAAATTTCGACAGTTAAAGCATTCGTTTTCGTCAACTGATACAATTCAACAGAAACGAACCACCATAAACTACATTCTGCAACTAATACGGATATGCAATACACGCAACCACCAAATCAAAAGTCATCTATCCTGCAGCCCTATCATACCCCTATAACATTCGAACACGAAACCTGACAAACAATCACACGCATAAGGTTCTCTGCACAATGGAAGCACTCTCCAGTTATATATTCTACAATCGGATCACCATAGTGTCATACACAAAAACGAAAATCTATTTCCGATTAAAAACGCCCATCTACAATCCCTCAACCAATCTACCGCACCGTCGATCGAACCGACCACAGATTGCAACCAAATCGCAATCGCAACAACAAATCGACAGAGAGAAAGGAAACAAACCCAGTGGGTGCTCGAGCTTGAAGGAAGTCTTGGCCATCTCCAACCTACGATAAAACGATAATCAAAACTAACCGCGTCAGTCAAAGGCACGATCAAATCAATCCACCAAAAACAAGCACCAACAAATCCCCACCCGAAACAAACGCGAGGAAACCCTCCCAAATCCTCGCGAATCCGGCCGGCTCCGTTGGGGAAAAAGGGATCGAGGGGCTCACCGATCGAAGGGCGCGGCCGTGGAAGCGATCGATCGAGGCGAGAGGCTGGAGGAATCGAGAGGGGAGAAGTCGATCGGTGGAAGCAACCGGAACCGGAAGGAAGAAGGAAGTCGCGGTAGGGTTTGGTTGGTGGCGTGTCGCCGCTATTTAATGGGGATTTCTTGTTGCGGAATTTATATTAAACCCCTGGGATATTACATTAATTTCATGAAGAATGTCCACCAGAGTTGTTTAATGGGGAGAAGCTTTTTTTTTTTGTTATTTGTTTTAGTAGGTTTACCTTTTTATTTTCCATAATGAAAAAGAGAAACTATTCGCCCAGAGAGGATATACTACTGTGAAACTAGATTTGTTAGGTTTGAGAAATTCAAGCGAGCCAAATTTTGTGAATGACCCTCTTACACGTTGGAAATCACATTTATAATCCTTTAAGTGATAGAAGTAACTAACATGAGTATTTCTTTTTCGAAAAAATGGCAATACGGCTAATTGCCTAATTTTACAGTTAATATTTAGCTAAAATGGACATTTGCTTTCTACTTTACTTATTGAGCTGCAGTTTCAGATTAATTTGAGTTTCACGCCAAACTCAGCTTTTCTCTAAAAAAAACATCGTCGAACTTCAACGTCTCCTCGTTATATGACCCATCCCAAAATAATTGAATACGTACAATTATACTCCCTCTCTTATCCAGAGAAAACAGGATTAATAAAATCAATTAAAAATAATCTGGGAGATAAGGAGCCGTTTCGACTTTCGTGGCCAAACTCGATCGTTGACCACGCTACGTGGTAGTTCTAGCTGGGCCAAGTGGGCCCGATCCAATTTATTCTACGGCCCACACAGGAAATGCTTCACCTTTTTCTCATTTATTTTCTCCAGCGGAGTTATTTTTAATTATTTAAAGAGAATATTCAGCTTTCGCATATCCGCTTGCACTTGAAGCATATCCCTATCGTGAGTTCGTGACAGCCATAATGGTAAAAACCATGTTGATTAATTTTGTAGTGGCCGACTGGCCGTCCTGATGCGAGTTAAATATATGAGAGAAAATTCTCGCCAAGATGAATAAAAATTATTATACTTGCAAAAAAGGACGAGTATTATTAAACATACCATTTTCTGTGGCGAAAGCTATCAATAATCTAACTTTTGTAATGATGTTATATTATGGCGGGAACAACTAATGAAACAAGAATCTAACATCATTAGAATAATTAGATAAAAATTTCCTTGTTGCGGGAACAAACTAATGAAACAAGAATTAGAATAGCGTGAGGCCGTGAGCAACATGTGAAACAAAAATATATACACAAAGATTTAGCCCAGATGGTTAGCACACAATTAATCCGTTCGCATGCCATGCATATTGGCACGATTAATTGCTAAGTTTCCAGCTGCTCGACTATCAATAATAATTTGGCCTTGCATTACATGGGAGTGGAAGCATGCATATTGAGCTTTAGCTTAATTCCAAGCTACATAAAGAATCACAAAAAAGGTTGTTAATTACATGCATTCCGCACCATTATGTATCTTTTATGCATATGATCCTTGCAACTTGAAAATACAATTACATGCATACCATACGTAGGATTACACAGAAATAAGTGCTAGCCAGCTAGAACCTCACTCTAATTAGTACTAGCTAGAGACTAATCAATTAACTACCCAGGTTGAGGTAACCATCACAAGAAAGCAAGCAAACATGCATGCATTTCCAAAAAGAAAGCTGCTTCTCATACTTAAACTAACTATTTACTACCATTAGTAGCCTCCCATACTTATACTAACTATTACTACTACTAGCTTGTAGCTAATCTTCTAGCTGGATCGACAATGGACATGCATACACACACACATACATGCAATATTGCAAGCCTTATGCAATGTGATCTTGGTCCTTTTGGATCATCGTCTTCGATCTACTGCTCCGAGGAGAAGGCGGTCTTGGAAAGGACGGCGTCCCTGACCTTCCTCATCTCCCTTCCCTTGCTCCTCCCCCTCCCGATCTCCGGCGCCGCGGCGCTCATCCTCTCCATCTTCCTCGCCAGCCACTCGTGCGGCGGCAGCATCATCATCTCCTCCTCCTCGTCGTCCTCACCGCCACCGCCGCCGCGCCTCGACGACGATGAGCCGGCCGCCGGGATGGCCACCGGCGCCGACGACCTCATCCCCCTGCTCCTCCTCGCCGCCTCGCCTTCCTCATGCTTCTGCTTCGTCGTCTTGGCCTTGATCCTGACGGCGGCGAGCGCCGCCGCCGCGGAAGTGGCTTCTTTCCTCGGATCCTGATGAAGAACATCCCACACTTCTCCCTCATCGAACTCCTCTTCTTCCTCTCTACGAACTCCTGATGCCATGGAAGCTAGTAGCTAGCTAAGCTTAGCTGATGAGGGCTAGGAGCTAAAGCTTTCCCGATTTCTTGGCGAGTGTCTGCTCGCTCTGTGTCTGTGAGGATGGCACTTGGCACTGGGAGTATATTTGTCACAAGCCGAACAATGCAGGGTCGACGCGTCGAGACAAGATTACGCTGGCTGCTCGCCGACCAACAGATTCACAGGTGTTTTCACTTGAATATATGCATGTATGCTTTGCTGTGGATAATGGATAAGTATACTCCACCAGTACAGCTAGCCTTGTTTGTATTCAGCCACATACTATTTTTGCTGGGGAATCTAGGGAAATTTTGTTACCAGCTGGGCTGTCAGTCATGAAGAATCATTGGTTCTATGTGTGTACGTACCCATCAACAATACGTTGGGGCTGAGACCATCGGCTAAAACATTTCATATATAATTAACCTCTCATCTTGCAATGAACTTTGAGGATAATTTCAACCAGCAAAACAACAGCGGAATAATAACAATCATATGCACAGATGACACAAGGATTTAACGTGGAAAAATCTCCTCGGTGTGAGTAGTAAAAAACCACAGGACCAACCGGTCACTCCAAACTTCCACTATTATCAATAATGAGTACAATATGAAATCTTCTCTAGAACATCTAGAGGTACATCACAACAGCCATAATATCATCGAGACAAGGTCTTGGCATCCACAACATCAACCACAATAAGTAACAAGAGGTAAAACTAGACAAGCAGAGAAATGACAGATTTGGTATTCTTTGGTTCTTAACTGGTATCTCCCAAACTATAAAAGAAAACTGCACAAAATTTGGTAGAACTGGAGTTCCTTTCAAACTGACAAAAACCAGCCTAATCGAACACTGTTTGACGCCTCAAACTGACATTCTACCCCAGACTATACATGTTGAAACTACAGTCACTCGAGTTAACAAAACCATACCCAAATCTGATGCTATACGCAACCAATCCTCATCAAAACTGGCCAGATTGAATTTCACCAAGTGAGTAACGAACTCACCAAGTTTGATGTCGATACTAGCATGTTTGACGATAAACGTGCTTGTATCGACATCAAACTTGGTGAGTTCGTTTCTCACTTGGTGAACTTCAATCTGACCAGTTTTGGTGAGGATTGGTTGAGTATAGCATCAGATTTGGGTATGGTCGACCCTCCAATCGCTGACTTGATGAAGACCGGGTTAGAGTCACCAAACTAAAAATCAGCACCTCTTCTTCTTCTCCACTCTCCTCTACTCTCTTGTGTTCTTGCTTGGCTTGTGTATTACATTTGGCTGCTCACTCTCTCCCAAAAGAGGCTAGGATTTTTCTTCTCATTCCAAAGAGACGAAGCAATCTTCACCATCCATACAAGAGAAGAATCAATGGCATAACATGTAGCGAAATGTTCACTGGCAGATTATGGTGAATCAAAATGACCCGTTACTGATGTGAGGTAATATGTAACGGGTTGTAATTATGGCCCATCGCAGATAATCTATAACGGGTATGAACCACGAACCGTTACGGAGGAGAACATGGGTTTGTAATAGAAAACGCCATCTATATATCCAAACAATCATTTCTCCATTGGAAATTAACACACATCAAATTACAAATATCTATTGTTGGAGCCGTGGGCTCGGTCAGCGGGAAACCGAAGGCTTCCCTTGGATTGTTCGGTCCAGGGGCGCGGTGCAAGACTCGCTGAGATTGGAGAGAGAAAGGCGTGGGAGAAAGAAGAAGGGAGGGGTCGGGCCCCGATCCCTGAGGTGCACAATAGGATTTATACAGGTTCGGGCCGCTGTAGATGCGTAATACCCTACTCTTGTTGGTTATTTGATTGGATTGATCCTAGGTTACAAGGATGTGGTTGTTTTTCTATGCCACCAACAACGCTCGAGGTGTACCCTGTCGACTTGTTTTGAGATGTCTAGGGATCCAAAAGTCCTCTCGAATGTAGGCTTGGGTCTCTTTTTATAGCACAAGGGATCACCACAGCCGCCTACATTCTTTTGCTCTAAGGAACTTGAGTTCCATCTTCTTTTTGCCACCTGAAGCTTGGTGTGCTGACGTGTGAGCGCATACAACCATGCGCTATCGTGTGCCGATGTGGGGACGTGTTCTAGTCCCACAGTAAAGACAAAAATTCATCGTGGGCGGCGGCATACTAGCCACGGGAGCTCGCCATGCCGCCTGGGACCCATCAGTTAGAGTGAGTGAGGCGGGGTTTGCGAGAGGGGACAGGGACCCACGTGGGCAGACCCCCTCCGCCCTCGCCGCTCACAGCCGCATTTAATGTGACTGTGATTGGCGAGTGACAGGGCATCACCTGTGATGATGGACCTGTCACCGCGCAATTACCGGGGGCGCCTCATCGGTTTCCCCTCCCCTATCACAGTGGGGGTGATGATGGCGATGACGCATGGTCGGTGCTGTGACCAATGTAGCGAGGCGTGCATTAGACGCCTGACATCTGCCTTAAATGTGGTGGTTGGGCGTTACGTATACATGTGCGAGCAACAAGAACTCACTGTTAAGGGGTCGGGCTGACCCCTGCCTAGGGAGTTAAGCCATAGACTGCCTCCGGGCCCAACCCCTACCGGGAGGCCACGTGGCTTGACGGGCGTTGCTCCACCTCGGGAGCACGGCCTTCCCTTAAAAGCCTTAGGGCGCGCTCGACCCCTACGGGGCGGCCATTGCGGCTCAAGGGGCCATTGCCCACGTGTAAATCATGCCCCCGGGCCCATAACTCTGACATCTATAGCCAACACTCCATGTGGCGCGTTGTGTGGTTAGTTCACGTGTAAGTATCACATAATATGTTGGTAGCCGCTAGCGAGAATATATGGTAGTAGTTCCTAGGGGTTGGTTTATTTTGAGATGGACAGAGTAGTAGTTTATGTAAACATATTTTTTTTAACCTAGAAACATACTCGTAGGGTTTTCTTACGGTACTCAATACTAGTCCTAGGTGGAAGTAATATGGATTAAGTATATCCGTTAATTTATATGGTTATTATAGTAATTGATTTATTAACTTAACAAATTATTCATTCACCATCGACTTTATTTTTTAAATTCACGATATATAGCTTCTTACGTAATAAGTTGATACTGTTAGGACCGTTCTTTCTATATAAATACACTATACTATTACGTATTATATGCGTACACTAACCGACTGTTTATTCACTAATATAATTGATAAGTATATATTTAGTATTGGGTACCGTAAAGAAGTCCTCCCCTGTACGGCACGTATACACATCCTAAGTACTAGTTGATGATCAATAGATCGGATAAGCCAGTACAGGTGACAAGACGTGGTAGTGGAGGGCCGTGATTGGGCGGGAGGCTGCTCGAGGCAAGTACAGATTCGCCTGCACACCCCATGTCTGCAGGAAGCAAGCAGCCAGCGCATGCATCGATCCAGGCCGGCCGGAGCTGATCGATGTGAGGGGCGCTGGCCGTGTGGTAGCAGGGAGACCGGCACCGATGCGACGGCCGGCCGTGTCTTCATTTGAGCAGAATGCACAGTTGCACCAGAGCTAGAGGTGTGTAGTACATATATATATATACTATACTATTAGTAGTAGTACTCCTACTTCCTCCAAAAGTCTACTCTAGACGATTTGGCTTGATATTTTTGGCTGTGGATTTTCTAGCTAGTGTATATAATGTCTTTTATGTAAGATCAATGTTTTGATTAATATTTTATGATGAATAATTGACTTTATAAATAATAAATTAAATGAAATTGGTTTGGAATGTTTGATGATTGTTTGAGTGCATGTGACTGATGTGGGTCAGGTTGCGATATCTGTGCCCGAAAACGGTTGTTTTGTCTATTGTGTGTAGGTGACTTGAGGTCAAGACTTGGTCAATGACGAGGACAGGGACTAAGTTCAGAGAGGAACTGAGATCTGGAGCTGTCGGGGGGCCATGTGACAAGATTGGATTAGAGTCAGATGTCTTGGGGTTAACTTCGGTCAACGGTGGGATCGAGACTATACTCAGGGAGGAGTTGAGGTCCGGAGCGATCAAGGATGCCGGGTGACGAAGTTGACGAAAGATGACATACGGTGGAGGGACACCGTGTGGGTGTTGTTCGTGACAGGCTTCGCAAAGTTGTGTGTGCGAGGGCCAGAGAAATTCGGAGGTGNTTGAAGAAGGTACTGTAGCATGCATATGTATGTATGTGCAGTACGTACGTGTGTATGGTCATGGTTTGTGATGATGCATGGCTCGGTATGTGCATGCGTGTGTATGGCTCGGTATTGAGCCGCCGTGGCCTATGGGGCAGAAGCTTGTTGACCAAGTCAACATGATTGTTGATTGGTCGGCTTGGTGTATGCATTGGATCGTGCGTACGTTGGACTGTTGGAGTCGGACGAAGGCAGCTAGCTGTACACGCTATGATTTGGAGTCCTGGAAATCGTCGTACGTGGATGGCTGGAGGCCCGAGAGGAAGATCGCGTGGAGATAGTCGGAGAGGACTCTGACTTGGCTGCGATGGGGCCGGTTGGAGACCGGTTTTGGATAAAAAGAAAAGGAATTTTTCTTTTTAGGAAATTGTAATAGAGTCCTATTAGGAATTGAGTCCTACTAGAAATAGAAGATATTTGGTATAAATAGAGAGAGACTTAGCCTAGAGGGTGAGCCACAATTAAGAGATTTGAGTGCTCTTTGTTTTAGGTTTTTGTAGGAGCGCTTTGGCTGCACCTTGTGACAATATATTTAGCAATAAATATCATATTCAATCATCGAGGCGTTTCCAATCACGTAAGTTGCTTGAATTGATTTTGTTCGTTTTGCTGAAATTCTGAGATAGTTAGATTGTGAGGGTTGTAACTTTTTAACCGTACATTATTTTGTAAATCCGTTCGGTGGAGTTGTTCCGTATATCTTCTAGTTTATTTTGATAAAATTTGGGATAAATCCAACGGTTGGTTTTTGCGTAATCTGGTTTTTACTGATACTTTGTTAATCTGGTTTTTGGTTTCGAAAATTAAACTTCCGCTGTCAATACCTACTGTTCACCCCTAGTAGGTTAATTTATTGTGTTCCATCCTACATTTTACATCTCCATCACAAAGTTTGCTCATAAGCCACAATGTCACGTGCAAACACAAGAGTGTTCACCCTGAAATTCCCACACGTTAATCTTCTTACACGATCCATCCTACGAATAGAAATCGCCACAAACTTTTTAACCAAGAATATTGTACCCAGGCGTCAGCGTCAGGTCTTATGGCGTTGAGGCCCAAATCTCAGTCACGCGCCATGGGTCTTACTCTTGACGTACGCTGAGGTCTGCGACATTGAGCTCCACACTTCCCCTTTAGTTCCCAATTTTTTTTTCTAAAAGCATCATATCGAATCTTTGGCACATATATGCTATGATTAGCTATAAGTGCTACAGTAACTCATATGTGCTAATAATAGATTAATTAGGTTTAAAAAATTCGTCTGTAGTTTTCTGACATCCTATATAATTAGTTTTTTAATTAGTTACCAAAATAACCTTCCGTCATCCGGTCAAACATTTGATGTGACATTCAATCCAAAAATTTTTAATGCATAGACCATCTCTTACAACACAAGCCAAGTGGTATGGTGGTTTAGTGGCTTATTGTGTCACACGTAACAATCATCGCATTTTTTCTCATTAATCTGGGCCTGATAGTTAGATTCCACGCCAATAGCTGCCTAGCCATCTGCATCGAAGAAAAAAATATACCACCGACAAGATTCAAACCACGGTGATTAACAAGGCAAAGCAAAGCACAAACGGACATACCATCAGGCTACACATGCTCACTTGTCTATTGCTATAGACCTTGGCATTAAGAGCATCTTCTAGAGCATGGCTAAAATTTGTCTATCCAAATCTTAATTTAGTCATTCATTTTAAAATATTCTCTCTCCAATTTAACATGCACTCCAACAGCCTCTCTATATCATACTCTTCAAATCCCAAAGGCTATGCAACCCAACAGACTCATCATGAACCTCATCTTTTTTTTTTTCATGTCCAACCCAATTGAATTTCGTCAAGTAATATGTTTAGTAAAAATTTAGAAATTTCATTAACGTTCAACATTTTTTTAGCGAGCAACTCAAAGACACAGTAAAGAATTAATTCAGCACTAGTTTTGGGTTTGTGTACTGAAAATTTGACGTGCATCGAAAAAAAAAAACTAAAATATCTGCATCAAGTTTGGGTTTGTGCAGCGGCGTTTGATGATTGCAACCCCAACAACAAAACTAGCCCATACACAACCCAAACTGCTGCTTCTTCTCCAGCCACCTAGCTGTGTCCTGCTCGAGCATCGCCGACTCATACAATGGGTGCTGCTTCTACCGGTAATTAAACTTAACTACCACTAGGACAAAATTGATTTTAGTGGACGGTTAGAAAATATTTTTGCAGGCGGTCCAACACTGAAACCGCCTACAAAAATAGAGGCCGGGCCAGTGCCGAATTGAACGAATTTTACAGGCGGCTCATCTAGTGCGCCGCCCACAAAAAATCACTTTATTTTTGCGGGCAAAAGTCGGATTTTTGCAGGCAAAAGTCGGATTTTTGCAGGTGGGAGAGAAGGGGCTATGCCTATAAAAATAAAAAAAATCCAAAAAAGTTGAGGGAAGAAAAAATAGAAAGAGAGAGAAGGAGGGGGGACCAGCCGGACTCTCCCTTATCCTTCCCCCCTCTCCGCTTGGCCTGCCCAGTGACAGGCAGTGGTGAGCGGCTCGGTGACAGCGTAGCACGGCGCAGCGGCCAGCTGGCGGAGGTCTAGGGTCACCAAAACTGGAGGTGGCAGCCCCGGTGAGGCCGGCGACGGCGAGTAGCGAGGCCGCCAGCAGAGGCTCAGGGCGGCCGGATCCGTCGACGGCGGCCCCGAGGCGGCCGGTGGCCACGAGAATGATGACATGCGGTGGAACGGGGAAGCGGCGGTGCAGCCGTCCGCCAAAGGTCTGCCGATTTTTTTGTGATCATTTTTTTTTCAGACAGGTAGATTTTCCACCCAGAAAAATCCTGCCTGCTTGAAAAATGCATTTTTGCGGTGTGGGTGCTTGCCCGTCTGAAAAAATCATGATTTTTCTAGGCGATCTCGATTGGGTGCCGCGCATACCCGCCCACAAAAATGCATTTTGCCTGCCCATAAAAATGAAAATTGGCTTAGTGTGCATAAATACTTGGCGGCAGGCGGCCCTTGGTCGCGAGGCGGCGGTGATAATGTGAGAAAAGTGAGGAGAACCCCATGCCTGATGGAGGGAGCAAGGCATCGTCGCTGGCTCCGTTGCCTCGGGGGAGGCCGCAAGGAGCCGCTGTGCCAGAGGCCGCCAACGACGATAGAAGGGTTTGGGTGAGTGAAGGAATGCCAGATATATATGTCTTTTTGCGATTTGGGTGGGGATATAGTTGGCCAAAAGATCTGTCCAGCACGGCCCGGCCTAAGCACGGCCCAAAGTATTATCGGGTTGGCATGGCCCGATAAACTTCAGTTAAAGTGAAGGAGTGAGTTAAGAAATGGTATTGAGTGGCCGCTGCATGTCTGTGATTTGATTGCCACCAGGGACTCGACAGATCGTACAACGCAACCTTATTTTCAACTGCATGATTTGATTGCCACCGAGGATTCAATAGATCGTAACACAACCTTATTTTCAACCGCATAAAGGAAAATTGCAAAATCCTTACTCACCAGGTATCACCTTTATTATTTTCTCTTTTTTTTTTGCAAACAGAATAGATTATCCTATTTTACTAGACTATTATTGTTTTATTAACATATTTGTTAACAATCTTTTTTCCTTTTGCGTTTGGGAGAGGGCTGCAGTGTTCCATTGCTACATCTATTGATCTGTATTATTTATGTGACTCAACAAACCATCAAGGTCCTATTTATAGTTTAGTTTTTTTTAGCATTCTTACCGTCACACCCTGAAAAGTACCATTCTGAAGTGCTCAATGTATTATTCCTCGTCTCATGATCAAGCCAGGCACACCCGATAAAATAATTCAAAACACATATTTATTAATATTAACATTAATATTTACATATCTACAAAAACGCTTCAGGCTTGATAACAAAAAAAAACCAAACTAAGCAGGCATACAACTCCATCTTCCATAGACACCAAACTAGGGTATAAACCAGATCCACCTTAGGGATTTGAACTTCATGTTTAAGCTCTTCATGAAACTTCCATCAACTCAGCTATTCACCGTTGAAGTTTGCGAGAGCAAAATTGAGTACTACAACAGTACTAGGCAAGCTATATAAGACAATACAATTTATACTTAAGGGGATGTCAAAGGAACGGAATAATAGGGTTAATTTACATCAATAATTAAACCATTTTAGTGTTTTCTAAGACATTTTTATAGCACAAGTTTAACTAGAATTAAATTAAGTTGTAAACTAGAAAATCTTGCTTGTGTAGACCCAAGAACAATGCCCTAAACAAGGCTATTGCCTAAAACCAAGTGGTTGCTCTAAACCAATCAACGGTTGCTCTAAACCAAGCAACGGATCTCATGGTTAACCATTAATTATATCCATGTTTTAAACCCCGGTTTTGTAAACAAACTAAGTTGTGTATATTGCTCAACATGGTCATGACCGAGAATGTGGCTATTCGTATAGGTTTAAACCTCTATAGAGGGTGTACACTTTCATCACATGGCATTTTCTCAACACACATTGTCATGTGCTCTGTACCGCCACAGTACTAGGTAGAACCTTCCATACAACCTTTTACGGCTAGAAGGATACCACAAAGGATCGCATCATTGGATTTAGACAAGGTAGGGCATCAATATTGCAGACCTTTCCCGATCGTCTTTTGCTCCTCACCATTGCTATCCTGTCCCGCTTAGAACTGACATTTTTAGTCAAGCCTTACCCACTAGACTTGTGGTTGTACGATAATACTTTGCAACAATTATTCGAAGATCGTTCCTTATACGTCTGGGGTGATTCATACAAACATATATCCAACACCTCTAGCCCAGCCCCAAAACAAGTTCTAATTTTCCCAAAGCATTTTTCTCATCCATTTGATGACTATGCTGCAATGGTTCTGAAAGTTTAGTTGTAACCACAACAAAGGATCCAAAAGTTCTAGTTGATTCTAAGCAGAGCTAAGCATAAACCTAAAAACCCAACCATTCCATCTATAGGATCAAGTACTAGTCAAGTTATTTTCCTAAGTTTACCAAGGTTGAGGTAATCAAAGCAACATCAGGGTCATAGCAAAGGAATTTATGAATAATAACTAAATAAATAGCCATGAATGGTATATTTTTGTAAAGCAATGCATTTATATTTAAAAGGCAATATAAAGTTCACAATATAGATTCAACATGCTCAAGGATGGGGTATAAGTATAACACTATGACATGCCATGATTCACTGGGGGTCTTCAAAAACTTGCAAGAACCTTCTTTTTCTTCTCCTTGAGAACCTCCAAAACTACAAAAAAAAAAAGCTACACAAAAAACACAACATAGGCTAAAACGCTAATAAAACAGAAAGCACAATACAAATAGCACTCCACTTTATTCTCTACGTTTTTAACGAAATATTAGCAATTTGAATGGTCCAATTTGGAGTTCAAATGGTTAAGATAGGATCATTTGAACTTTAGGTCAAATTTAAATGGATATTTTAGAATTCTTCAGGAGTCCGATTTCGTAACTGAAGTCGTTGAGGGAAGAAGGAAGCAAAGTGTGGTAGTGTGGCTCCGTTGTACATACGCAGCAACATCGTTCAATCCGATTTCCGAGATCGACTCGAAATCAGAGCGTGTGGATGAAAGGAAGCGTGGTTGTTAGGCAGAATTCTTCAATCTCGATTTGAAATCAGAAATTTCCTTTGCACGAAGCTTCGCCACCATGCATACAGACTAGCATGGTGGAGGCACCGCCAGAGGAGAAGGAGAAGACAGCGGCTCAGTATCCCCACCACCCTCATATGCAAAACTAATCGTAAAAATAAAACGACCTAACAATGACAGACGTGTTCTTGCAGCTGTCGCACAAAGAAGCTCGCTGCAAAAGACTGGGATTACATTGAAAACTTGTCGCGCAAAGAAGCTCGCGTTTAGAGAGCACAGGGGTGCTCCTCCTGCACCCTTGCCGGCGATCATGCACGAAGATAAAAAAAAAAAAAAACATGGCTGTCGTTGGCTCGTTTCAAAATATATGTGGAGAGAAATAATTCATTGTTTGTTGATCCAATGTAATGCTACAATTTTTGCTGTCTTAGTACATCCGAGTAACTAAACTGGGGCTTAATTACAAAGCATCAACTAAACATCATGCACGAGTTTCAATATACATGTGCAAAGTCGTCGTCGTCTTCGTCGTGGTAGTACTCCACTATCGAAATCGGCACGTTGGTGGAAACCAGCTCATAGCCGTCAAGCCCATACATGGCGTCATACTCCACCATGGACATCGTCCTGCTTCCGCCTCCTACGTCAGTCTGGTCTGCCATTTCGACGGACGGCGGCGAAGATGCTGGACACGGCGAGGCGACATTGCAAACGTCAACGGATACCTCCAATAGGTCCTCAATGCTAAATTCAGACTGCTCCTCAGACGGCTCGATCGCAGCAGGCGTAGGTACTGGCTCTGGCATGCTGTTGCTGCTGCTGCTGGGCTCCGGGAAGCACAGATCGCCGAGGTCGAATTCGCCGTCGAATAAAGCATCCACGTCGACGTCATCGTCGATGCTGCTGAACAACCCGTTGTTGCTCTCCTCCTCGGCTGCTGCTGATTCGCATGAAGGCAAGGGCTGCGTCTGCATCGTCTCCGTCTGATCAGATTGGAGCGAGAAGCCATTCCGATCCTCCTAGTCTGAACGAACTGGCTCGTCTTCGGTGTCTCCGTTGAATAATTCCGTCATGTCAATATCGTCCCACCCATTCCCACTAGCGTCCCCCTGCTCCTCGGCCGCCTCGACAACGGTTGGTGCGTCGCCGCAAGAAGCCGTCTCCTCCTCCTCCTCGACGATGGCTTGGAGAACCCTCTGCACGGTGGGTGGTGGGGCGTCCACGTGCTCCTCCTCCGCCGCCTTCCTCTTTCGACTCGGCGCGCGCGGCGACATGTAGATCTTGCACAGCACCAGGTCCACGCCTCCGTGTTCCGGTGTGACGCCGTACTCCGTCATCAGCCACCCCGGCTTCACGTTGCCGCCCGACTCCGTCTTCTCCTTGTACGTGAACTTCTGATAGTACCCGCCGACGGCTGCGCATCCGTTCACAACCTTCTTGGAGCCCTCCGAGTGGTACCACCTCCTAATGTCGCCGCAGATCGTTCGCGACCTCCTTGCCGTGCGCCCGTTCTTGGGTTTGGTGATCGGGCAGAAGAAGTACCACACCTTGGCGCCGTCGCTGCCAGCAGGCGCGTGCTCGTACTTGGCCGTCAGTTCGTCGGGTGGAAGCAAGTAGACGTCCACGTCGTGCATGATGGCCTTGCATCCCAAGTCGTCTAAGCTGCTACCGGCGATCTTCGGCTGGAGGTACCGGTCGAGGAGGACGCTCTCCGACGGCAGGAAGGAGAGGCCTGGCAAGAGCGGCGGCGCCATCCTCGTCCTATAGTGTGTACGACTTCGATATCACGACGATTTCCTCGTATGTTGGTGGATCGGTGGATATGGAGAATTGGAGAGGAGACGGAGGATGGAAGGGGAAGGCAGGCAAATGCGTGCCCTAGGTCACGCACTTCCGCTAGTTATATGGACGAAAAAAGTTTGAGTTCGAGTCGATCCACAGGTTTGTAGGGGTAGCGTCATTGCCAAGCAAGCAGCAAGTAAATCATCGAGAGTATACGTACGCGTATACCCGCGCGTGCGCCAACGTACGTGTGGTTTTGCGTGTTCGATCTGTCCATCGATCGAGTTGTTACAGTTACACAGATACGATTACGAGATCGATTAGCCTGTGCAAGGAGTAATGTTCGTTTGTGGCTAGGGCATGTTCTAGATGCTTAGTTAGATTGTGCTGTAGCATGTTGTGATCACTAATTGATGATCTGACTCTTGTCGTACCACGATCGACCTACGTATATCGTCTAGTCATTATCTAAAAGAACATATATCGTCGTACTGCTGTGTGCTAAACTGCTAATCATACTAGCAAGAGATAATTGACTACTTGCTCGTGTACACACTGAAAAGTATTCAGTCACTTCAGTTCGGAAGAGTTTAGAGAGTTGAGGAGAGCTAGCTAGTTGGTGGCCAGTGCCAGTGCACACTATTAGGAAAATCTATACATATATAATAGAAACCTATTTAACGTGAAAAACCCTTACGGAAAAAAATCATGGACAGTATCAATATTTAGGAGTTGATACATACGCAGGGAATAGAACGGACATCTGTAAGGAGAGATAACGAGAGTGTCGCTTCGTCATGGGCTGCCTTGTCCGCCTGATTTCACCCGAAGCAACTCGTTCGGCATGTACAAGGAATGTTTCCTGTGTGACGGCCATATCCTATCCCTGCCCGTGAACCAAACATCAAAAAAAAAAAAGGAGCGGCCATGTCCTGTGCATGGCAAAATCCACCAACCAAACACACCCTAAACTGCTCTCAAGCCTTATGGATGTGGGGAGGACCGCTGCAACGACCCGCCGTACTTACATGCTTACACTAGCCTATACAGGGGACAGTGGTGATTAAACTTGTGGAACAAGGACACCTTGACGACTCTTTGGAGGACTAATTAAAGTTTCTGGAGATCCTGCGGTGCTATGTATGTCAAGAGCCGAAGATACTAATATACTGGTGTTTTAGACTTAAAATCACGTCTCCTAAATAATTTTTTGTTCTCTTTAATAGCAGAAGACAAATGATTGTGATTGCGATCGCACATTTTCTCAACTTAACAAGGATAACATACATTGTTCGCGAATAACAGAGATAAAACATATCGCCAGAGTATAAAACAAATCTGTGATCTTTCATTGATAGATCATAATCCAATATAATAAATACAGTTAACAATTTGTGTTTTCTTGACATGCCAAGAACTCAAGGAATCATCCTATCTACGACAAATACGCGAGCACTAGCTGTGCCTTCCATGACACCAAAGAAAAAACAGAGGAAGACAGAGAGATGCTCCTAATTCCTACAAGCTTCTGCACCTATATGCTCCTTCCGACGTCACTACTGATCACAGTGCCAAGAAAGCCTCGGACTTTGCCCGCATCTCCTTCTCAAGCCTCTTCAGCAGCAGCAGCAGCGACTTGCCCGCCGTGGTCGACCGCTGCTGGGCGCGTGGTGCGGCCGGCGTTGTCGACGACGGCCGTGGCAGAGGCGGGAAACTTAACGTCCGTGGTGGCGACGCGCACGGTTTGGAAGGGGTCGTCGCGGGGGAAATTGCACCTGTAGATGACTTCGAGGTGACCGTCGTCGTCGGCAGCGGAGACGACGACCGCGCCGAGCCACATGACAAGACGCTTCGTTGTGCGCCCTAGCCTCCCCAGCGGCGTGCGGACCCTCACCACGTCGCCCTTCTTGAAGGAAACCGACGTCACGGCCGGCGCAGGCGCGGGCGCCTTCTTGACGGCGAGCTTCTTGCGGCTGTCGAGGTCGCGGGCACTCGAGCGGTGAAGCGCCATGGCATGGGCAAGCGTTGAATCGTTCATGCGAGGCTGGATCGGTGGAAAGGAATTGTGGTGATGAAGGAATTGCGGAGTTGATCGGTGAAGTAACTTGGGCTGTGATTAAAGATTAATACTTCAGGATTCGATAACCCACTTAGATAATCCGATGCTGCTCTACGCGGCACTGTTTACTTCAATCCGAGACTGACTCGAAATCGGGGATCTGTGTTACGGGAACACGAAGCCTTACTGGCGGTGGTGGCTGGCGGATCCGGAGGTGTCGCCGGAGGGCTCAGAGCAAACAGTTGTGTCCCAAAGCTCCCATTAACGCCTTCTACTTCTGAATTCGGTAACCGACTTGGATAAACGGCATTAATTGTTCAATCCGAGCGCGACTCGTACAACATCAGATTAATTATTTTTTGAAGTGATCAACATCAGATTATTCAGCATGAGGTAAGTGAATTTGATTGGGATTACATCGAACACTTATGAGCGTCAGAGAAAAATCCAGAGTGCTCCTTCGGCACCCTTGCCGTCGATCGAGCACAAAGAACACAGAAAACAGGGTTGTTGCAAAAACATATAATGAGATAAAGAATTCATTGCTTCTTCATACAATGCAATACAATCCTTTTCTGTCTTAGTACATCCGAGCAACTAACTAGGGGCCTACAATGGATCAACTAGACTAGACTTGACTTGATGCAGTAGTCTCTTTGAAATTTTAATTTTCGTTTTCTTTTAATTTGATTTTTTTTAATTTTTCTTTCTTGAAACTTTCTCAATTTTTCCTTTCAGCTTGACACTTTGCCATTTTCTCTTTCAATTGAAATTTTTCTATTTTTCCTTTCAACTTGAAACTTTTCCATTTTCTCTTTCAGTTGAAACTTCTCTGAATTTTTCTTTTAATTTGTAACTTTTTCAATTGTTTCTTTCAATTTGAAACTTTTCCATTTTTTCTTTCAATTTGAAACTTTTCTCCTCTCTCTTTCTAATTTGAATTTTTCTTTTCGTCTGGACAAAACACATTGAAAAATGAAGTTACTTACGGAGATAACAGAGATGTAACGAAAAAACTGAGCAGCCGATGGGCATCTGCCGCCCCGGTGCTAGATAGCCAGGGATGAGTGGCATTGAACACCCATTGGCGTCAGAGAAAATAGAGTTTCTGCCGCCACCGACGACCTCGCAGTTGTTCACGGACGCCTTACTCGACGGGTACATCGCTTACCACTGAAAGCACAAAGCCATTAAATCCTGGAAAATTCGTTCCCATAGCGAATCGAACCTAGGACCTCAGGTACTACTAAGACTCCTGTAACCACTAGACTATAGGCCCGTTCGTGTCTGCCCGTCAATTTTGATTCATCTATGCACGCGTGTTGCACAACATGAGATTAATTTTTGAAATGATCAACATGAGATTATTCAGCATGAGGTTAAGTAAATTTCACTGGGATTACATCGAACACTTGTGAGCGTCAGAGAAAAAAAAAACGGTAATGCTCCTTCGGCACCCTTGCCGGCGATCGTGCACAAAGAACACAGAAAACAGGGTTGTTGCAAAACATATAATGAGATGAATAATTCATTGCTTCTTGATACAATGCAATACAATCTTTTTTCTGTCTTTGTACATCCGAGCAGCTAACTAGGGCCTACAAATTAAGGATCAACTAGACTTGACTTGATGCAGTAGTCTCAACTAATTAACTGTCGTTCTACTCCGTCATCCACACGCAGCTGCACAATCAAATAAGTCATCAATGCTATATCCGGCGTCAGAGAAGAAGATTTGGCCAGACCGCTCCTCGGCCGGCTGGATCGCCGCAGCTGTAGATGGCTCTGGCATGCTGCTGCTGGGCTCCAGGAAGAAGAGATCGTTGAATTCGCCGTTGAATAACGCATTCAAGTCGAGGTCGCCGTCGATGCTGCTGAATAATGCAGTCATGTCGACGTCGTCCCTCTCCCACCCGTTGTTGCTCTCCTCGTCTGCTGCTAACTCGCAAGAAGGCAAGGGCGGCGTGTGCGTTGTCGTCTCCGTGTGATCCTCCTCGTCTGCAACTGCAAGGACTGCCTCCTCGGTGTCGCCGTTGAATAATTCCGACATGTCAATGTCGTCCCACCCATTCCCAGTAGAGTCTCCCTGCTCGTCCTCGGCTACCGCTGCTGCGCCCCAAGAACAAGAAGCCGTCTCCTCCTCCTCGACGGCGACTTGGGTAACCCTCTGCACGGTGGGTGGTGGGGCGTCCACGTGCTCCTCCTCCGCCGCCTTCCTCTTTCGACTCGGGGCGCGCGGCGACATGTAGATCTTGCACAGCACCATGTCCGCGCCGCCGTGTTCCGGCGCGACGCCATACTCCGTCATCAACCACCCTGGCTTCACGTTGCCGCCCGACGCCGTCTTCTCCTTGTACGTGAACTTCTGGAAGTACCCGCCGA
>CM002485.1:14148501-14158854 GCA_000325765.3 Leersia perrieri
GCGGCGACATGTAGATCTTGCACAGCACCATATCCGCGCCGCCATGTTCCGGCGCAACGCCGTACTCCGTCATCAACCACCCTGGCTTCACGTTGCCGCCCGACGCCGTCTTCTCCTTGTACGTGAACTTCTGGAAGTACCCGCCGATAGCTGCGCATCCGTTCACAACCTTCTTGGAACCCTCCGAGTGGTACCACTTGGTGCTGTCCCCGCCGATCGTGCGCGACCTCCTTGCCGTGCGCCCATTCTTAGGTTTTGTGATCGGGCAGAAGAAGTACCACACCTTGGCGCCATCGCTGCCAGTAGGCGCGTGCTTGTACTTGGCCGTCAACTCATCTGGTGGGAGCGAGTACACGTCGACGTCGTGCATGAACGCCTTGGAACTCGCCAAGTCGTCCAAGCTGCTGCCGGTGATCTTCGGCAGGAGGTAGCGGTCCACGAGAACGCTATCTAACGGCAGGAAGGAGAGGCCAGGCAAGGGTGGCGCCGCCATCCTCGCGGCCGCCGTCTTCGATCTCAACGGGGTTGGGTGTTGTGTGCTGCCGATGGAATCGCTGGATATGGAGAGAGAGGAGGTGAGACGAATGCGAAGGCGAAATACCCTGTGCCTAGGGTTGGCTAGTTTTAAAGGCGTCGACGAATGGAATAGAGTTCGACTCGAGCAGAGGCTAGCGTAGCTGCCAAGCAGTATGCAAAGATCTTCGGGAGAGTATACGCGTAAGTATGTACATGTATATATACCCGCGCGTCCTTCTGTGTTCTGCCTCACCGCTACGCTACCCTTGACTCGAAGTAGCCGCACGTGCGGGATTCGTCGCGCGCGCAAGCTCGCGCCGTACGTGCAATCTGTCCGTCGAGTAATGACTAGTGAGGCATGCAGGCATGTCGTACGTGTGAATGTGTGATCACTAACTGATCTGATTACTTGTTGTACCACGATCTACATAAAACCATCTAATTAAGAACCAAACTATATGGCTATATATATCATGTATGTTTTACCCATGTATTGGGAGAGTCTTATGTATTTTTGTTTGTGACTTTTAGGCTGTGTACACCCCCACAAGGTGTAGAGGCCGGGTTTAATATAATCTATTATCTAAAAAAATATCATAAATTGATTTTCATTTTGCACTTTAGATAAGATCAACCTAGTCACCAACTCTACCACTCCTATGCATTAGCCAAGTTTCTGCATACCCTACAGTTCTACGCGCGTGTGTAAATATACTAATACTGTTTGGTGTTTTTGACACTTAAAAGCTTATCTTCCAAATAAATTCTCTCCCTTTAATTTAGTAGTAAGAAAAAGGATTGCGATTGTGCTTGTGCTTGTGATCTAACAGTTGGCTCATCAAAACATGGATTACCATGCATATATTGTTCATGAAATTACAGAGACATTGAGACAAGACAGTGATTGTGCTTGTGCTTGTGATCTAACGGTTGGCTCATCAAAACATGGATAATAATACCATGCATATATTGTTCATGAATAACAGAGACATTGAGACACATGGCTAACGTATTGAAAAAAATCTTGATCTTTTCATTCATAATCAATGAAAGGTTCACAAATTACACGCTCTTCTCATAGGAAGGACTCGAAGAAATCATCCTAGCTACACAAATACGACATGGCAAAAAGAAAAAAAAAAGTGGATTACAGAATATGTCTGAAACTCTGAAACCTAGTTACAAGATTCTGCACCTATTTCTCCTACTGCCTACTGCTGAATACTGTACTCATCATGATGACTAGAAGGCCTTTGCTCGCGTTTCCTTCACGAGATTCTTCAGAAGTCGCAGCGACTTGCCCGCCGTGGTCGGCCTCCCGCGTGGTGCGGCACTGTCGACGGCAGCGACGGCGGGGAACTTGACGTCCTTGGTGGCGACGCGCACGGTGCGGAAGGGGTCGTCACGGGGGAAGTCGCCGCTGTAGATGACATTGAGGTGGCCGTCGTCGGTGGTGTCCGACACGACGGTCGCGCCGAGCCACATGACGAGGCGCATCGTCGTGGGGCCAAGCCTCCCCAGCGGCGTGCGGACGCTCACCACGTCGCCCTTCTTGAAGGAAACCGACGTCACGGCCGGCGCAGCCGCGGACGACTTGTTGACGGCGAGCTTCTTGCGGCGGTCGAGGTCACGGGGACTCGAGCGGGGAACCGCCATGGGATGGGCGAGCGCTAGCTGCAGCGAGGATCGATCGGTGGAAAGGAAGAGATTGTGGTGAGTGCGACGAGAGAATCGATCGGTGGAACGAACTGACGAGTTGTGATGAATGTGGAGGCCGCGAGGGGTGGCTTTATACCGTAGTGAGTCCGAGTTCTTGTTGGAGTCGGTAATTAGCTTTCTGCTGTGATTACGCCTATTACTTCTGAATTGGGTAACCGAGTTGGATAATCCGATTCTGCTATACGCGGTATTGTTCAATCCGAGCCCGACTCGTACGTAGTCGGTGATCAGCGTTACGGGAACGCGAAGCAGCCATGAACACCTCCCGTCCCGCCTGCCTCCTGAAGAACACCTGAACACGTATGTGCAGCAGTCGATCGGCTGCTCGTTCTCTCGCTCGTACGAGACGTTAATTCAGCTGTGCACGGTGTACAACAGCAGATTATGCAGCACGATATATAAATGCTTGTTTCTACTTAGTGCGTCATGTACCCATGTTCTAAAGGTCGCCTAATACTCCTACTTAATAAATTTTGCTTTAGACCGGATGCCAATAAAAAAAATTTTAATAAATTTTAAACTGTGTAGATTTGGACGACAACCATACCTTTACCTTAACTTTAGGCTATGGAGCCATTATCTATGTGAATTTTTACATGATATTATAAATCCACTTCTCGAAATAAATTTAGGTCAGCAATCATGTGATTTGTGCACCACTATCAATAAACCAGAGATTATCTTTTTCTTCGAGCAGTATGATAAGATAAAACCATTTCTTTTAATTTTTTTTCTTATGAAAAATTTGCCTGATTAATTTCTCAAGCTCTTTAATCTTTTGCAATATGACCCTTCTTCTTGCACTTGTAGCATGTCATTTTCTTCCTGCACTTACACGTAGTATGAGTGTATTTTTTGCAAATGTCATGCCAAGTTGAATGCTGACAAAATCCTATCTCCCAGCCATGAAGTTGGAAAAACCAATTCCCGATTATAAGGCTTGGTTAATACGTATTAATATTTAGGATAACATATCCCTCTATTGTCAAGTTAGCGGCAACGTAATCGAGATTAAAGATAGCGCCAGATTCCCTTCATCGGCCTATATAGCTCCAGATTGGCTATGTCTAGGTTTGCCTTCACTCTCGATATCGGCGACAGCATACTCGACAACATGGTAATCTGTCTTCCGAGTACATTAATAGCATAAAGGAACAATAGAATTGACTTCAAAGCAAGGTGATATAGGAAAAGAGGATCATTGGAAAAATATTGTATATACAAATACTTACAGAGGTTGTCGGCGAATCTTGAACCCATCTCGTCGAAAACCTTAATCCCCCTACCTGGCGCTCCAATGTCAATGTCTGATATCCGCGACATGGTTTTTATATGGTATAGGGAAACGTCAACACCAGGGTTATGCGAGATTGTAGTAAAATATAGACGGAGAGAGGCAAAGATTTTTATACAGGTTCGGACCCCTATCTGATAGGTAATAGCCCTACTCCTGTTGGCCGAAGCCGGTCTTCATCAATATTCATCATTATCATACAGGTATAAATATGGGTAACATATCTACTAGTTGTCGATTTGGCGACCTGGATTACCATCACGTAGTCGGCAACAGGGTCTTCAACTGTAGATCCTATGTTGACTTGTGTTGTGTTCTCTTCTCCCCCTAGGGGGTCTTGTATTTATACCCATAGAAGTCTTTTTGTCCAAGTAGGACTAGGGAAACTAATATGGATACTATCCGATTAGTCCTTATAGTCTCCATATAGAACTCTTCTCGCCTTCCATATCTGGAACACCATTCATATACAAGGTATGATTCCGTATAAGGTATGGTAGATGGTGGGCCTAGCCGAGGCTTAGTCAAGTACTATTAGGTATGCCTTCTCGTATCGGGTAACGAGGGTATCCCTTATCGGTAACCCTGACAGATAGCTCCAACCCTTCCATTACGTTCCATTCCACCCTAATCCCTCCTACCAAACAGAAAACAGGATCACTCCAACCCTCCAACCAAACAGAAAAATAAAACCGTTCCAACCAAAAAAACAAGGACGGGTTGGGTGTTAAATATTTTAGTGGAGCAATGGAACAAATAGAATTTATTTGCCTTGCATGCTTGCTGTGTACTAGTACTAGCTTTGTTTCACTCTATGGCACTACATCGTCAATCACCACAAATACATGCATATACATATGGTTGCCAATATATAGCCTACCAAACCAACATTGTGTGAAGCTTCTAAGTAAGAGAAGTACTACTACATGGCAGCTACTAGAAAGGACATACTAAACCTACAGAGTAGGAATTGCAGTACATCACACACATTTTTTACTTCCGTTTCATGACCAAAGACATACCAAGAAGCTCCTCGAGTTCACCAGTAATAACAAGGTTATTGATGTCTGGTAACTTCCAGAATGAATTAACTCTATCAAAACACAGATGGTCGGACTTCCAGTATATTTCCTACAGTTCAGTTATGATTGTCCCCTTTAATCAGAAGCCAATGGTCCAAGACTCATGTCTGTAATAATCATTAATATTATAGCTTGTGAATGGACAACATGAAAACCAGCAGGGAGATCGATCGATTTGTGGAAATAATTTCATTTCAGTAACTTACATACAGAAGTTATGTGCACTTATGGTTATGATGCGTTTATCGTTAAAAATGAGAAATATTTGAGTAACCTAATAGCATTGTAACTACGCAACAGTATTATCACTCACTCAAAGGAGCAACCAGCCTGGTTGGAAAAGAGAAAAGGAAACTACATGAAGCAAACTTACCATTGGACATAGTCGAGGTCACCTATTGGGGTTGCAGTTTGTCACGCCCAAGATCACTGTGAATAGCAGCTGATGGAGCCCACACAATCGTTGTGGTCCGAAATCCACGCTCTAGCTGCTCGAAGGCACCATAGTTGCTTAAGTATAGGTTAATACATGCATAACCAAACATTTCAGCCCAAAAGTAGTAAAGAGCTCACTGACAGATCATGTGTGCGTGCATGAATGGCATACAAAGCAATCATCAAATCTGGAATTCACCTCAGCATTGATACACTTTTAGTTATGATGCCCAGCAGGAAAATCCTTACATCTACAAAAAGAAGCCCTATTAATTTAGCAAATGCAGTGGCATTGGCCCCAAAAGTTTGTCCTAAGCTGTTGACTTTGACATGAAGCCTTTCCGTGGACTTTGCATCATTTGAGAGGAATCAACAACGTTAAAGTGAACACAATAGTACATGACTGTCAAAGAAACTTCTCCTGCAAAGTAGACAACTTACAAGTTAAGGTGATTTATTCCACCTCCAAACAAAGCATATTTTAAAGTCCTAAAGATACAGTTGAGACTGCAAAGCAATCCATCAGATTGATTGACATCACCAGTACCCCTCCATTCATGAAAATTTATTGTTTTTCAATATGGTCTTGACAATGCAACTTTGATCATTTCTATTACAAAACATTTGAAAGATTAGATATAAACATTTTGATTTATATAAATTCAATCTAAATATATTTATAAGATATCGATGTTCAAAATTTTAAAACTTTGACTTGAGATATGTCCAACAACGACACATTTTTGTAACCAAAGGATAGAATAAATGGAATTCAATTAAAAAAGGTAGAAATTGTACAGTGAATCCAAATAGGAAATATCAAGGGCATGTATAGGACTCAACAAACAACATATTGCAATTTTGTTGTACTGGTGGCAAAAGAACATCCAATCATAAAGGCTGAAGTGGTTTAGCTTTAGTTCAGCTAAAGAAGCCTCGGTTCAGTGATCTGTCCTGTACTCTTGTGGTAGTTGATCTTGAGATAATATCCTTAATGGTATTTGAATTGCCCATTTCATGCTCAACTAAAGCAAATTAAAGTTCATCTCTTTTAATGAAGTTGCTAAAATTGAAGTATTTCTCTAGTCAAATCAATCATTGTGAGTTTGGCGCATATGGCATTGTACAGCTATGCCTTTTCCATATGGTGGTACTAGACTGGTGAGCACTAGACAGACATTATAAAATGTGAACCTGTGATCATAATCATATTTGGTAGACTGCCTATGTGAAAACCTAATACTGTGCCTTGTGACATCATTTTTTCAATGTGGCAGTTCAGAATACTCACCCGCTGCTATCTTTGTCAAAATATTGGAATGCCTTACACAAATGCTCATCTCTTTCGAGCTTGTCTATTCATTGTGGCACCGATAAATTCAACATAGTCAATAAATCCAGTGCCATCCACAGCAGCCTGGAATAGATCAGAAGGTCAGCATAAAGGTCAATAAAATCATGGTTCAGAAAAATACTGTAACAGTCCAAGATTGCTGCATACAATTTACATCAACTGCTTTACATCAGGTTTCGACAGCTTTGACCCAAGTTTCGCTAGTCCCGCATTGAGTTCTTCATATGTGATGGTCCCATTGTTGTCTGTGTCCATGTTTGTGAAAATTTGCTTCAGGCCATTGATTTGAAGGAAAAACCTGCATATACATTAGCCTGGAAGAACGAGAGAAGAGAAAAGGCACCCAAATAATCACTATGACAATAATAACCTTCGAAACAATCTTTTTCAGCTTGTTCATTTCTCTATCCTAGAAAGTACAGCCTAGCAGTAGGTTTATCAGATGTTTTTTCTCTGAGCCATAGATGTTCTGATAACAAAGAGAACATCATTTTTCTGCAAATATGAGTATAAGACAAAAATTTGGAGTTCAACATATGATCAAGACCCAATAAGCTTACGAAGAACTTGAGCTGAAGTGATTCTTTTCTTTGGAAGTTCTGATCTTGTGTCGTCATCTTTCTAACAAGTTTAGCACTCTTGGATATCATGGCCACAGCTGACTCTCAAAGTCAATGCCCCCATGAAAAATAGCATCAAACATACCCTTTTGGTTTAAAAGCAAAACAGAAAATAAAAAACAATCAAAGAATGCACCAATAAGCAATTGCATACATGGATTTATGAATTGGAAATAAAAATGGATGGTATAAGCAAATGTACCAGCCCAGAAAGGAGGAACACCACTGAGAAGAATGTACAGAATCTCTTTACCATAATTTCACCTGAGGACTACAAACATGAATGCAAGCATCAGCCTTCATCGATTTGAATTTTTTGGGACTGGTTCATCAACCAAAGAGAATTAAATGTGGCAAACTATATATTGATTTTTTAATGAGCTATATTACAATACCCCGATTTTCTAACATTTCTGTCATTATTGATATTTAAAACTCTAATTATGTCTACAATCTAACCTTTAGTTTTTGTATATAAACTTTCTTCAAATCATGGCATGATTTTATATTCAATGTAGCAACTGCAAGACTGGCAGTGATGGGAATGTACATGAAAAAACAGGAAATAAGAAGTTAGGAGCTGTGCCTCCATCACATCCACACCATCAGTACCAAAGTGGCAAAGAAACATCATTATTTGGTATTCTAGTCGTGTGGAAGTGCTTCCAACCTTCCACGCTCTCCCTAAATCTGAAAGCAGAAAGTTTAAAGCACATCGAGGTGTTCTTTGCAATTAGCCAACCACCCAGCACCTGCTACCAGCATATGCAAAACCGCCACCTAAATATAATATTTGAATTTGTGGAACTTAGGTTTCAGGTCGCATAAAAGCTCTAATATATTGGTCATGGTGCATAATAGTTATATAACTCTCCATATGTAACAGCCAATGACAGCGAGGTTGCTATCATTTAACTTCTCATTTGCAGCTTTCCACTACTTGGAGTCAATAACAAATTAATAGTCAAGCAGTCTTAACAAATCAACTGCAGACTTGTACATCCTACCAAAATCAGATGCAAGAACTAGAAGTATACAACAAGATGTACATAATACTTTATGTACATGCAATATTAACTGCTGAAAATGCAGGAAATCAATCACTGTGTATAAAGGATATTATCACCAATCACAAGAAAATGCAGGAAAATGATGAAACGCTAATGGACGAGGGATTTACATGATTGGAAGAAATGAATGATTACCTCAACTATGAGTTCAGCATAGCAAAAAAGGGGTAGTGCTATGTCCATGTGTGATCTTAGATTTCATTTGTACACTGCCAATCCTTAATAGATTAGGATGAGATCATTTGCTAAACCATGCTACTTTATATGCTGTTCTGTGAAGCCATCATCCATGTCAGCTTTAGATTTCATAAGAGTGACTTCCACCAGTTCATCACAAAATGCTAGGGTCGACTCCAAATTGTCTTCATTAAAACTGAGATCGATATAAAAGTTGTATACATCTGGTTCAGCTGTCAAACCTTCCTTCCTCATCTTCTCAAATAAACTTCTTGCCTCAATAAATTTCTTCTTTTTATTCAACAATCTTATAAGAGAATTGTATGAGCTTGCAGTAAGTCTGAATCCCTTTTCTATCATTTCACTATGAAAATACAGCGCCTCTTTCATATTTCTTGCCTTACAATGTCCCTTGATCAAAATATTATATGTGTTTTCATTTGGTGGCACCTCCTGCGAACACATTCCTTTGTAGATCTCGGTGGTCGACTTCATGTTCTTGTCAATGCAATATTGTTTCATAAGAGAATTGTAGGTTGTCGTATTTGGGCGGATGTTCTTCTCCAGCATCCAGTCAAGCAGCCTCTTACCTCCTTCTACCCTACCTGACATGCAAAATCCATTCATTAGAACATTATAAGTCACAATGGTAGGCTTTATTCCTTTATCTAACATCTCCTGTAAGAGGTTGTGAGCCCTGTCAAGCTCTCCAGACTGGCAAAGGGCACCAATAATAGTTGTATATGTGTAAACATCTGGTTTAAGGCCCGCCTCATCCATGTCCATCATAGTCCTTATGGCCTGCTCCAGATTCCCAGCCTTGCACAGGCCATTGATCAGGGAGTTGTATGTGAAAACATTCAGCTCTAAGCCCTTGTTGCACATGTCATGCAATAGTTCATTAGCAGCCTGCACATCCCCCTGCTTGCAGAGTCCATCTGACAGAGCCGTGTATGTCACCACATTTGGCGTCACTCGTTTCTGCACCATTCTGTTATGAACCAGAAAGGCCTCAGTCATCTTCCCTACCTTGCAGTACCCATCAATGAGCGCCGTATATGTGACCGCATCAACATCCAACCCCTTCTTCTCAATCTCCTGAAGCACCCTCTCTGCCTCTTTCAAGTCTCCAGCCTGACAAAGCCCGTTGATAAGCACAGTATACGTCACTCCATCAGCTGCCAATCCTCTCTTCTGCATCTCATCAAACCAATTCCTTGCAGCTGCCAAATCACCTTTCCTACAGAACCCACTCATTACCGTTGTGAACACCACTGCATCCAATACCACCCCATGCACCACCATATCTTCTACTATCCTCACAGCATCTGAAACCTGACCGTTGTCACACAACAACGCAATAACACTAGTATACGCTACCGGGTTGAGCTCCAACCCCCTTGTTGCCATTTCACTCAACAGCTTAAGGGCAGTCTCCAGGTCACCAATAGCACAGTACCCATGCACCATAATGCCATATGTTACAACATCTGGTGGTGATGCCATTTCATCGAACAGTTGGTGTGCATCCTCCATGCGGCCGGCACCACACATCGCCTTGAGAAGTATATTGTACGAGCCGGTGTTCTTATCGGGGAGCTCTCGAAACAACTGAATGGCCTCATCAAGCGGTAGGCGAGAGAGCACCGCGTTACAGGACTCCGGTGAGGGAGAGACGCCGTACTGGCGGAGACGGCGGAGGAGAGGCGCGGAGGGAAGGCAAAGGAGGAGGAGGTCGAACGAGACAGGGTCGGAGGAGAAGGCCTTATAGGTGAAAATAAACTGCTCGACGAAATGCCGATGAGGGGACGGGAAGCGAAGGGCGCGGACGAGGATGGCACGCGCGGCTCCCGGATCGCGAACGGCGAGGTGGGCGGCAACCGCGAAGGACTGGAGCAGGTGAGGGTGAGGGCGATGAGGCCCGGAGGGGAAGAGGAGGAGGAGTGGCAGGAGGATGCCGGGGAGGTGCGGGTGGGAGGCGAGCAGGGGGAGCGCGAGGAGGAGGTGGATTGGGCGGAGGAGAGGGAGGAAGGGGAGGGGAGGGAGTGAGGCGGCGGAGGTTGGGGAGGAGGAGAGGACGGCGGCG
>CM002485.1:14160752-14171585 GCA_000325765.3 Leersia perrieri
CCGCGTGCCTCGCGGTCCTCGCGGCGGCGGCGATTCTCCACCGCAGGCGCAGACGGGGCCGGGAGCCAGCCTCGCCCGGCCGCCTCGGGGGACTACGGCGAGGGCGCCGCCGCCCGCGCCGAGCCTGCGAGGAGGAGGAGAAGCCGCAGGACCGGTTCAAGCGCGTGCTCGCGGACAACTCCTACTCCCGCTTCAAGCATCTGCGCCGCCAGGGGGCTGAACCGGTTGGCTCCTGCCGCCACAGCGGGGAGGCCCAGCCACCTCCGCAAGGTGCGGTCACATGCTCCTGCCTTTTCCGATCTCGGCATTGCGTTGCCCTCGTAGCTGTATGGCTATACTGTAAATTCCGAAAACATTTGGCACACCAAGGAGACTAGAAATGGATTAGTGTTGGTCTTCTAGGGAATTTCGTCGAACATTTTGAGTGCAAAGTTGCCCCAAGCTTAAGGATTGACTATGGAGGTTTAAACCTGTGTCTCTGCATTTGGGAAACATAGTAAACGATTTACAGATCTCACAGCGTGTTAGTCCTGAGTGGTGTAGGAGCTTTAGGAATCTTGTACCTTCAGGATGCATGTTTCCTTCTTGTTGGACCTTCGTCAGGTAGCTGAAACGTGCACTGAACGCACAATACGGCCAATGTTGATCAATTGCATGCTTCTGCTTGTTCATTATCGATTCTATACTGTTTAAGTCAGTGACATCGTTTGTGTATCACACTTTAAACTCAAGGTAGCAGCGTTACCCATAATATTTGGTACAGTTAGTGCTAGTAAATTGAAAGATAGTTAGAGGACACGATGATAGTATGCATAGGTTGAAGTTTAATTGCATGAGTTTTCACCATAATCTTTATTCGTACGGCAAACAAATTGACTGCACATTGTAACATAGCCAACTGGAAATATAATGGATGCAACATTTTCCTTTTCATATTGCTACAGAGTCATCACAAAAGGTGCACCCATTAGGGGAGGAAATCACTTCCGTGCTAAACAACCCACCTGACTTTCAGAATTTCATGCCTGGCAGTCAATGCCCAGAAATGAGCACTTCATACAATTGGATCGATACAGATGCTCAATTGGAGAACCTGACCAGATTGTTGGATGATGAAAAAGCTTTTGCTGTTGATACTGAGCAACATAGCCTTCGGTCATTCTTGGGATACACTGCATTAATGCAGGTAATTGGTGCTGGATACCTTCTTACTGCTCTGTTGATTATTGTTGTTGTAAGATTATGCCATATAAATGTCAATTTTTTTTAGATCTCTACCCAGAAGGCAGATTATTTAATAGATACAATCGCCCTGCATGACGTGATGGGCATGCTACGACCAGTTTTTTCCAATCCTTCAATCTGTAAGGTAGTGTATCTTTTATGTCTGATGCCATTGGGCAACATTATTTTCATTTTCAGTTTTTCTTAAAGTGCTTTTGCCACTTACTATTTGTATATGTACATAATGATGGATTTGCATGTTGATGATAATTTATACCATGGAAGCTCTACAATTGTGCAACTGTGCAGTATGAATTTATTTACACACTATCCCAATTAATTTTAAATTACAAATGCGACACATGCTATCGAGATATGGTGTAGGAGAACATGGTGTATATAAAGTTGTTTCTACAAGTGTCACATTTGTGTGCACTCTTAGTATAAGATTAGTAGAAAAGCTATCTAGAGAAGTTCACCGATTGGTTCTTTCTGGTTAAAGGTCTGGTCCATAAAACTATACAAAAATGCATATTATTGTTGGCCTTTTCACCGTAGTTCATGATTCACATTGCCTGATGTGCAAGAGGGACTGAGCCTACAGCTTCAGTAGTTCATCCCTCCCAAATTTTGTATATTTAACAGTCTAATTTTACTAGTATTTGTATGAAGCTAACACAGTAAACTCTTATTATTATAATAGATATCCATAAGGCAGTGGGGTCTTTCTCTTTTTCAGTCGACACGCATCATAATTGTGTGTCTTTGCTAAGAGGTAGTATAATATATATATATTTTTTTCAAAAAAATTATGCAGATACTGCCAGGGCAGGAACAACTAAACACAAACAACTAAAATATCAAAGCTTGAAAGACAATACATTAAAAGTTCTTTAGCGAATGCTAATCAGATGTGAAATTTCTATGGTCTCTTGGTCCCTAACACTCTGCAGATTGCAGAGTTGGTGTTTGGCCAACCAAATCACTCCAACAAACCTTAGCCCTGAAATCTTCTTGTAAATTCAAATATCTGGATATTGGGCCCTAACAATGTGGATGATTAGATGGTGGGATGGGTGTCTGGTTGATCAAACTATTCCAATAAGATTGCCGATTGAGTCCTTCCATACTATCATAGGTTTTTTTACCAGGTTTGCCTACCAATTGTCCAATTACCCTGGGGCTGTTTATCCTCAGTGCTGTATGAAGCATTTGCTTCTTATTTCTATTCACTCTGGACTCTGGTTCTTATGAGCTTCTTCCATGTATTCTTTGTCTCTCTCTCTCTCTCTCTCTCTCTCTCGTTTTGCACTTACTAACAAGCTGATGATCACACATCAGTTTATCGAACATTTGGACTTTGGTAGATTCCCCCTAGCACTTATTGTCCTCGTGAATTCCTTTCGAGCACAGTGTTGCATCTTACAACTATTTTTATTTGTAAAATCTCATTTCTGTACTCTGTAGCGGCAGATTTTTTTAGGCACTTACACTAATTCCTAATGAGTTTTTTTTCACTAATGGAAAACTCAACCGCTAACAGTATACTCACCTGAACAGAAGATCAATGTCACTTTCTTTTTGTAGAACAGAACCTCATTTATCTTCTTCCTACTTATGCTTCAGATCTTCCATGGGGCTGACAACGATGTTCTTTGGCTTCAGAGAGACTTTCATATTTATGTCGTGAATATGTTTGATACTGCCAAGGTAAGTTCCTTTACAGTATGCATGACTTGGATGAAACATCCACTATCATTCTACCGAGATTTCTCCAGCATGTGAGCGAAACCCTGTCTAATTCTTGTCATTTCTTTTTTTTTTTTTTTTTTTTTGCATCGTAGCAAGTTAGATGCCATACAGTACATAGCATGAAACACTATTTTGCTTATTGAACATAACATTAAATGTAAGCATGTTTTACTTCCATTAATGTAATGAAAGAAGATCAGTGGCGGTAGGCTGGCAGCCAACTGCTAAAATCTACCTTTTCAACTTGCCAACATACATTTCTTCCCTCCTTCACCTTAGATTAGAGCAAAATGATGAGCTGCTAAGCATCATCATCCAATATTTTTTATATGTGATAGTTTTTAATTCATAACTGGTTAACTGCAGTATGAAAAGCTTTATGGATTCACAATGTGGTAGAATGCTATTACAGTTTACAATGGGAACATCTACCAGTTCCTAGATCTAGATTCTGGATCATCTACTTCTGAATATTTTGGTCACTGAACAACGTTTTTTAATGGCAACTTTTCCCTAAAGTTATTAACCTAGGCTATCTTAGATGTTCTTTTTTTTTTCACCCGGGCTCACTTTATTACTTGTGCTATGCGTGTAGGCAACCTTTTCTGAATTGCATTGTAAAATTAATTTATTGCAGGCATGTGAGGTTCTATCAAAACCACAGAAATCATTAGCATATTTGCTCGAGTTATATTGTGGAGTGACCACAGACAAGACAATGCAGGTAGGTCATTGTTCAAGGTTGGGCTGCTAAAGCCCTTAAGTGTTCATCAGCATATTACTGGTTTGTGTAGTATCTGGTCAATTTTCACATGCCTCCTCAACTGCAACATGATTACCTCCTTTCAGCGCTCTAGATACAATCATACAAAAAGGTGTCCGCGTGCAAGATGCTACAAAAAGCGCAACCGAGTTGATTGCAGAAAATCTTTTTCAATTTATTTGGAGCATTTCTGTTGGCTCATTTTATGAGCTTAGCTACATGTCCTAGAAAACATCTACTGTAAAAGTAGGTTATTTTGAACTCATGTTAGGCATTGTTACGCTGATTTGAGAATCTAATCTACCAATAGAGTTTTATTCATTTATGCACTCTCTGTCATTAGAGATATTACCACCATTACTGAAAAAGTGGTTGGTGACCTAACAAACTTTGGTGGTTTGCTGCACATTGGCCTTACATTTTTTACAACCTGGCACTGAAATACCGAATCGATTCTCACATCTTTAGTATATTTCAGTCGCTACTTTCATTAGTATATGCATGATTTCCTTGCCCTTTTACTCAATTTCATTTGACCCACAAACAATTATACAAATTCTCGATCAAAACTCTGTTCATTGACCAATCTCAGCTGTTCTTTCAGAAACCTGTTCCGTTACTAATTCAATTATTATTAAGTACTTCACATGTAAAAGAAAATGGTGAACAAGTTCCTTCTGCCTACTTGTTATAAATGACCTTTTAGTTGTGCCTGCAAAAGTTTAGTTTGTTTCACATATCAAGTTACATCAACGCAGTTGATCTCGTATTTGTGTATCTTTTTATTCTCCTTGATTCTGATATTTCAGCGTGAAGATTGGAGATTACGCCCACTAACACCAGAAATGATTCTGTATGCCCGTTGCGATGCACATTATCTGCTGTACATTGCAAATTGTTTGGCATTAGAGCTCCATGCAAAAACTTACGGTATGATCTAGGTGCTATGTACTTAAGTCAAGTTTCCTCTTGCTCTTTTGAGGGAAATCTGTGTGCTACCTTTTGCAGGTCACAAGATAGTATAATTTTGCTCACCCTTCAATTTAGTTGAGCTCATTATTTTCTGCAAGTAAAAGTTGCTTGATGTAGCTCTGTTATGCTTACCAGCTTACTGCTCACCTCAGGGTTTTGAATGGACTAATTATTGCTGGCAAACATATGTAGCTTATACTTTGAAAAGCTTCCAGTCCTTGAGCTGTGCAGCTGAATTTATAACATTATGCACTATCTACCATACTCTCTTTCTAATGCTTCCTTGGTCCAAGAATGCAAGTCTT
Organism: Leersia perrieri; assembly: GCA_000325765.3. Lineage (NCBI taxonomy): Eukaryota > Viridiplantae > Streptophyta > Magnoliopsida > Poales > Poaceae > Leersia > Leersia perrieri. Next base: position 14,165,769 of record CM002485.1, read on the forward strand.
ATTTTCATAGATGGTCTTGTCCATCAATAGGTATGATTCTTATAGTCCTTAGAGATACTAATTAGGGTGTAATCTAGTACTTTCTAATGACTCTTTGGTATATGTTCTAGATAGAACGTCTTAAATTCTTGGAAGGAGGGATTAATAGCTTTTAAACCAGAATTAGAACAACATTCAGATATTAATTAAATGCAACCTGTGCATAAATTGGATCCTATTATGAAACAAGTATCTAAAACTTATGTTTGATAATATCAACATAATCTTTGGCTTTGTAAGAAAATATTGCTCTACACAGTCCTGTTCTGCAGTTTATTTAGTTAGATTGATGATATTTTATTACTCCTTGAAACCTTGTATCCCTTGTTTCCTGTCTCACTTTTTTGATAAGCTTTAATATCTAATCAGATGGTTCAGATTCTCCCGGTGACAAAGTCAATTTTTTCTTCGAGGCTAGCCATCGCTCAAATATGGTGTGCATGCAACTGTATGCAAAGGAAATTGAATTCCCCCCAGGAGCATCCTCTGCGGCATCTATCTTCTCAAGAAATATTCAAAGCCATGGGCTTGTTTCCTCTAGATCTAGTGAAGTGAAGGTGCTTGTTTTCTATATTTATTGGCCTGATTGCCAGTGATTTCAATAAATTCACAGATTTTTTAATCTGTTGTAGGATCTTGTTTGGAAAATTTGTGCATGGAGGGATTTAATGGTCAGCCAACATATTCTTGTTCTTCTAGAATGATTGTTTTGCTTATCTTTGGTGACTCATTCTCACATTGTTGTTAATTATTTCTTCTGCGCACTCACACCGCATGATATCTTGAGTTGCTTTCCCCTATTCCTTCCAAGTGTGCCATCTTAATAATTTTACATTTCCATATATACCTATGATTCTGGATACTGGTACACCTTTTAAACTTCTTCAATTGTCTTGGCCACCTCATTACAGGCGCGCATGCATGATGAGAGCTTACGGTACGTCCTGTCAGACCAAGCTATAGCTTCCCTTGCTGTTAATGTACCAAGAGGTCCAACTGAGGTGTGTTCTGCCATATCAGAAACTGACATGAGCAATTCAACAATGTATCCTTCCTTACCGTCGCCTTCACCTATTGTTGTTGCTCACATTGAAGAACTTCGCAATCTGATTGAGGACACCACTGTCAGCATGGAGGACATCTTTCAAAATATGCTTGAGAAGTATAAAGATCCAAGTGGATTATGTCGACTATCAGTTTATAATTATAACCTTGTATCACAGCTATGTTTGAAGCAACAAAATATATTCTCCTTTGCATCAAGTGGAGAAAAGCTGTTGACTGCACCACCTAACAAAAAGGCTTCCCGGGAATTATTCATTAAAAAGTTCTCATGCAAGTCACCAGTATATCACAATTGTAGGATCTACGCCAGTGATGGAAGACTACTTTGCTACTGTGACCGTAAAAAGTTGGAATGGTTTGTCACTTAGATCTGCTATTTAATTTTTATAAGTATGTAACATCACAATTATCTTTTCAAGCTGACCAACTCTTCTATCCAGGTATATTCAACGTAATTTAGCAAAATTAATAGAAGATAATCCTCCAGCAATAATGCTCTTGTTTGAACCTAAGGGTCGTCCAGAGGATGAAGACAATGACTTCTATATTCAGAGCAAGAAAAATATTTGTGTTGGATGTGGAGAAAAGAGTCATTATATCAGATACAGAATAATACCATCGTGCTATAGGATGCACTTTCCAGAGCATCTGAAGAGCCACCGTTCACATGATATTGTACTTCTTTGTGTAGACTGCCATGAAATAGCTCATTCAGCAGCTGAGAAGTACAAGAGGCAAATAGCAAAAGAATTTGGGGTACCCCTTTTTGTACAGAAGATAGTTAACTCGGGGGATATAAGTTTAATAACTGATGCATCATTATCTGATGATAAATCAAATAAAACAGGTGTGTCCCCTTTACAACTGAGGACTGCTGCAATGGCCCTTTTACGGCATGGATCCAATATGCCTTTGAAGAGATGTGAAGAACTAATGCAGGTGATGACAATATTCAAGTATTTTGGGGCTTCAATTTTTATCGATGAGTGATGACACACAATTTTGACATTGTCTTGTTGATGCAACTTTTATGCTCTGTCAATATTTTCATTAGACTGAATCTATTCTTATACTTAAAGCTCTATTTATTTTGTTGCAGATTGTGAAGTCATACTATGGTGGTAGGGATGTGACTCCTGAAGATCTTGAGATGGCTTTACTTGTTGGCATGAGTCCCCATGAGCGAAGGCGACTTACAAAGAAAAAAGGGATTTCTTACAGAGCTCAGGCTCAAAATATTATTAGAAATAGCAAGAGCAACAACATAACTAATAATAATGGACATGATTCAGATAATGGATATGCCTTACATGAGCATTTCTCAAAAGATGGAGCTGAGAGTAACAGTCAACCAGATATTGATGAGAATAATAACCAGGTAGATGTTGATGATACTACCAGTCAGCCAGACAGCAGAAATAATGATCAAGTACATGATCCAAATATGAGCCAAGAAAGCACAAATTGCTCACTCAGTATGGATGATCCTATTTCTGTTTCTACCATGGAGACAGACCCCGTTCATCAAGCAAACATAGGTGGTAGTCCTGTAAACGGTGATCTTGACAGGGATCCACACAACATTGATAATTCTAATCAAACCGTTCCCCAAAATGGTGACAAGAAGATCTCCCTGTTGGGTCATGGGCATCATGGTAAACAGATTGTGGGGCTTTTGCTTTCCAACGGTGGTGAGGAGGCTATTAACCAGTTCTGCCAACGGTGGAGGCAGGTTTTTGTAGAATCTGTTCACCCCCGTCATTTGCCTTCTGGCTGGAATATAAAGCACAGGTGAATTCAGCCTTTTGTTTTGCTACCTGTTTTTGTTCACACACATTGATGATTGCACATGTTTGTGGTGCTTGGAAAGTTGGAAACCCCCCAGGCTATCTATCGACCATGTATGTCTAGTTTTGGAAGATTTGTCAGTTGATGCATATTTTCCTGGACAATTTATCTTTGACTCGCTGAAAGCTAATGTCACCTTGTGTTTTTTGCTGTGTAGTGGACGTCGGGATTTTGGCGATTTCAGTGTGTACAAGCCACCAAAGAAAGCTCCTGACGTGGAACAATCCGAGACCTTAACTGATTCTGTACCCTGAGGTTCATTTTACATTCGGAATGACTTGCATTTCATCAAACCTGAACCTTGTACCTGTACTGTACCCCTTTATATCCATGTGGTACCTTGTTTCTACATCTGAAATGAACTGGATTTCATTTGTTTCTCCCCTGGCATGAAGTTTGTGCTTGCCAATTCTGTATATGCAGAAAAATTGCAGCAAAACTGATAAATACAATCATTTTCTTACTAAAAATAGAAACCAACAAGCACTTGTACTAACCTAACCCTCATATCTAAGGGTCATGTTAGATTTTTCTTTTAGTGTCTGATATCTACTGCAGGATATCCTCGGCACATCCCTGCCAGTGTGTGTGAGTTATATTTTACTATTTTTCAGGGAACCTTTTTCTTTATTTTCCATTTTCTAAGAAGTTATTTCTTTCAGATAGGCCAAGCGAAAGGAAGCCAAAAATGAAGCGAGAAGAATTTGCAGCAGCTCACCCATCCACATGATCCGGCCACTGCCCCCTCCACCACTCACCCCCGCTTGAAAACCCCACCTCTGCCTGCCTCTGCCTGAAGGGCCGCCTCCTCAGCTCCTCTCCACCCAAACCCAATCCAAAAATCCCTCCTTTCCCTCCACTCCACCCCCCTCCGCCGCCGCCGGTGACACGCCAGCCATGTCGTGCTCCCACCTCTCCACCGCCTGGTCCTCCTCCGCCCTGGCCAGCAGCGCCTCCTCCACCCGGCGCCGCTCCTCCTCCTCATCCAGCGGCAAGCTGGTGGTGCGTTGCTCCCTGCGTGAGCTCCGCAACCGCATCGACTCGGTGCGGAACACGCAGAAGATCACGGAGGCGATGAAGCTGGTGGCGGCGGCCAAGGTGCGGCGCGCGCAGGAAGCCGTGGTCTCATCCCGCCCCTTCTCGGAAGCCCTCGTCGAGGTCCTCTACAACATGAACCAGGAGATCCAGACGGAGGACATCGACCTGCCACTCACACGCATCCGCCCCGTCAAGAAGGTCGCCCTCGTCGTCCTCACCGGCGAGCGCGGCCTCTGCGGCAGCTTCAACAACAACGTCCTCAAGAAAGCCGAGACCCGCATCGACGAGCTCAAGCAGCTCGGCCTCGAGTACACCGTCGTCAGCGTGGGCAAGAAAGGCAACGCCTTTTTCATCCGCCGCCCTTTCATCCCAAACGAGCGGATGCTCGAGGTGAACGGGATCCCCACCGTGAAGGATTCGCAGTCCATCTGTGACCTCGTCTACTCCCTCTTCGTCACCGAGGCCGTCGACAAGGTGGAGCTTCTCTACTCCAAGTTCGTCTCCCTCGTCCGCTCCGACCCAATCATCCAGACGCTGCTGCCCATGTCGCCCAAGGGGGAGATCTGTGACATCAACGGCGTGTGCGTGGACGCCACGGAGGATGAGCTGTTTCGTCTCACAACCAAGGAAGGGAAGCTGACGGTGGAGAGGGAGAAGGTGAAGATTGAGACGCAGCCCTTCTCCCCCGTCGTGCAGTTCGAGCAGGACCCAGTGCAGATCCTCGACGCGCTGCTGCCGCTCTACCTCAACAGCCAGATACTACGTGCGCTGCAGGAGTCGCTCGCCAGTGAGCTTGCCGCCAGGATGAGCGCCATGAGCAGCGCCACCGACAACGCCATCGAGCTCCGGAAAAACCTCTCCATGGTCTACAACCGCCGGCGCCAGGCCAAGATCACCGGCGAGATCCTCGAGATCGTCGCCGGCGCCGACGCCCTCGCCTAATCAATCAAGCAAACATCCTGCATTCCATCCACCTCGCTTGCATATATAGTTTGCATTGCTCCTCCTTAGTCACTCGGTCAGTTATCACCTGAGCTGAGTTGTGCTGAGCTGAGCTTGCTGCTGTTATATATACATTGTTCTTTTTGACTTTCTTCTCTTGCCGTTGCTTGTCTGTAATTTCTGTGATAGCGCCAAGAAAGATCGATCCGATCGATGTAATTCTTAATCGCGAGATACATAACATTTCAATTCAGCGATTCCAAATGTACAAGCAGAGTATTCTACTTATCGTGCAATCTCCATTTCTCTTTCTAGATCACGCCATACTGTGCAATTTTTTTTTTGCATAAATTGTGATACACATATACATACGGACATGCGGTGCTCCTTAGCTCCTGCAACAAATTGAGTTGGCACTGGTTTTCTCCGAGATAGCTTAATATTCTTCGTTATTGTGCTTTTAGTTTTAGTACGACCCTGTTTTCCCTTCTGTTTGCTTCAACTTTGTCGCGTCCCAAAATCACCCTAAAATTTCTACCGTGTTTATACACCTAGAATAAATTAAAACTCTTTTAGTTGAACCTGCAACCTAATAAAAATGTGCAAGTAAAAATTTATTCCGGGCAAGGAACATTTTTTTTTTGTGTTCTCTATGCCCCAAATGCATAAAATAAATATACATGAATTTATACATCATTTTTGTAATTGTAAACATCAACAATAACACATAAGAAGAGAAAATAAAAAGAAAAAGACTAATCTTCCTCTCCACTTGCGAATTGGGCCTTTCCTAGCCCAATTCCCTTCCCTCTCTCCCTTTCTTTCTTTCCCCTCCCCCTCTTTCCTTTTGGGCTGCTGCCCAGGCAGCTACTGGGCCGGCCCAGC
>CM002485.1:14171685-14245834 GCA_000325765.3 Leersia perrieri
ATTTGTTTATCTTTGCAGTGTCGGGCCTTTGGTCGCCCGTGTAATAAAAGTACTTATTTACGCTTCCGCTTGAATACTCTGTTATTTACCAACTTTGTAATGTGTACCTGACCTCCTGGCACAAGGAAATAATACACCGCGCTTTATGGAAAATTGTTGTTTTTCCGGGCGTGACAAACTTCCTCTGTTTCAGACTTTCAGTGTGCACCAGCTCACTTGAACTCTGAAGCTCACATAAAGCCTCCATGCGACCATGCCCTTCTGGAGACTTTGCTCTGATTTGTTGACATGCACTTACGTTGTAAAAAAAAAAACCCCTTGTGTAAAAATAAAAAGTTGCCGAAGAGGGATGGCCATGCCAGTTCGCTTTACTTCCCTCGAGCACCTCTGTTTAACAACTTTCTCTGTTTAACAACTTTCTGCGCTCTCTCTCTCTCTCTGCTAACCTGAATTGACTTCAGTGTGCGTCAGCTAGTCAATTATCTTGCATGTCGTGCTATATCATTCGCTACAATTTGACTGTTACAGTACAAGTGTACAACAGTCAACAGGTGGATCATCAGTCACATTTCACGAATCACTACATATCACAGCACAAAATGACCACATATGCACACATGATTCACTAGCCACAAAGCAGTCAAGCACACACATTTACTTACTTCATTCTGAATAATCTGATGTTGTGCACCGCGCGTGCACAGCTAAAATCGAATTCGACGGACAGACAGCAGACAGAACCGGAGACCAATTACGGAGAGGTGAAAACCGCTGAGCCGCCGTCTTCTCCTTCCCGTTCACAGAGCTTCGCGTTCCCGAATTCTTCGAACCCATTCGGGATGTTGCATGAATTGAAGGATCACGCGTAGAGCGTAATCGGATTCTTATGTCTCTGCTTGGTAGTCACGCTTGCTAATGCTTACCTTCACCGACTTCAAATCGAATCGGACTCGGCTAACACAGCCACACAGGGTGTTCATGGCGGAATACGAAAGGCCACGTAACGCAGATCACCGATTACGTACGAGTCACGCTCGGACTGAAAAATGCCGCGTATAGCAGAATCCGATTATCCAAGTCGGTTACTGAATTCAGAAGTATTAGGCGTTAATCACAGCAGCACAAAGCTAATTACCGATTCCAACAAGAAGTCGGACTCACTACGGTATAAAGCCACCTCTCGCGGCCTCCACATTCATCACAACTCGTCCGTTCCTTCCACCGATCGATCCTCTCGTCGCACTCACCACAATCTCTTCCTTTCCACCGATCGATCCTCGCTGCAGCTAGCCCTCTCCCATCCCATGGCGGTTCCCCGTTCGAGTGCCCGCGACCTCGACCGCCGCAAGAAGCTCGCCGTCAACAAGTCGTCCGCGGCTGCGCCGGCCGTGACGTCGGTTTCCTTCAAGAAGGGCGACGTGGTGAGCGTCCGCACGCCGCTGGGGAGGCTTGGCCCCACGACGATGCGCCTCGTCATGTGGCTCGGCGCGACCGTCGTGTCGGACACCACCGACGACGGTCACCTCGATGTCATCTACAGCGGCGACTTCCCCCGAGACCACCCCTTCCGCACCGTGCGCGTCGCCATCAAGGACGTCAAGTTCCCCGCCGCGGCTTCCGTCGAGAACGACCCACCACTCGCCGCCCAAGGGAGGCCGACCACGGCTGGCAAGTCGCTGCGACTGCTCAGGAGTCTCGGGAAGGAGATGCGAGCAAACTCCTGAGTCCTGAAGCCTTCTTCACATCGTGATGATGAGTATTCAGCAGTAGGAGGAATAGGTGTAGAAGCTTGTAGGTTTAAGAGTTTCAGGGATATTCAGTTTGTTTTTCTTTCTTTTTTTTTTGGTCATAGAAAGTGATCTCGTATTTGTCGTAAACAGGACGATTTCCTCGAGTTCTTCCTATGGGAAGAAGAGCATGTACTCTATGAACCTATAATTGATTATGTTTTTCAATACGTTAACAATGCGTCCAGTGAACAATATATGCATGTTGTCAATGTTTTGTTGAGCCAAGCGGTGTCAAAAACACCAAACCGTATAGTATCTTGATTACTGTTCAACGCACTCGCATACCGTAGGAATGGTAGGATACGCAGAAGTATAGAAAGCCATATGGCCCATGGCCCGGTGGCCCGGCCCAGGCACGACATGGCCATTGTCGGGCCCATGCCAGCCCGGCCCGACCATCAGGCCGTGCCTAGGCCTGAGGTGTAGCACGATGGGCCGGCACGACCCGACCCGATAGATGTTTTAAAAAATTGAAGGATCACTTATTCTATATATCTTGGGCTAAAATAGACCTATTCTTTGAGGGACTGAAGATACACTTATTTCTACTGTTTTAGGCCTAAGGTGAACTTATTCTACACGAGGGACCTAAATTAGACTTATTTTAGCCCATGGTATGATGGGCCAATTGTACCTTTGGGCTGGCATGGCACGACCCACCGTGCCATTGGTCGTGCCTAGGCCACAGCTGCAGCTGCTGGGCTGGCCCGGCACGGCATGGTCAGTTTGGCGGGCCGTGCTGGCCTAATAAATTCTGGCCCGAGCATGGCCGTGCCTGGGCCGTGCTGCCCAGATGGCCATCTATATGCCGAAGCTTCTCTCATGTAGACAAATTCAGGTTATTTTTTCCCGCAAAAAAAATCAGATCTTTTATACTGATAAATTCAGATTCTACTTGTTAGTAACCCTGGCGCTGGCCGCTGTCATCTCACTCGTGCACGTTAACATTCTTGCCTTGTTGCGACAGATTTTAAATTCAATCATTTTTCTTTCAAAATATCAGATATTCCAATTTCTTCACCCCACCTGAATTTTTTAATTTCTGCAATTTAGGACAGAAATATAAACAAGTTTGGCACCCAGATAAAATCATCATTTCTAAATTTTACCTCACAAAACAAAAATGTTAAAATAATGACCACAATCAGTTCTAGCATATCTCTGGCAAAATTTGAATTGAGCAATGCCAAAAGTACATGGACAATACGTATTGTTATATCACATAGGTACATTATCTCGTGAATTGCATGTTTAGGTTTGTAAACTTGTTTCAGTAAATAACTTGTAGGTCCATAACCAGTTTAATCAGGCATGCATGCTATGTGGCTTACCATGGGGATAGGGATGGCAACCAGGCGGAGCGGGCCAGGTTGGACAAGAACGGCCATGGCCCGACCCCTGAACTCCTACTCTGGCCCTTGTCCTAGAGTATAGATGGGGCCAAAGGAGCCCCCGGCCCTGACCCTAGAGGGCCTCGGAACCAGGTTGGAGTCCTACAAGGAGGGTGGCTGGCACCCTGCGGTAGGACGTTGGCGGCAAGGTGTGACACAGATGCTAGCAGATGTTGATGTTATGCTGGAGAGAGAGAAGCTTGTAGTGAGGGGCGTCGGTGTGGAACGAAGGCAGACAACCGCATGTAGGAGGGAGACTCTTGGTGGCATAGCATGGAGAACTCGGAGTGTGGCATGGTGGACAGACAGAAACAACAGAAGCACACGACGTGCAGCAAGGAGAAACAATGGTTGAAGCAGACAGTGCACGGCAAGGAGAGATGGCGGCGGCACAAGCAGACGGCGTGCGGCAATGAGAGAGGGTGGCAGAGACGACAGAAGGAGGCACGCGGCCTGGAGCAGACCTAGTATAGCGACATGGGGTACATATGTACCACAATTTATTTATTTATTTTGCAAAGAATAGACTATATCTTAAGTATGTATACTTATATATAGTTGGGTCAAAAGGTTGTATTAGCACTTAAAATGGTATGCCACCCCAATTAATACCTGACCCTTTTGGGAGAATCAGTGGATTGATAGTTCTAACGTTCAATCAATGGTGCTTGCACTTTACTCCCTAGTATCGACACGTATTCACTAGGTCCTAAATACAATTTCGCAGCATTCTTTGTAAAGACACGAGGAGGGCTCTAAATACAACATCGTTGCGGCGTATCTAGAGTTTCCAGAAACACAAAAGGTAGAATATCCAATGATGATGCACTGGCAGAAGCTGGGATGGCTTGAGATCAGCCAACCTTGCTGTCAAGTTGATGTTCGGTTGGATCCTAATGCTTTGCCAAATAAATGTCGCAAAGTTGCATGTCAGGCAGACATGATTTCTTGTTTCTTCCGCAACATCACATAGTTGGCAAGTAGCAGAGTCGACGATCTTCTTTTTCAATAGATTTTGTTTTGTTGGTAGTCTTTCTCTTACCAAAAGCCAAGCGAAGAAGTGAGCTTTGGACGGGGCACAGTTGTTCCAAACAAAATCCCAATTAGGGCAGAGGTCAGTATTTAGTTTGGATGCGCTGTAAATCATTTGTGTTGTTAGGGTGTTCTTTTTCAATCTCTTTGCAAGTCGGACATACTCTCTGAAGAGTGTTAGTTCTTGAATATCTTCCTATAGCTTCAGAAATTGTTCTCGTGCGACATTTGAAAGTTTCTCTCTCAACTCTCCATTCAGAGATTCATGGGGATCTGCGGGTGAACTCTCCTCTCGTGCCCAAATAGTACCGGCTGGTCTTGTCCCCAAAGACTCACGTGTGCTAAATTCACCCCCCTTGTCCCGTATGGGCGAGACCTAGTGCCTCCCAACACGGAAATTACTATCCCTGCATGAGGGAAACTACTTTTATTTTACCCTACTCCTATAGCCGGTCTTTCTCACTCCTTGCCTTCTAGTCTAGGCAAGGCTTGACACGCACAACTGCCAAACCAGCTCCTTGCGGGACATAGAATTATTTACAATGTCGGTACTAGCCGCCTCCGTTAGCCACTTTCTCTTGGTGGGACTGATAGGCTTCATCACACATGCACTCTAGTCATCGCAGCTACTGCCCCTAGTGCCCAACTGCTTTGTGTGTTCTTCTTCCTCGACGAGCAAGTCGACCGCCTCCTTCGTCAACTCTGATACAATTGGCTTGTTCTTTGTGTCAAACTTATCGCCGGCATCTTACTCAGACTTGTGTGCCGCTATAGTTTCGATATGCCACACTCCACGTCATGTTAGTGCTGCTAGTGTTGGGTCAAAGTATGTCTATACCATCGTCCACGTCACGCTTCTCGTTAGTGGCTCCATCCTCATCAGTAGGGAATTGTCCGATTCTCCGTAGGGAATTCTCCTATTAGGTGTTGGTGATAGTTGTAATTTATAATCTATGGGGATTGAAATGGAGGAAAACCCACCACCATTGGGTTTGACAGAGGCAGGAATGGCCCTACACCCTCCATACCCTCCCCCACAGAGATCTATACATACATGCTACGAGCAAGCCCGGTGCAAATTAGTACCTTTCAACTAACAAACTAAAGCTCCAATAGCTTGAGTATTAAACAACCCTAAACACCCCAGTCCACTCCATCGCTCACTCAACCTCCCCAGCCACTACACCCAAAACTCGACATCCTGAGCGTCACCACTTCGCCTCCCGTCGTCCGGTGCATCGTAGATCAGGGACAGAGATAAAGGCTCCACAGTTTTTTTAACCCGCACGGAGACGATGATGGAGGAAAAATGATCCCCCGTCATGTTTTCATGGAGTGGTGATGGAGGAATTTAACTTCCATGGAGGCGGGGGTGAGGAGGGGCAACCTCCGATGGGTAATTTCCCATTGCCATCTGTAGTCAGCACTATTCCCCCTGCCATTGGGGCCCTACATCTAATAGGAGCTAGACACAAGATAGCATATGTAGCCTGGTGGTAAGATGTAATGTCATGATTTTGAGACATTAAAAGCTATTTTAGTAAAATTCGTAATTGAAAACATTTGGTTCAAAAGATCTCAATTAAATCTTTCTCTGAGACCCAGGAATCTCATACCACGATCCAAATTCAAACATTTCAATTCAGATTTCCACTAAACGTTCTTGATAAAATTCCTCCTCATTTCCATTCCAAGATCCCTCAATTTCTTTCACGAAAATTCAAAGGATCTCTCCTCTTTTTGAATTCTCTACCAAACTTCCTTGGAGCAAATTTCTACCAAACACCTCCATTTTGAATACCATCTAAATTGTTGGTTCAAATTTCCAATTTTGAGTTCAAAATCTGTTTTCCTCAAATTCGTCCAAAATGTAAACATCAAAATCATAGCCAAAAGCATCTTGTTTGAAAGCCTTATATTTTTGGTGAACTCATTTATCAAATTGAGTTGAAATCCTAGTTCAAAATTATCTTTGTAAGCTTAGTTGCTAAGATGTATTTACTATTTAGGCATCCAATTAGTTGCTCGCCGTCGCACCCATACTGACACAACTGTTTGCTCTGAGACCTCCGGCGAGGCGATACCTCCGGCAACGCCAGCCGCCAGTAAGGCTTGGCGTTCACGTAAGACAGATCACCGATTACGAGTCAGGCTCGGACTGGACAATGCTGCGTAGAGCAGAATCGGATTATCCAAGTGGGTTGTGGAAAGGATCGCTCTTTAATCACAACCCAAGTTAATCGCCGACTTAGACTCGCTAATTCCTTAATTCACCGATCGACTCCGCAAGTCCGCATACAACCACACAATTCCTTTCCAGCGATCCTCGCATCAACGATTCATTCAACGCTCGCCCATCAGATGGCGCCTCACCGATCGAGTGCCCGCGACCTCGACCGCCGCAAGAAGCTCGCCGTCAACAAGTCGTCCGCGCCTGCGCCGTCCGTGTCAGTTTCCTTCAAGACGGGCGACGTGGTGAGCGTCCGCACGCCGCTGGGGAGGCTAGGGCGCACAACGAGGCGTCTTGTCATGTGGCTCGGTGCAGTCGTCGTCTCCGATGCCGACGACGACGGTCACCTCGAAGTCGTTTACAGCGGCAACTTCCCCCGCGACGACCCCTTCTGTACCGTGCGCGTCGCTGTCAAGGACGTCAAGTTTCGCGCCTCTGCCGCGGCCGTTGTTGATAATGCTGGCCGCACCACGCGCCAAGCAGCGGTCGACTACGGTGGGCAAGTCGCTGCCGCTGCTGAAGAGTCTTGAGAAGGAGATGCGGGCTAAGTCCGAGGTCCTCTTATGTGATCAGTTGTGTGCTTGTGTCGGATAGGAATAGGTGCAGAAGCTTGTACTAGGAATTAGGAGTTTCTGTCTGTCTTTCTCTGTTCTTTTTTTTTTGTTGTCACGGAAGGCACAGTGATCTCGTAGATATACGATGATTTCTTCGAGTTCCTCTTGTGTGAAGAAGAATATGCAATTTGTTAACTGTATATTTATGATTGGTCTATGAATGAAGGATCAAGAATTTTTGTTATAAGCTAGCGAGATATGTCTCTGTTATCTGGAGAAAAATACACGCATGGGTACATACATTACGGATGTGGAGGCCGCACTACGCCAAATTGTATTTTCGCGAGCGTTGCAAAATATTTTTTTTTCGCGGGCGCCAGCGGTTGGGCTAGGGCGAGCAGCAGCCGGGCAGCGCAGTGGCGGGGACGGAGACGGGCGGCGAGCGGCAGCTGGATCCAGCGCCGCCGACCTCGGGCAGCGAGCAGCGGGACGGAGGCGGTCGGATCCGGCGCCGCCGACTCTGGGGCGACCGGATGCTACGTTGCCGACCCCAGGCGGTGACGGCGGCTGCGGGCGACAGGATGGCGGAGGCCGGATCCGGCACCGCCGACCCCGGAATGGCAGGATCTGGTGCTGCCGACCCCGGGCGGCGAGTGGCGGGACGGCAATGGCCGCGCCACTACTGATGATAGTCAGATCCGGCGCCGCCACCGCCGACATGGCCGGCGTCGAAGCCGGCGAAGAAGACGACGGGGCGACGAGGCCGGCGATGGTGCAGCGACGACGGGGCGGTGAGTGATTTATTACTTTTTATATTATAAAGTACTTAATTTATTATAAAATTACTTTAAGCATGACTTATTATTTTTGTACAAAATTTTTGAATAAAACAAATGGTCAAACGTTAAAAGCAAAAAGTTAAAATGTCTTACATTATAAAATGGAGAGGTAATATATGCTAAGCTAGCAAAGAGAACAAAAAATTCTTAGGAAGATGGATGGGGTTTTTAGGCTCAAATGTTGCATACAGTGCACATCTTGGTTTCTTCGATGTTGTAAATGATGCACATCTTGGTTTCTTAGATGTTGTACATAACAGATTCGAGATGGTCCCATTAGCGTTATTGAATGTTGTATATGCTTAAAATACTTTCTAGCAAGAGGGCAACTACAACTGCAAGTCTGATACTCCAGTGCAAGATTTGGTACCACGGGTGTCAGTGTACCAGATCTGATATAACATTTGACACCCATATGTACCAGGTCGTATGGATGCAGCATATCTAGCACCATATCCTTCGTACCCATAGTTACTAATACCCTAATGACTAAATCTGGTACCCAAATTTACCATGTTTGATACTTAGGAATCGTCATGTTTGACATCTACATATTGTCTTCGGCGAGGTATCGGTTGGCATTGCCGACATACTATGCCCTACCACCCACTAATCCACACATTCATTCCTCCATGCAATCACCGGTAATGGCTTACCTAGGTATCGTCTCTCCAAATCCTTCTCGCCACCCCCATCATATTATTAGCGCTTGTGTAATTTCGTCCTCGGTCCCGGCCACTTCATTGAGCCGGTCGTGCTAAATTCCTCCTCTTCCTCGTTTCGTCAATGCATGCCGCCACCGAGGGAGCGCGTGCCACTGTTGGTGAAGCAATTCCATGGGTGGGTTGGGAAGACGAGGGAGCGGCAGGGTAGATAAGAGGTGGGGGAGGGGGGGTGATTGGGGAGGAACAACGCAAGGTAGATAAAGTAGTTGCAGTCTGTTCCTCGACGGGCACCCGTGGTGTCTAGTCGTTTTGTTGTAAAAAAAGGTGAAACAATTGTCACTATGTGATGAAAACACCGCCCGGCATTTTGCTAGATATCCAATTAGTCATTTCTTATACAATTTCTTCATTGAGTGGCAGTAATACACACGTGCTAATTTGACACGAAATTCCCAGCGATTTCTATATTTTTTCATTACTGGGTTCCTTTTATCTAATTGACAACCCTGCTTTTTTTCCCCTTCAGTTTTGTTCAGTTGAACTCTGAGCGCTTCTCGACTGACTAACTTCAGTATGCACCCAAGTAAACTATCTTATAGATAAACAAATATTTGTCAAAGCGACAAGGCCCTAAAAATGGAGCCGCCCGCGTTCATCTAAACGACGGTGAAAATAAACGATTTTATAGGCGGCCTCATGCTCACTTGCAAAAATAGATATATATTTGGGTGAAAAAATAAAAAACTTCCCTAGAAAATTTATAAATTCACAAAAAAACAGGATTTGGTTCTCTCCGAAACTCACGGCATACGTGCTTAGTAGGAGGCGCCTGGTGAATCGTTAAGAGGTTTGTGGCCTATTTTTACAGAACACCTCTTCATGAGCCACCTAAAAAATGTTTGTTAACTATGAATACATTTTAACATGATTGTATTTTTAAATCTTTATTAATTTAAACATGTGTGTATTTTTTAAATCTTTCAGTCAAAATAAATAGGCGTGTTGCCGAAAATAGATTTTCTAATAGATATAGCCTAAGGGTGTTTTATTAGAGTGCAGGATTGGTATATTCGTTGATCTCCAAACTGATAAACGGTTTTTTTTGCAACAGTATATTCTTTTGCAAAAATTTTATATATGTGAGTTATTTTTTAAAAAATAAATTTACTTTTTTAAATTTGTAATAGTTAATTAATCAATAATTATGTTCTAATTATATGTCTCATTTTGCATGCAGCAGATCAGCTGGCCGTTAAACCTCCGTTTGGAACAGGCTATTAGATGTTTTTATAATAAAAGGGTCGTGACCAGATCAGTTAGTGACGAGTTGAAAAAAAATCAGTTAGGCCCTTGTTTAGTTGGTGAAAACTTTTTGGCGAAAATATCACATCAAAAGTTTGACCGGATGTCGGAAGGGGTTTTCGGACACAAATAAAAAAAACTAATTTCATGGCTAGTCTGGAAACCGCGAGACGAATTTTTTAAGCCTAATTAAGGCTTCATTAGAACATATGAGTTACTGTAGCACTTATGGCTAATCATGGCCTAATTAGGCTTAAAAGATTCGTCTCGTCGTTTACATCCTACCGGTGTAATTAGTTTTATTTTTTATATATTTTTAATGCTTCATGTGTCCAAAGATTCGATGTGATGTTTTTGGTGAAAATTTTTTGGAACTAAACATTTAAACAAGGCCTTACCGCCTTAGTGATAAACTGATGATAACCGATATAACCAAAGATATCGTCATGCCCTAGCACAAACAGGTATGCATTAATTACTCCGCGCACAGTGAACAATTAACCTCTGCTCGTCATCGACCATTATACCGAACGGACATATGTATCACACGTATGTTGCGACAAATCCCGCGCGCACGTACGGCTACTTCTTTTGATGAGAGGCGGTAAGACAAGGCGTGGATAACATTACGCGTATATACATATAAACATATATTCGATGATTTGCTGCATGCTTGGCAACGACGCTACCCTCTACATGGTCGACTCCGACTGTTATTATAAGTCTTATAGCATTCGATCGCCTATCGCTATAAATCTACCCAACACTAGTCCCTGGCGATCGTCTTCTCCCTTCGCATCCATTCGATCGCCTCTCTCTCTCCATATCCAGCGATTCGATCAACACCACACAACACAGAGATCGTCGTACGTTGAGATCGATCGAAGAAACGGCGGCGACGAGGATGGCGGCGCCGCTCTTCCCTGGCCTCTCCTTCCTGCCGTCAGACAGGGTACTCATCGACAGATACCTCCTGTCAAAGATCGCCGGCAGTAGCATGGACGACTTGGCGAGTTCCAAGGCGTTCATGCATGACGTCGACGTGTACTCGCTCCCACCAGACGAGTTGACGGCCAAGTACGAGCACGCTCCTACTGGCATCGACGGCATCAAGGTGTGGTACTTCTTCTGCACAATTACCAAACCCAAGAACGGGCGCACCGCAAGGAGGTCGCGCACGATCGGAGGCGACATTAGGAGGTGGTATCACTCGGAGATCTCCAAGAAGGAGGTGAAAGGATGCGCAGCCGTCGGCGGATACTTCCAGAAGTTCACGTACAAGGAGAAGACGGCGTCGGGCGGCAACGTGAAGCCTGGGTGGTTGATGACGGAGTACGGCGTTGCGCCGGAACATGGCGGCGCGGATATGGTGCTGTGCAAGATCTACATGTCGCCGCGCGCGCCGAGTCGAAAGAGGAAGGCGCAGGAGCAGGAGCACGTGGACGCCCCACCACCCACAGTGCAGAAGGTTGCCCAAGCCGTCATCGAGGTGGAGGAGACGGCTTCTTGCAACGGCGCACCAGCCGTACCCGAGGCCGAGCGGGGAGAAGACTCGAATGGGTGGGACGGGATTGATCTATTCAACGGCGACACAGAGGCCGAGCCAGTTCCGGCAGACAAGGAGGATCAGACGACACAGACGACGCAGCACACGCCGCCCTTGTCATCATGCGAATTAGCAGCAGCCGAGGAGTCGAGCAACAACGGGTGGGACGACATCGACATGACTGCATTGTTCAGCAGCATCAACGACGACCTCGACTTGGATGAGTTATTCCACGGCGAATTGAACGTCGGCGATCTCTGCTTCCTGGAGCCCAGCAACAGCAGCAGAAGCATACCGGTGCCAGAGCCAGTACCTACTACGCCTGCTGCGATCGAGCCGGCCGAGGAGCATTCTGAATTTACCGTTGACGACCTATTGGAGGTATCCTCTGCCTCGCCGTGCCCTGTATCTGCGCCGCCGTCCGTCGAAACGGCAGACCAGACTGATGCAGGAAGCCGAAGCAGGACGATGTCCATGGCGGAGTATGACACCATGTATGGGCTTGACGGCTACAAGTTGCTTTCCACCGACGTGCACGTGCCCATGTCGATGGCGGAGTACTAGGACGACGACGACGACTGTGCACGTGTATTGAGACTCCTGCATGGTGTTTAGTTGGTGCTTTGTAAGCAACAGAGTTTAATTAGTTACTCGGGTGTAGTATGTACTAAGACAGCAAAGATTGTATTGCACTGAATCAAGAAAACAATGAATTATTTCTCTCCACATGTATTTTGCAACGAACTAGCCATGTTTTTTTTCTGATCTCTGTGCATGATCGCCGGCACGTTTTCGATGTAATCCTAGTCTTTTCAGTCAGTTTCTTTGCACAACAGCAGCCAGAACGCGTCTGTCATCGATATGGCGGTGTTGCATATGGCGGTGTTGGGGATACTGACCCGCCGCCTTCTCCTTCCCCTCGTACACCTATGAAGACGGGCAGAAAGGTTGGAATGGAATACATCGATATCGGTCGGTAGCAAAAAATTCATATGAAAAAAAACAGTGTAACATTATATACTCAACTAATGCATGAGCGGCATAGATCACCACCAAGGCGAGGCGAGATAAGGAGCAAAGACGACGAGATAAATATGCGGTGCATGCTTATGGGAAATCGGGGAGGGGAGTCGGGAGTGGATTGGGAAGACTGGTTGGGTTTAGCTGGTTAGGAGGTAGACAGGCACAATTGTTCTGATGTGATGTCAGTGGAACATGCTAGTTGACATATGGGCCTGTAGATGGCAGGTCGCACATGTCAGCGAGAACATCACGATAAGGAGTTTGGAGGTAGACATGCCATGCTAATGGGCATTTCGGATATGAGTATTGAACTGGCCGAGTGGAGTCTATTGGGGTATTTTGGGCTTTTAGAAATTTTCCATAATTTTTTTGTTAATTCTGGCTCAATACAAAATTATGATAAAAGGGTTGGAAATAATGCATTACTGTTTCGGTTACCATTTCCAGAACATTTAACCGTTTCCATTTCCATTACGAGAAATTTCCATTACTAGCTGAAACGGTAGGTCGAAATAAGAAACAACAACTTGTACGGGCAGGATTTTCCATGCCGTTTATGGTTCAACATGGGGTGGGGGAGAAGTGCTTAGTGGGTGGTGGGGCTTAGATGGATGGCCGGCCTGGTGGCCGGACCGGCTGAGAACGGTGGACACGGGCGGGCAGCAAGGTGGATGTGGTGCGCGGGGATGGAGGGCGGTGGCGAGCCGGTGTTGGCGAAGGGGAATCTTGGGCCGCCGTTTGGAGGGGAGGTGGAGGAAGGGGGAGGGGAGCCCGGCCAGTGAGCCTCGTCGATACCGTTGGCACCTTTCGACATCGGCGAGGCGGAGGGTGGCTCATCGGGAGGTGGAGTTGGCGGCGAATGGTGTTGGGCACTGGCCAGGCGCGGCAGTAGGCTAGCTAGTGGCGTCGTGCAATAAGTGTTACAAAGTGCACGACCGCTGTCTAGTCAAGTCCTTAGCAAAAGCCATGTTTTCTTTATTGATCTTTTGGTGCACAATCACCAGAAAAGGGTGCAGGAACACACCTGCTTTCAATATGATCAGTCATGTTGGAATAGGTATAAAAGCTTGTATTTTTGTCCTTCGATACAGTCTTCAAGATAGTACTTTGTCCAACGATATTCATTTTTTTCAAAAGGTCACGGGGTTTTGGGGGGGGGGGGGAGTTTCCCCACCTGAATTATTTCATTTCTGATTAGGAAAAGTCAAGGAGTAAAGCCAATACATAAACAATTACACCCCAGCAATTGCATTGCTGATGACCCGTTTCCATTGGGTGGTGATATATCTATTTTCTGGATTGAAACGTTCTGCCCAGAAAGTCGAGTTGTCGATGCACTCGTGTAGAATCCTAACCACCGAGGGCGCTTGATTTCTAAACACGACGTCGTTGTGATGGTTCCAAAGTCGCCAAAAACAAAGGATGAAGAAACACCTGAATTCTTTCTCATGCAGCCTAGGGGGGTTCCAATGATATTCATGAAAATAAGTATTTTTAAATAGAAGATACATATTATAATAGCATGTTTAATGAAAAATCTAGTAACACTATTTTTACATGATTAATCTTCTTTGTTTTTCTGATATTAAGGGTCAAAGTAAAAAATGTTTGACTTTACACTATTACAAAAATAGTCTTTCTAGGACAGCGTAAGAATTAGGAATTTCTGTCCTCTGTTTTTTGTGATGTCTAGGAAGGCACAATTTTCTTGTGTTTATTACATAGCATGGTTTCTTCGAGTTGTTAGGATAAGAAGAACATGTAATCTGTAAACTGCTTTTATCATTTGATTATGAATAAAAGATCAAGAATTTTTTTATACGCTTGTGTTTTCTGTCTGTGTTATCTCATGAACAGTCATGCATGTTATCCTTGTGTTTAGCCAAGTGTCAAAATCACCAAACTGCATAATTTATTTCAACATACTTGAGTAGCACTGCAGGAATTTTGATCCGTCCACCAAGAAGCTATGGCTGTTGTCTGGGACTTCGATAGGACTAGTCAGAAGTAAGACGTACTACTGTGTATAATATCTTCTATAGAGATTACATACTTTTCATGCGGTTTGGTGATTTTGACACTTGGCTCAACACAAGGATAACATCAATGTTATCCTTGTGTTATCCCATGACAAAGCAAAGGAAGCCCAGGACTTCTGTCAAGGTCATTGCAGCTCCTAGCCATCGACAAGGACTTTCGTGGCTCCGTTGAGGTCACCGCCACTCACTGCCTCCGTAGATCTATTGAGCAAGTGGTTGGATCTGGTGCCAGCGCATAGATCCATGTTACTCCGCCACAAAACTAGGGCTTCAGCTCTCGAGAGAGCCAGAGGGGGGGGGGAGAGGAGCTCAAGCTTGCCCCACCAGTCGAGGGAGGAGGACAGGAGTGCAAGAACTTGTCACCAAGCTTGTTGTCTCCCTTGAAAACTTTGTTGGCCTCCCATTCTCGGTCTATGTGCCCACCATTGGGAGAGCGAGGGGAGAGGTGGCTCAGGCAGAAAGTGCAAGGGAGATATGAGGGCGGCACCGGCGCTGCCGGTAGAGAGGGGATTGTTCAGAATGACTAGGAGATTGAGGAGACAGGGGAGGGGGAGGTTTTATATGTGTTTTTAGCGTTTAGTGTATTTGGTGCATAATATTAAATTTTTGTATGAACTTAAATAATATGAGGGCTAAAATAGGAAGTGCAAATGGTTGACATACAAAATCAAAGCCACTCCTAGAACCACTTTGAACTATAAAATAGCAAAGGGTGGTTTTAGTCAATGTGATGCATGAGATCTCATGAAGCTATGGCTTCCATTGCCCATGGCCCTCACACTTCTTCCTTTTGCAGACAAGATTTAGATTCTGCTTGTCGTTGGTGTTCCTGGCGCTGGCATTCCACTCATACACATTCACATTTTTGGTGAAAAGAACTGAAGAATGGTGGCCAGATGCGGAGATGGATTCTAATCCCCTCATATAACTTCCGCTCAATTTCAATGCAAATGATTATGAAAAATTCTTCCAATAAAATTTGATAATGGAGAGTACATAGAGTGGCGCCTATATATACTGTCGATTAGTGATAAATTGAATAGAGTACATAGAGTGGCGCCTATATATACTGTCGATTAGTGATAAATTGAATACAAGATCCGTAATACCAAGGGGGATTTGCTCATTCCAAGACTAGCAAGAACTTTACAAACAAAGAGGGAGACAGATTTTAATGCAGGTTGGAACCCCCATCATGGTAATATCCCTACATCATGTCTTCTTGGTAGCCTGATTTTCCTTAATCACTAAGGATGGCTTCACGCCGAGTACAATGAGCCATAGCAGAAGGCTAGTCTAACACTCGACTAGTACATATGGGGGATAATATGCATGTGTATATGTGGGGCTAGCGAATTGACGAGATTGTTTACGAGGCACTTCCATAGGTATTATATGTACTCCGGTAGATTTAGTGTCTTTAGACTCAATTGAACATGTCTTGAGCCCTCGAGGGGCCCGTAGATTTATACCCCTTATGGGATAACGTGACCTAGTCAGACTAAAAGATTCTGAGTTCGGAGTATGGTTGGATAAGGAAGGAACAAGACGTAGGCTATTCGGATTGTATCTTCCAGTAGTTGTGATGCTATCCGTAATACACGGTTACCGTATACACAATAATATGAGGTACCATATATAATAACTCAACAAAAATCAGGTTTGAACTTGATCTACACATTATGCATTAGCTCACATTGGGTCATTTAGTGCGGGTGGTTGGCTATTGTTTGTTGGCAGCTGGGTCTTCACATGTTTGACCGGATGGGAACACTGAGCTATCCCAAGGCCTGACATCACGTGCCCAGGGGGAGGGGGTTTAGGGGCCCGATCTCCTGGAGCACGGTTGCTTGGGCAAATTCTTCGTTCTCTCCTTTTGTGCAGACCCCAGACCCGTATCACCGACAATTAGTACATATAATTTTTAATGTCTGATGTTTTGTTCGATGCTGAAATTTTGTAATTTCCCATAGAACATTACCATGTGCCTTTTAATTGGAGAAATAACCCCTCGTTGCAAGGACCTGCAACCATATTCTTGGTGACAAATCTGTGTTAGTTGATGCATATGATTTTAAAAGCACATGTGTTTTGATGATGGGTTAATCAATGTATGTCACTGTGCTATGATTACTAAATTATCCTACAAAACTTTAACTAGTTTCTCACGGGTGAAATAGTTGATAGATAGCCACACTTAAACATATAAACAATGAAGAAAATGATCCATGCACCTAGCCACTTGTTTTGGACATATGTCCCAGCCTAGACAAAGAGGGAACCAGTAGCAACGTTCGTAACCATTTGATTTATTTTACAGATGGATCACCTATTGAGTAGGGATACACTGTCGTGGATACCCTGAGAATCACATGCTAACTCAACAAAATGAATAATACCCCCCCAAAAAAAAACCAAAAAAAGCCACAATCATAGATTCAATATAGAGAATCAATACATACATTATTTGCACCATCCATGACTCAAAGTACCCACATAATCCAGTGGCTAGCCGGAAATGTATGCGGGTAGTAAGTCATTAACCTGGTTTCCTCTGTGCAAATCTTGTGGTCCCACCATACTCCACTCTCACGAGGCAAGAGCCAGCTAAGCCTGAAAGGGGGATCCACTTGTTCCACGCTCCTTTTCCGCAATAGGAGGGGATGATGATGACGATCGATGGCCAATGGTGGCGCCTCGCTCGTGGAGTCATGGGGCACTGGTCAATTGATCGGTCACTTGGTTTGTCAGTTCCTGCACCGCTCGCGTTTGCGTGCATGTGGGCTTCCCAGGATGGG
Source organism: Leersia perrieri (assembly GCA_000325765.3). NCBI lineage: Eukaryota > Viridiplantae > Streptophyta > Magnoliopsida > Poales > Poaceae > Leersia > Leersia perrieri. Next base: position 14,188,895 of record CM002485.1, read on the forward strand.
AAGTCGCTTGTGTGGTCGCCTTCTTTATTTGGCCACTCCCCCACCCCCTCTCGTCTCTTCTCGTCTCCATTCCATTCCATTCTCTTCTCGTGCGTGTCATGAGCCTTCCCCATCCATCCATCCGCTACCATGCGCTCGACGCCACAACTCCTGTTCATAAATCCAGCGTCAACCGCCGTGGTTTGCCTCCTTCTTTGTCATTCTCCTCCTCTTGCAGAGTCATGGAGTCGCTGTCTAGGGTTTGCCATTTTGGGTGAGAGGCGCTCCGGTGTCAGATCTGTCCACTTTTGTCAAGTTCTTCGTCTGGTTATTCAGCCATGCGTGTTCAGGTGTTTGTTTATCATCGAGTTTTTCATCTGGTAAAGTTATGTGCATAAGAGAGTGCATTTTTCTGAATCAATGTAATCTGATCTGCGTGTTGTGTTCGTTCTTAATCATTGAGTTGCCAAAAAGTACATGTTATCTAGAAAACAAACAGTGCATTTAGCTATTTTCTATATAAACTGATAAATGATCAAAACCTTTGTCCAATAGAACAGTTTTTTATGTTATAGAATATAATTATGATGGAAAAATAATACACACACAGCATACACACACAAACCCACACATTCTAAAATTTAAGTTTGTGCATAAATGCATATACTTTGCTATGGTTGTTGGATTGGGTAATGAACCCAAACTTGATATCCTTTTAGAGAAAGCTGGAACTACAACTGTCAAATGGCCTTTTGTTCACATTGAGACAAACTCCTTATTGTAGCACACTTTTTTCGGGAGGAGTTTGGTTGGATAGAGTTGCCTATAGGATTATGGACACCACTATGCTTTGTAGCATCAATAAATTGTAGAGTCTAAGCTTCATAACTAGACGATCTATAGGTCGCTGTAATAGATCGCAACAACATGCACCTGTTAGCTCAAGTCATATATGTACTGAATATCTTGTTGTCGACTTCATTTGTCATAGGAATTAAGATTGGTAGCGTTTTCAAAACCCATATGTGATGAGGATGTTAGGTCCCGATCTTCCAATAGGGGTATTGATAAACAACGATTTGGCGGAAACTTGACACACACTATCCGGTTTCTGATCAACAAGACCCAAACCCTGCAATCGCTGCACCACGTCTGATTTGGTTATCAATCGTGCCAAAACCTGGTTGACCTTGCCGAGAAGGCTAATCCCTGCATGTGAATCGAAGAACACAAGCAAGAACAAGGTAGACACAATCTGAATATATTGCAAATATAGATGAAGCTCACGGTTGGGGTTCCACAAACCGACTAAGCGGCGAAAACTGCAACGGCAGAATAATCTAACCAAAACCCACCGTAAATGGCGACGTCTACTGAATATATATAAGTTAGGGACGACCTAGGGTTACAAAACATCCAGGAAGGGCATACTCCTAATGGCTTAGGCCCACAACACAATTACAAGACTGAAGGCCCAAAGTTGACTCGGAGTGGATGAGGAACATGGCTTGTTTTGATGATTTCTATTGACTCAGGATGAATTTTGACGTGAAACCAAAGCCATCTGAAGGTAGACTCCACAAGCTTTCCAACAAGTACTCGTGGGCCCTGAGAAACCTTTTAGATCAACGGCAATATTTGGTGCTGTCAGGTAGAACCAAACCCGCGAATAGGACGTGGTGGAGTAGAAGTCTTGGTAAAGTCATGTATTGGTCCCCTAATCAACCTCCTTGATCATCCAAAATTCACTTGAGCCTAATATCATCTCGTTTATCCATGCAAGCACTTCTATAAATGTAAACAATAACAAATTATGACACAACATCACTTGTTCAAATATATAGAATGTATATCTAATATAAATAGATAGAGTACACCTTTGGTTTATTTAAAAATAATGTAGTCGTGTTTATATCCGATCCAGTCATGTCCTCATCAATATGAAATTGATCAATGTGCAGCTGATTTTTAATCAGGGCACACACGCACGCACGCACGCACGCGCACGCGCGCACACACACATCTTAGTGCGCCGCTCGCATTCTCGTGCGTGTGGGCTTCCCAGGACGGGGTGTCGCTTGTGCGGTCGCCTTCTTTATTTGGCCACTCCCCCCACCCCTTCTCGTCTCATCTCCACTCCATTCTATTCTCTCCTCGTGTGTGCCATGTGCCTTCCCCATCTTGCCATCCGCTACCACACGCTCACCGCCACAATTCCCATTCATAAGTCCAGTGCCGGCCGCCATGGTTCGCCTGCTTCTTCGTCGGCTTCCTCCTCTTGCGGAGTCATGGAGTCGTGAGGTTTGCCATTTCGGGTGAGAGGCGCTCCAGTGTTAGATCTGTCCACTCGGTGTCAGAGGAGTGCAGCAGCGGTGGCTTCGATCGGTTCCAGTGCTTGACTATTCGGTTGCAGTCGATCGGTGTTGAGGGAGGGAGATCGACCGAGATGGTGCAGGGCAGGATGGAGCTGAAGCAGATAAAGAACCCGACGAGAAGCCAGGTTACCTTCTCCAAGCGCTGCAATGGCCTGCTCAAGAAGGCATTTGAGCTCTTTGTCCTCTTCGACGCCGAGGTCGCTCTCATAGTCTTCACACATGGCCGCCTCTATGAGTTCGCCAGTGCCCCAAGGTATACTAAAAAACCTTCCTCCTCTTCCTCTTCCTACCACCCCGTTTCTGCCTTCCCACTGCCCCGTTTCTCCCTCGCGGAGAAGCCGGAGATCGATCAATCTTGCTCATAAAATTCTGATTTGGTGTTTGATGCTTGGTGGTGCTCTTTCCGACTTCCACTGCGTTGTGCTGCATCAACTGCAAGTGCAGTCACGGTTGCAGATTTGATTTCCTATGGTAACCGGGGGATTTATGTGGTTTCGGGTTAGATTGCTTGGTGGTTCTTCGATTGTTTGGAAGAGTTTCTGCCTTTAATTTCGTTCGGGGAAATTGTTTGGGTGTTCGGATTCGGTATCTATAGATTTGGCAATAATCAGCAGAGAAGACAACAACGACGGTGACAAACGGCCACACATGAGTACACTCACTAATTCTCTTCTTCTTGCTGCGGCTTTACACTTGCTATTATTACTATTATTCTCCACAAAAGGAGATAAAAAAACTAATTTTATAATTAGATTGGAAACATGGTTTTGCATAGTTGTTCACATTCTCTTCCATTTTTAAGATGTATATGTCATTTACTTCTTCCAAAACCAAGAGGTAAGCAAAAACAATGAGAAGGTAGCCTATAGGTATTGACATTTACTTCCTCCGATCATTTATATGAAGCTTTTTACACTAAAGTTAATAATAAAGACTTCACACACACATGTCTTAGCTAAATAAATATTGCAACTACCTCCACATTGAATTTAGCTATTTTACCATATAAATTGATTAATGATCAAAACTTTCGTCCAATAGAATAGTTTTTTTAGGTAAAGAATATAATTATGATGGAAAAATAATACACACACAGCACACACGCGCGCGCGCACACACACTGACACACACACACAAACAAACAAACGAACCCACACATTCTACAATTTACATTTGTTCCTCAATTTTGGTTGCCACCAAAGCTTCCAAATAATCGAAAGATACCAACAATTTAATCTTTCTGAACAAGATAGATACAAAATCAAATTAACATAAAGGATAAAAGTATTTCAAGATGTACTATACAAAAGGATTGGAACAAGTTGTAAGATCAAGATTTTGATTAATATTTTGTGATGAACAAATTGGTTTTATAAATGATATATTTAAATGAAATTAGTTTGGAATATTTGATGGGTTTGTGTGTGTGCGTATGAGTTATGTGGGTTATGTTGCGATATCTGTGTCCGGAAACGGTTGTTTTGTCTATTGTATGTAGGTGACTTGAGGTCAAGGCTTGGTCAATGGCGAGGACTGGGACTAAGTTCAGGAAGGAATTAAGGTCTGGAGCAGTTAAGAGGCCATGTGACAAGATTGGACTAGAGACAGCTGTCTTGAGGTTAACTTCGGTCAACGATGGGATCGGGAGTAGACTTAGGTGGAGTCTATGTCCGGTGCGATCAAGGATGCCGAGTGACGAGGTTGACGAAAGATGACACATGGTGGAGGGACACCGTGTGGGTGTTGTTCGTGACGGGTCTCGCAAAGTTATGCGTGCGAGCGTCGGTGAAATTGATGATCTATTGTGGTGTGCGAGCAGTACATGCATACGTGGCATGTGTATGTGCGCATGGATTGGATCGATGCATGCAGGGTGCATGTACATGGTTGTTGTGCTTGTGTTGTTGACCAAGTCAACATGGTTGTTGATTGGTTGGCTCGGTTGGGCATGAGCAGGAGACGTGAGATGGAGATCGAGACGTGTACGGATGAAGTCCGATTAGATTACATGAGATCGGCCGTGGCTGCGGTTTTGGATAAAAAGAAAAGGAATTTTCTTTTTAGAAAATTGTAATAGAGTCCTACTAGGAATTGAGTCCTAATAGGAATAGGAGATATTTGGTATAAATATCAAGGGAGGCTTGACCGTGAGGGAAGCCACAATTGAGAGAGCTCTTTGTTTTAGGGTTTTGTAAAAGGGGTGCTTTGGCTGCACCTTGTGACAATATATTTTAACAATAAATATCATATTCAATCATCAAGACGTTTCCAGTTCTGTAAGTTGATTGAATTTATTTTATCGGTTTTGCTAAAATTCTAAGATATCTTATATTGCGAGTGCTATATCTTTTTAACCATTGATTATTTTACAAATCCGTTCGGTGGAGTTGTTCCTTATATCTTTTAGTTTATTCTAACAAATTTTGGGACAGATCCAACGGTTGGTTGTTGCGTAATCTGGTTTTTAATGGTACTTTGTCAATCTACTTTTTGGGTTCAAAAATTATACTTCCGTTGTCAATACCTACTATTCACCCCCCTCTAGTAGGTTTACTTATTGTATTCGATCCTACACAAGTTTCTCGCCAAGATGATGATAAAAGAGAAGCGTGCCCTATGCAACAAGATGTCTAAACTAGCGAAGCAAAACAACTGGCACGATCGCCTCGGGTCCGGTGGTTACGCGAGAAAGGAGGAGGAGTGGCAGAAGGATGATGACACTTTGATAGCGCAAGGCAAGGATCCACTATTGTCTAAGAGTGAGGCACGTACCCGAAGATAGGTTAGGGGAAGGAAGCCAAAAATACTAGAGTCATGAGAAGTTGCATTTGAAGACCCATGTCTTTAAGAAATAGCCAACATGATCAAGAAGATAGAAGCATTGATGAACGATGGCAAGTTTGAATCCTGCTGAGAGAAGGATCAGCTATCGTAAGCGTTGGGCACCTAAGAGCATGGAGGTCGCGTGCATGGTGTGTCATCTAAGATAATTTGGAAACATTGTTTCTCACAGTTCACAGCTATGTATGGAAAACATGATGGTTACAAGCAAGAGTTAACCCAGATTGTGTGGGAACAAGTAAGCCCCGAGATGGCAAGGTTTGCATTGGAAAACAATCCACGGTTAATTGCCCAAGTTAAGGCTACACTAGAAACATGAATATATGATATGAATGGTACTCCTCAAATCAAGATACCGACTAGCGTCGGATATACTGCCACACAAAAGTTTCCTGTGGACGGCATAGAAGAAAACACTCCATGCGTCCTACTTATTCCAATTGGGAGGGTGGTCTGAACGACGGAGGTTGCATGGGGAAGAGCTATGCCTGGTCATATTTTTCACTTCCAGCCAGTTCCAGATGATTACGCCAAGGTCTCAGTTCTCACAGTAAAAGAAGAGTGTCGTGTACAAGATTGAAATTGCAACTAATGAGGACATCAAATTCCTAGGAGACACAGTTGGTCAAATTATTTTGTGGCACATAAAAGATATTGCCTTGACTTCATATGTCGAACACATCGAAAGAAGCATACCTTCTCGGACGACACGACAACATTCGTTGACATCTTTTTTTGATACTGGCAACATAATGACAGATGGTCTTTCTCTGCCTACAATAATACATTCTCCCATGGCACCACCAAGAGCACTTTTGCCGACTGCAACTACAATGGAACCTCGCAATATAACGACGGGCTTGACTGAATCTGAGAACTGACCTTCCCCTTCGATGCCGCCCTTGTACCTTCTCCAACAGTAATATGTATTTCCCAACAATCAGGAGTATGTGATGCAGCTTAAGTGTCAAGACCAGCTATTGCATCAGTCACAATGAAAATTCATAGAAAACATGGCAAGACGGCAAAACACAGAAAGAAGAAGCATTGGTTCCTTGAAGCATTCCCCAGAAGGGAGAAGCAATTAAGAGGCCTATCCAATACTTTATCAACATCCACTTTCCTTACTACGAAGACGTGCCTCTCTATTTCTAGATTAGTAAGCCATTTTATCCGGATCGTGCCAGATGTGGAGATGGCACGAGTGGTACATGAGGGATGCAAACTTGCGGTTTTTTCTATGACAACGAGCACATATTCCATTGTCTCCGTGGATGGCAGATCACTCACTTATCGTCATCTCATTTCAGGATATCCATGCAATGTTTCAGCGGCAAAAACTAGACGTCAACCTGATCGCCGTTTGGTGCATGTAAGTTCCGTAAATGCCGCAAAAATCGTACATCACATTAATACATTTTATATCAGATGGTAATGTTTCTATCCCTATTTTTTAGGATGCAATACCAGATGGCCCGCAAGAAGGCAATCTCAATCGCTTAATTAACTCAACCCCGGGAGGATCTCCATGCTAGCACACTCATTTATATTGGATGAAAAGTCTCATACAAAGAAATGCCTCCGGAGGAAAGAGAGGAATAAGTTCGTAAGATGACAAAACAGAAAAAGATCGAAGTGGGGGTGTACATTGGGAATGCGATGGTAGTAACGAGCGATAAAAAATGCATTATGGCGCCGTATAATACTGAGTGAGTTTGATATTTACAATTTGCGTTGTATTTACTATAAGTTATTAATACTGATTTTGTTCCGGGGAACATTGCCTATGTTTCGTCATATTTCCGAGGCTACTTGAAGTCACTGTGTTAGATCCAATGGATATCAACGCAGATAAATATACAGGTTTCATCGATTGCTTCGATTAGTAAGTCATTTCATGTTGGGTGATTAAATCAATTAATTAGACTTTACTTTTTTGTTGCTTCGATTATTATTTACCTGACTTTAATCTTATCTTCCATACAGTGATTTCTTGTACTACCAGGCCAATGGAGGGACTGTCACAGTGCATCAGGCACAAATGGTCGGTAATAAACTATATATACACATTACTGTCAAATATTATCGTGAGTACTATGTACATTTACATATAACAAATATAATTCATTTTATTAGTGCCACAAGCAAACTTTCAATACCATACTATGTGGTTATTATGTGTGATGTTACCATAAGTGCCTGCAGGGCCGATACTATGGCAGTGCCGAGGATGTAAGCATATTAATATCCCAATTTATCGATCCATCACATATGTAACAATATCATATAATTTAATGGATTTTTTGTCACTAACAAACTTTTTTCATATTTACAGATGCCAAAGATCAATGATTACGACTCCCGAATCGGCGATGGAGAAATCGAGAACATGATAAAGGACTTCTGCCGTTTCTTTCGCCGCAAGATCTGCCACAAGAGAGGTGAATTCTTCGACAAAGAAGGGTATATGGCGGAAGACCCTTTGTACAAAGGGATTATTGAGTGAGAAAGGAAACAGTGGCCCGATCGCGATGCATTAGTGTGAAATAATTTCCTATTTTAGTTATTAGTATCGAACTTTTGTAGACCTTGTAATACGCGTAGCGACAATGCTATCAATTATGGATCTTTGAAATGCATATTTCAGATACATATGACTTGCTATATTATTCTCCTTTTCCTTTTCGGTTTTCTCTAATATTGCCAGAAATGAAATTAATTTAACTGATTAATATTGTTCTCGTTGAAAAAAATTAATTCTCAATAAAAAAATATTACTACAGGCGGCCAAACCATTTTCCCAGCCGGGCCACTAAATGGACCGTCTGAAAAAATATTTTTCTGGGCGGTACACGCTCCGCTTGGAAAAAAAAATCGCTGCCCAGGAAAAATGTCTGTGCGGGCGGGTTCCGGTCCGCCTCGAAATTTTTTCCAGGCAATTCCGATCCGGCGATACCCTAACCTGCCTGCAAATATCACTTTTGCACTGTACACTAGCCACCAACTAGCTTTCCTGAACTCTTCTGAACTGAAGTGACGGAATACTATTCAGTGTGTACGTACACCAGCAAGTATAATCAACTATCTCTTGCTAGTATACTATTATGATATATATATAGCATCACACAGCGAGCCAGGTACAACAAAGAGTCAGATCATCTCGTCGTTGTACCTGTAAATGTAGCATGCAACTCGATCGACGGACAGAAAGAACACACAGAAGCACACGTACGTTTCGATGCGGCGATCCGTCATCCCGCACCCGCACGGCTACTTGTTGCTTGGCAATGACGCTACCCCTAAAATTCTTCAAACCTGTTGATCGACTCGAACTCAAGCTATTATCGCCCGCCTATATAATTAGCGGAAGGGCGAAACCTAGGGCACGCATTCGCCTTTCTTCCCCTTTCGATACTCCACAATCCTCTCCAAGTCTCCATATCCACCGATCGAGATCCAACGACACGCGAGAAGAAGTCGTTGTGACATCGAACACGAGGATGGCGGCGCCGCTCTTGCCTGGCCTCTCCTTCCTGCCGTCCGACACCGTCCTCGTCGACCGCTACCTCCTGCCGAAGATCGCCGGCACCAGCTTGGACGACTTGGGTTGCAAGGCCTTCATGCACGACGTCGACGTCTACTCCCTCCCCCCAGACGAGTTGACGGCCAAGTACGAGCACGCGCCTACTGGCACAGACGGCGCCAAGGTGTGGTACTTCTTCTGCCCGATCACCAAACCCAAGAACGCGGGCAAGGGCACGATAAGGAGGTCGCGCACGATCGGAGGCGACATTAAGAGGTGGTACCACTCGGAGGGCTCCAAGAAGGAGGTGAACGGATGCGCAGCCATCGGCGGGTACTATCAGAAGTTCACGTACAAGGAGAAGACAGCGTCCGGCGGCAACGTGAAGCCGGGGTGGCTGATGACGGAGTACGGCGTCGCGCCGGAACATGGCGGCACGGACATGGTGCTGTGCAAGATCTACATGTCGCCACGCGCGCCGAGTCGAAAGAGGAAGGCGGCGGAGGAGGAGCACGTGGACGCCCCACCACCCACTGTGCAGAGGGTTGCCCAAGCCGCCGTTGAGGAGGAGGAGACGGCTTCTTGTTCTTGGGGCGCAGCACCCATAGCCGAGGCCGAGCAGGGAGACACTACTGGGAATGGGTGGGACGATATTGACATGACAGAATTATTCAACGGCGACACCGAGGTCGAGCCAGTCCGTGCAAACGAGGAGGATCAGACGGAGACAACGACGCACACGCCGCCCTTGTCTTCATGCGAGTTAGCAGCAGGCGATGAGGAGAGCAACAACGGGTGGGAGAGGAACGACGTCGACATGACTGCGTTATTCAGCAGCATCGACGACGACCTCGACTTGAATGCGTTATTCAACGGCGAATTCAACGATCTCTTCTTCCTGGAGTCCAGCAGCAGCATGCCAGAGCCATCTACAGCTGCGGCGATCCAGCCGGCCGAGGAGCAGTCTGGCCAAATCTTCTTCTCTGACGCCGGATATAGCATTGATGACTTATTTGATTGTGCAGCTGCGTGTGGATGACGGAGTAGAACGACAGTTAATTAGTTGAGACTACTGCATCAAGTCAAGTCTAGTTGATCCTTAATTTGTAGGCCCTAGTTAGCTGCTCGGATGTACAAAGACAGAAAAAAGATTGTATTGCATTGTATCAAGAAGCAATGAATTATTCATCTCATTATATGTTTTGCAACAACCCTGTTTTCTGTGTTCTTTGTGCACGATCGCCGGCAAGGGTGCCGAAGGAGCATTACCGTTTTTTTTTTCTCTGACGCTCACAAGTGTTCGATGTAATCCCAGTGAAATTTACTTAACCTCATGCTGAATAATCTGATGTTGATCATTTCAAAAATTAATCTGATGTTGTGCAACACGCGTGCATAGATGAATCAAAATTGACGGGCAGACACGAACGGGCCCTATAGTCTAGTGGTTACAGGAGTCTTAGTAGTACCTGAGGTCCTAGGTTCGATTCCCCATGGGAACGAATTTTCTAGGATTTAATGGCTTTGTGCTTTCAGTGGTAAGCGATGTACCCGTCGACAGCAAGGCGTCCGTGAACAACTGCGAGGTCGGCGGCGGCGGCAGAAACTCTATTTTCTCTGACGCCAATGAGTGTTCAATGCCACTCATCCCTGGCTATCTAGCACCGGGGCGGCAGATGCCCATCGGCTGCTCAGTTTTTTCGTTACATCTCTGTTATCTCCGTAAGTAACTTCATTTTTCAATGTGTTTTGTCCAGACGAAAAGAAAAATTCAAATTAGAAAGAGAGAGGAGAAAAGTTTCAAATTGAAAGAAAAAATGGAAAAGTTTCAAATTGAAAGAAACAATTGAAAAAGTTACAAATTAAAAGAAAAATTCAGAGAAGTTTCAACTGAAAGAGAAAATGGAAAAGTTTCAAGTTGAAAGGAAAAATAGAAAAATTTCAATTGAAAGAGAAAATGGCAAAGTGTCAAGCTGAAAGGAAAAATTGAGAAAGTTTCAAGAAAGAAAAATTAAAAAAAATCAAATTAAAAGAAAACGAAAATTAAAATTTCAAAGAGAAGAAATGCAAAAAAAAAAAAGGCGGCGTCGGAAGTTGCCGGTGTCGGAGGTGGGCGCGGCGACGGCAGCGGGGCCCCGCTACGGACGGTTGAGGTCGCCAGCGTCGGCGGCAAACACGGGGAGTTGGCTAGGCCTCGCACGCCGGTCGGGGTTGATGGGTGCGCGTGGAAGGGTGGCGCCGCTGGTGTATGTCGCGGTGTCGACACGCGATCGAGGCGTCGTCGACAACATCGGTGCGGGGAGTTCGCCGTCGACGACATCAGCGCGGGGAGGCGCGCGAGGTGAGGTCCCCATCGTCAACGGCTTGGGAGGTGCACGCGGTGAGTTCGCCATTGTCGACGGCTCGGAGAGGCAACACGACGTCGACGGGTGTGTGGGCGCAGCCGCCGTCCCCGGTCAGCCAGCGGAGGTCGCTGTCGACGTCGTTGTCGAGCTCGGGAAGGCGCGCGCGGAGAGGGGTACCGTCGTCGAGGGCGCAGTCTCGCCACCGCCCGTCTGGGTCGCCGTCCTCGCGCCGCTGATGGAATTCGTCGGAGTCGATGGGCGCGGGGGACGGCGGATCAGTCAGTCGCCGGCGGCCTAGGAGTCATCCTTTTCTGTTAGTACCGTGTGCCCGCGGCGCCCGAGCGCCAATTAGGATTAGTGATACCTCTTCGCGTTCCCGAATTCTTAGAATCCATTCGGGATTTTGCATGGATTGAAAGATGACGCGTAGAGCGTAGTCGGATTATTATGTATCTGCTTGGCAGCCACGCTTGTTAGTGCTTTCCTTCACCAAATTCAAGTCGAATCGGACTGGGCTGACACAGGGTGTTCATGGCGCGCGGAATACGAAAGGCACGTAACATAGATGACCGATTTCGAGTCGGGCTTGGATTGATCAATGCCGCGTAGAGCAGAATCTGGATGTACTGTCAGCGAATGATTAAGCGTTAATCACAAGCAACAAATAATCGGCAGAACCGCAGAACACTTAAACTCCGTCTCGGAAGTCCGACTTGATTTCTTAATTCACCGAGACCAACAAGAACTCGGACTCATTTGGCTGCCAATAAATCCATGCACGCCCGTCGCTGCCTCCGCATTCATCACGATTCCCTTCCACGAATCGATCCATCCTCTCGTCGCACTCAAAACAATTCCTCTCCGCCGATCCTCGCATCAGCTAGCGCTCTCCCATCCCATCCCATGGCGGTTCCCCGCACGAGTCCCCGCGACGTCGACTACCACCGCAGCAGCAAGCTCGCCGTCGAGGCGAAGGCGAGAGTTTCCAAGAAGCCGTCAGGATCGCTGGCCTACAAGAAGGGCGACGTGGTGAGCGTCCGCACGCCGCTGGGGAAGCTAGGCCCCACAACGCTGCGTCTCGTCATGTGGCTCGGCGCGATCGTCGTCTCCGACACCACCGACGACGGCCACCTCGATGTCATCTACAGCGGCGACTTCCCCCGCGACGACCCCTTCCGAGCCGTGCGCGTCGCCACCAAGGACGTCAAGTTCCACGCCACGGCTGCCGTCGACAGCGCCGCACCACGCGGGAGGCCGACGACGGCGGGCAAGTCGCTGCGACTTCTGAAGAGTCTCGCGAAGGAAACTCGAACAAACTCCTGAGCCTGAGGCCTTCTAGTCATCGTGATGGGTATTCAGATTTCAGCAATAGGCCAGGACTAGGAGGAATAGGTGCAGAAGCTTGCAATTAGTTTCGGACATATTCTGTCTTCCTCCTTTTTTTTTCTTTTTGTCACAGAGGGTGATTTCTTATTTGTCGTAGACAGGATGATTTCTTCGAGTTCTTCATATGAGAAGAAGAGCATGTAATTTGTGAATCATTATTATGAATGAAAAGATCAAGATTAATTTTTCAATACGTAGTGATGTGTCTTGTCTCAGTGTCTGATATATCATGAACAATATATGCATGTTATCCATGTTTTGATAAACCAAGTGTTAGATCATAATCACAATCACAATCCTTTGTCTTACAGCTAAATTAAAGCGAGAGAAAATTAATTTTCAAGATATGTTTCAAAGTGTCAAAAAAACACCAAACAGTATTAGTATATCGGTTTTGCTATTTGTCAGGTGCCTGAAAAATTGGCATTCTGTCAGTCGATCTTTCCACCGTAGCATTTGCTTCACAATACGTGCGCTTGTCGTGTCCGCTTTGTAACGGCTTTATTGTTCGGTCCACTAATCCATGCGAGCTGAGATCGATGCATGGACAGTCGGCAACATCCTCCACGCGTTGCAGTAGCTCCAGTGATTCGATCCCAGCCTCTCCATCTCTGTTTGAATTTTTTTTATCGCTCTTTGGTTTGAATTTTTTTTATCGCTCCTGTGTAATGGATTAGTGGGTATAATATTGTGAATGAAATGCAAGACTAGAAGTGCACACTGCTGACCAGTAAAAAACATTCTTGGTATATATGTTTGTTGACCTCTGAATAAATTTTAGTTGTAATCTGGTGAATATACAGGTGTGACTTCGGTATATGATTTGTTTGCCGTCTAAGTTCGGGTTTGCTATTCATCAGACACCTAAAAATTTTTCAATTCACCAGTCGATTATTATATGAGCAACTTACATTAGAAACCCGACCAACTTCTGTATAAATCTGTGCAACTTCATGAAACCATGAATTAACGGGTTCAAAAACATATATCCAGGCTCATTTCGGCCTTTGGATTTGTTTATATTACTTGCAGCAATATAATCTTGATTTCAAGAATCCGTTGCACCGTCTAATTGTGACAGTTGTATTTTTTATATGTGTTACTTCTATCAGAAATCTATCCAACTTATGTATAAATTTATACAACTTTAAGACACCCATCAGACACTTTTCTGGATGGACGTCGGATCTTTATCCTACGGCGGGCAGGATTCAACTGATAATAATAAATATTTTCAGTCGTCTGATCAATGGGTGGCCCGAAATTGTTTCAATTGATCTGCCCAGTCGCAATGACGTCGCCACGTCGGAACACAACCTTACACGTGAAGCCCAAAAATTCATTTGTACTACCGGCCCTAATAGAAAAGGTAGCCAATGAAATAAAACAGATTCACAAAACCATTAAGGAATCCACACGATGTTGATGTCTACTTGCTTCCACCCGACGAACTGACGACCAAGTACGAGCACGCGCCTGCTGGCACCGACGGCGCCAAGGTGTGGTACTTCTTCTACCCGATCACCAAACCCAAGAACGGGCGCACGACAAGGAGGTCGCGCACCATCGGCGGGGACAGCACCAAGTGGTACCACTCGGAGGGCTCCAAGAAGGTTGTGAACGGATGCGCAGCCGTCGGCGGGTACTATCAGAAGTTCACGTACAAGGAGAAGACGGAGTCGGGCGGCAACGTGAAGCCGGGGTGGCTGATGACGGAGTACGGCGTCACACCGGAACACGGAGGCGTGGACCTGGTGCTGTGCAAGATCTACATGTCGCCGCGCGCGCCGAGTCGAAAGAGGAAGGCGGCGGAGGAGGAGCACGTGGACGCCCCACCACCCACCGTGCAGAAGGTTGCCCATGCCGTCGTCGAGGAGGAGGAGACGGCTTCTTGGGGTGGCGCGGCAGCCGTCGCCGAGGCCGAGCAGGGAGACGCTAGCGGGAATGGTTGGGACGACATTGACATGACGGAATTATTCAACTTCAACGGCGACACCGAGGCCGAGCCAGTCCGTGCAACCGAGGAGGATCGGAACGGCTTCTCGCTCCAATCTGATCAGACGGAGACGTCGCAGACGCTGCCCTTGCCTTCATGCGAATCAGCAGCAGCCGAGGAGGAGAGCAACAACGGGTTGTTCAGTAACATCGACGATGACGTCTACTTGGATGCTTTATTCGACTGCGAATTCGACCTCGGCGATCTCTGCTTCCCGGAGCCCAGCAGCAGCAGCAACAGCATGCCAGAGCCAGTACCTACGCCTGCTTCGATCGAGCCGTCTGAGGAGCAGTCTGAATTTAGCATTGAGGACCTATATATCGAAGGTATCTTCTGATGTTTGCAACGTCGTCTCGCCAAGTCCAGCGTCTACGGCACCGTCTGTAGAAATGGCAGACCAGACTGACACAGGAGGAGGAAGCAGGACGATATCCATGGTGGAGTATGATGGGCTTGACGGCTACGAGCTGCTTTCCACCAACGCCAACGTGCCCATGTCGATGGCGGAGTACTACCACGACGATAACGACGACGACTTTGCACAAGTATATTGAAACTACTGCATGATGTTTAGTTGGTGCTTTGTAAGCCCCAGCTTAGTTACTCGGATGTAGTAAGACAGAAAAAATTGTATTACATTGGATCAATAAACAATGAATTATTTCTCTCCACATATACTTTGCAAAGAGCCAACGACAGCCATGTTTTTTTTTTCTTATTGAGTGTGATCTTTGTGCTTGATCGCCCACAAGGTACAGGAGGAGCACCCCTGTGCTCTCAGACACCAACTTTCAATGTAATCCGAGTACTTCCTACGTCCTTGAATGTTTGACGCCGTTTACTTTTTTATATATATTTAACCATTCGTCTTATTTAAAAAATTTACGAAATTGTTAATTATTTTGCTATCATTTAATTCATTGTTAAATAAACTTTTAAGCACACATAGTTTATATATTTCATAAAATTTTTTGAATAAAACGAACGGTCAAACGTGTGTCAAAAAGTTAACGGCGTCAAACATTTAAGGACGGATGTAGTATTTTGCAGCGAGCATTTTTGCGTGACAGCTGCGAGAACATGTCTGTCATCGTTATGTCGTTTCATTTTTACGATTAGTTTTGTATATGGGGATGGTGGAGATACTGAGCCACCGTCTTCTACTTCCCCTCCTCTCCTTCCCCTCCAGCGGTGCCTCCACCATGCCTGTTTGTATGGTGGCAAGGCTTCGTGCAAAGGAGATTTCCAATTTTAAATCGAGTTTGGATTGAAGAATTCTGTCTAACAACCACTCTTATATTAAACCCACACTCTGGATTCGAGTCGATCTAGAAATCGGAATCGGATTGAACAACGACGCCACGCACGTACAACGCGGCCACACCACCACACTTTGCTTCCTTCTTCCCTCACCGACTTCAGCTAACAAATCGGACTGCTGAAGAATTCGGAAATACCCATTTAAATTACACCTAAACTTTAAATGATCATATCTTAACCATTTGAACTCCAACTTGGACCGTTCAAATTGCTAGTATTTCGTTAAAACGTAAAGATCTTATGTACTGTGCTTGCTGTTTTATTAGCATTTTAGCCAAGGTTGTGTAAAGTGGTGGATCCAGAAATTTTTGAAGCCTGGACAAACCTAACGACGAATATTAAGTACGTACAAATCCCTACAACTATATATAGGCCAAAGCAAAATTGCTAGGCCAAGTTTTGATTAAGGCTGGAAATACAAATATATTGACCAAAACAAAATTTCTAGGTCAAATTTTGATTAGAGAAATAAAAATCAACGTAAAATTATACTGATGTGGTCATGATTGTGTATTATTACCATGAAAAGAAAAATGTGATGGGTGCAAGATAAAAAAATTTTGGCTTCATGTTTTGTAGTCCGGATAGCATGCGTGAGCATTTGTTCGCGTAATTACCATATCTTAACACCACCAAATCATTCAGGCATGCAGCTGGGCCAAAGTGACTAAGCTAGCATGGTAATTAACTGCTAATTCATGCGTGGATCGATGCATGTTCCTGGGCCATATATGGATTAGTTAAGCACTGTAATTAGCTGCTAAATCACCCGTGCATGCGGCGGAGCCCAGGCAACTATCCACGGTCGCCATGCCCTGACTCCGCCGCTGCTTTTAGCCTAGGTTGTGTTCAGTGGCGGATCCACAAACTTTTTGGAGCCCAGGCAAACCTAACTACGACGATTATTAAGTACATACTGATCCCTACAACTTGTTGACATGAAATTAACGCGCACGGAAACTGGGTGATCTGCTTAACTCCAGTACAAACCCTAAATCTTAGAATACGGACACGGACATATCAACGTGAACGATTTAGACCTCTATTGTTATCGGCCATTGGGCCGATAACATTATTGACTAATTACCCAACAACAAACTATAGAAAAGATAAATTGGTACATTGTTTTTTATGATAATAATTTTTTATGATGATAATTAAAAAAGTAACATAATAAATGTGTCATGAGCTTATCACTAACGGTTCATACCACGGTTCTAGTGGTAGAACTGTTAGTGATGAGTGTACATCTATAACTATTCAACATTTTCGAGCCATTAGAAATATACCAAGGACATTTATAACGGCTCTATATATATTTAGGAACCGTTACAGATAGCAATGAACATATCTAACAGCTTCTAAATGTACAATAGTTATAGATGTCCCCACGTAATCTCTAACGGCATGCAATGTCAAACCGTTATATATGTCTCGCTTTGTAATATATAATTGTTTCAATTGTCCCGAATATGAGAGATGGGTTACGTAAAATTCAAGATAATGTTGTTTAAATGCAGTTGGGTTTAATCTCAACCATGTCAACATAATCTAAAAAAAAAACCATGTCAACATAGATGAAATGAGTTTCACACTGGCTAATGTAAACAAAGCTTGGGTACAAGGATGAACGGTTTGCTTTTGCCAAGCAAGTTGTACAAGTGTTCTACATCGCCGACCTATCAAATCAAAAGCTTTACGTTGCTCTACCAGGCAAATGAAGAATTGTTGGCGATGAGAACGTCATATACTAGGATGAGTACAATCATTTAGAAGAGTTACCACCTGTTGATGAATCAATTAGCATGATCAAAGAAGATGAAATGGAAGATAACGTAGATGACATGTGTCAAGACCACCTGTAAGGGATCTATGCATACACTACCGGAAACCGTCTTTATGTTGGCGGCCAACGGTAGTTACTAAATATGAGCACCACGCCAGAAAATTTTTTCTATCAACTTAACGCCAAGAAAAGGCCGCCAAACCTAGAAAGCAGCGGAAAATCAAATTTCCTGTAGACTGGCCGACAGTGGACTTTAAATTGGCAGTCTTCTCGCCAAAAAATTTGTCGCACATGCACGAGCTTATAGAAGTCAAGGAATTAGATACTGTCGTTTCGACTCGTCAAGGTTGAATTGTCCCTTTGTCACAAGGTAATATGTATTTCTTGGCGGTGTTTGGCCAAAAAATAAAATGAAGCCGCCAACAATAAATTTTATTTCTTGGCGTTCGGGTGACAAGCATATACTGAATCCGGCAACGACAAAAGCAATATTACTGGCGGCATTTCACACCAAGCAAACCGTGATCAGGAAAAGCATTTAACCTATATAGGGGTCTCATTTCAAATCTTTTCAATTTTTGTAACCTCCATTTAAGCTATTCAATCATTTCATACCTTGATTGATCCAGTTAAATTACCTGTAACATATTTTCAATCGGTTGGTACCTATATCCATTTAAATTTGGATTTGCATAAAGTATGGCATGCCAGTAGGGGATGAGCCTGTTGGTACTGCCTGGGTGCATAGAACTAAGTTCTAGTTTTCTAACTTATTTATATAATGATTGAGGGTATAACTAAATTACTGAATATTACATTAGAATTAGACAAGAAGTATAGTTTTATTCCTTAATTTGTACTACATCGCTGGTTCATAAGTTAGAGAATGAATTCTTGTGTGTGCACTAACCCTATTATTATGTTAACCCATATCTCTGTCATACATATAAATAAAATATAAATCTCAATAACACTTTACCACCCTTCCTACAGAATATAAATACCGATACCTGACCTTTTATTCTGCGCGTCGCGTTGTACTTTCGCGTTTTAGCGTTTACAGCAATCGCCGGTTTATTCTGCGCTAGCGTATTGCGACCCCGACCCACGCAGCAACTCCGGTATATTTTTGCAAAAAACTTTCCAACCCGATTATTGTAGCACAAGGAAATAAACAGTACTTTCAAAAGAAATTTCGTTCGTTTCCTCTCGTCTCGTGCAGTTCTGCTCCCGGACCCGTGGTCCGTGGTTAGGCCCGGCCCAACATGAATAGTCGAATGCGGATCTTCGGCCCAATAAGAGGAGCCCTTCAAATCAAACCCCCCAACTACTCTAACCCTCGGAAAAGCCCAACCCAAACCCTAGCCGCGCGAGGCGCCTCCTCCTCTGCTGCTGCTGCTGCTGCTGCGATGGAGTTCGCTCGCCGGAAAGCGGCGGCGCTGGCCGCGCTGGCCGCGCCGGCGCCGGACAAGTCGCCGAAGGGCGGCGTCGACGCGCCCATCTCCGACCTCCTCGACGCCCTCAACTCACACCCGGACCTCTTCACCACCTCTTCCTGCTCCGGCCGCATCTCCGTCCTCGCGCAGCCGCCGCCGCCGCAGGCCGAGCTGGGCGGGGCCAAGACGAAGAAGAAGGCGCGGGGCGGCGGGTGGGTGTACGTCTCGCACGACCCCGCCGACCCGGAGGCCTTGGTGGAGCTGCTGTTCGGGGGGAAGGAAGGGGGAGGGGGAGGAGGAGGCGATGAGCTGGTGTTCAGGTTCGAGCCGATGATAGTGGCCGTGGAGTGCAGGGACGCGGCTGCGGCGGCGGCGCTCGTGGCTGCCGCGGTTTCCGCGGGGTTCCGTGAGTCAGGTGAATGTTTGAATTCGTTCAGCTAGCTAGTGAGATAGGAGTAGTTTGGTTAATTGGTTTGGTAAGTATTATGTAAAGTTTGTGAAAAAGTTGGCTAAACCTTCATTTCTTCTGCAGTTTAGGGGCGTTTTCTGGTCATCTAGTTACTTGTATTGTATAACATTTCCATTTGGTGTTGCTGTAATTCGATGGGTTCCATTTCTGCTTTTACTTTGAGTGATAGATGTTTGCCTGAAATGCACCGGCGAATTTGGGCGCAGGTTGTATTTCAAGAGCTATGCTATGCTTTGATATATTATGTTTTAGATGGAGGTAGTGTCATGTATATTGTCTTTTTCGCTTTGCTTGCCTTGGGGTGCCTTTTCAAATATTCTGATCAAGTTTATTTTTTTCGGATGTTAACATTCTTAGGCATCACAAGCTTGCAGAAACGTGTGATGGTAGCATTGAGATGCTCAATTCGGATGGAGGTGCCGCTAGGTCAGACCGAAGAGCTTGTTGTTTCTCCTGATTACATTAGGTACCTTGTTAGAATTGCCAACAGTAAAATGGAAGCTAACAAGAAGCGAATGGATGGATTCCTGGATCTCTTGCTGGCTAAGGTATCGATTGACTTTGCATGCCAATAGGCGTATATACCTTCTGATATTTTCTGTACTTTCCTGGCGTTGGTGCTTGCTTCGTTTTTTTACTGGGTGTAATAAATAACCATATTATCATGCAAAGTTGAAACATGTATTTCCTGGATATCGATTAGATGAAAAAAGAAAATTACAGTATCTTTTTCCTGGCAGTTTAGAATAGGCTGTGACACTTCTCTGTCAAGTAAACTTGTTTAATGAGCCATCCAGAAGCCAACAAAAGTTATTTTCTGGTATAAAATAGATTTATTCATTGTATTCATGCAGTTTTGCTTCTTAACTTTGATAGTTTAAACGGAAATGCATATACTGGTCATGGAAAATACATAATCCATTGACTTCTTTTCTCCTAATATATTATTAAATTGAAGATTGAACGTGTGAGCTGCATAAGAAACATTTCTCTTCTAACTTGCATGGAAATTTGGTGGCTAAGTTAGGTAGTAAAAGATATTTACCTACTGTTTACTGAAAACTAGAAGGTCTTACAGCAGCAGGAGGTAAAGAGGACTACAGGGCTTACCAGCTTTCGAGAATACTAAATTTCGTTGCTGGATAATAGAATGAAACCTATGTAGGATATTCAAATACAATGATTGTAAAAATCACACAAAAATCTTTGTTGCTATTGCATACATTTGTAGGACTGAGATCTTGCACTTAAGAAGAACTGAGCACGTGATCTGAATGAGTGAACAGTGTCGCTTTTGTTACTGTGCTCCACACTCATTTTGTACTCTTCAGATCCCTCTGCTCACTTCCTCAACTGCTCTACCAGCCACTTGATAGGCTTATCGGAGACATGGAAAGCTATTGAAGGACATTTTGACATTGAAATCTTTTATCCCTCAATTTACTTGTTAATATTCTTCTTTCATGTACTACTCATCAATAGATAGATAAATATGGAGTAGGGATTACTCTAGTACTATAGCTTCACTTAGTCTTATAAGTTTTAATAAACCGGTTCCATTCAAACTGACAGGGTCTCCTAGGCTCATCCAAAGGGTGTGCAACCACAAATGATGAATCCTTAGTTGCAAAAAAGAGCAGCAATAGCTATAATGGTGACGCTGCTAATAATTGTGACAATGGATTTGGGGATAGCTCACTAGATGCATCATATTTGGACAGTCAAGGTGTTGTACTTCAAAATGGTGCCAAGCATGGTTTTGGTAATGCTAAACGGCATGTTCTCATATCTCTTTCCTTTTATCTTTTTCGTATTTTCCCGTCATGGTGTCATGTAACCTATTGGCCTGTTCTGTCCTCTCATATATATGTTGAGATCATTTTGATTTGTCTTCAAGAGTCTTAGATATTATTACCATCAATACGTAATACATGTTAGTTATGTATGGTAGGCCTATTGTTTCAGTTTTGCATGTGTTCATGTACAACTAAGTCAATATTTTATTTGAAAAGAAATTTGGTGATCCTGGCTGGCTGAAATTTATTGATGCTGGCACTGGCATCCAGGAGGATAGGACACTATTGGTATTTTCACTTGTTTTAGTACTCCATACTTTACGGCATTAAGTTGGAAATATTACCTTGCCAGTTGACAACTGTCTTTTGAATTCTAACACATAACACAGCAACTCTTAGTATATGTTTATGATAAATAAAGAACTCCTTTTGCATGGCTGAACTGTGTTACTCCCTTTGTTTTATTTTGCAGATTAACACAAGAGGAAGCATTGCCAGCATTATCAGGAAATACTAGTCACCACCTTTGTACTGCTACATTAGAGGTTACTGGGGAATCAATTGAGAAGCTCTTCTTATGGGGACAATCTGCTTGCGCACTAACTGTTGGAAGAGAGCACCATATCCTAACTTTTGGTGGTTTTGGAGGACCAGGAAGGCATGCAAGAAGAAATTACTCTCTTCTGCTTAATCATAGGTCAGGATCACTAACAGAATTAGAGGTTACTGAGACGCCATCACCACGGATGGGCCATACAGTTACTGCAGTAGGCAATTATATTTATGTTGTTGGAGGTAGAGGTGGTCCTACATATATTCTTAATGATGTCTGGGTATTGGATAGCACCAACAGTAGATGGTCAAAAGTGGACTGCGATGGGGATTTGTTCCGTCCAAGGTATTATTTAGAGAAACTCTTGATCCCCAATTCTCCATTCTTGAAAATACCGTTGATCCATTTGCTTCATACAAGTTATGTTTTTAATGCAGGCACCGACATGCTGCTGCTGCAGTGGATTGCAAAGTTTATGTGTTTGGTGGACTAAGTGATGATGGGATTTGTTCTTGCATGAACATAATGGACACAGAAAGTACCCAATGGAATGTGATTTCTTCTGATGACAAATGGCCATGTGCTCGCCACTCGCATTCTATAGTGTCCTATGGTTCAAAATTGTTTATGTTTGGAGGTCATGATGGTCAGAGGGCTCTGAATGATTTATATAGTTTCGATACAACAACACTTAAATGGAACAAAGAAAATACAAATGGGAGAGCTCCATCCCCTAGATTTTCACACTGCATGTTCATATACAAGGACTATCTGGGGGTACTTGGGGGTTGTCCTATTACAGAAAGCAGTCAAGAAATTGCATTGCTAAATTTAAAACATAAATTCTGGTTTCACGTACCCATTCCATCATTGAGCCAATGCCTCTGTGTCCGTAGTTCATCAGTCGTCATCGATGATGATCTTGTCATTGTTGGTGGTGGTGCATCTTGTTATGCATTTGGAACTAGATTCAATCGGCCAATAAAAATTGATCTGCATTTGCTGGATTCATTATTTAAACTTGCATACAACAAAGAAAAGGAAATGGTTGTACAACACGATTCAGTATCAAATGTAGACTTAGAAGGACATGAGAAAAATTGCATCACCAGTGATAATGAGAAGGCTGTGATTGATACTGCTGCTCTGGGATCAGCTCCTTTGGTCCTTCAGTTAGAAAAGAAGTTTGCCAAAGTAGCAAAAGACATTCTAAAAAAGTTTGGATGGTTGGATCTTAGTAGAAAAGCTCGAGTAAGCCAGGATAACATCCATGTTCTTTTTCCTGTTAGTAAAACATTTCATGCCTTAATCACTGATAAGCATCTAGAACCTGATGATTCATGTATCTTTGAAGAACTATTGCCGTTATCTGAAAATAAGCTTGTTGGGGCCAGCATCTCTTTTCAGAAAGCCCTAGATATTTTGTTGTTGTGCCGTGGTTCCTTTTTGAAAGATGAACTAGCAATCAGCCGCAAAGCTTCTAAAACTCCTCAAGCCATCATGAGAGAGCTTGTGTCTGCTCTGTTGGATAGAAAAGGATTGCCTTGCCAGTTATTGGAGCAGCTGCCAACTAGGTATGGTCTCTGGGTTGTTATTCAAATAGTGTATGGAACATAACTACAAATCTACGAAAAAGCAGCACTTTCTTATCATTGATCTATGTGTTTTTTTTATGTATCTAGGTGGGAGACCCTTGGTGATATTACTGTGCTTCCGAAAACATGCTTCAAGGATCCACTATGGGAGTCAGTTAGAGGGGATCTTTGGCCACTAGTTGCAAAGTCACTTGGGGCACAACGCATTGCACGGCAAGTAAGTTATGGCTGTCATCTCAACTATTAGATGGTAGGAGAATGATTCTGAAGAATACTTACCGTATGATGTATAATATCTCCTATATCAATATCTTGTTAAATATATGGTGATCCATGCTTTTAATACTTGCTGAAGTAAGGTAGCTCTAACCTGGCAACCAGTAAACATGCATTTTGTAACCTATAATATTCAAAGTATTTCTTCTGAGGATGCTTTGATCAACTGAACCCGTCCCATCTTCACAGGGTAAAATCACACCAAATGGCACAAGAGATAGTACTCTAGAACTTCTCGTCGGCAATAACGGGTGGTTGACACATCATGAAAACGGCATCTGTTATTCGCTTGATGCAACAAAGTGCATGTTTTCTTCTGGAAATCGCTCTGAGAAGCTTCGCATAGGGAAGCTTGATTGTAGGGATGAAGTGGTGGTGGACCTGTTTGCTGGGATTGGATACTTTGTTCTCCCATTTCTTGTGAAGTATGTTTATATGATAGCCCTTGGTTACATGCTAAATCTTAAGTGGTTTCACATTAAAACTGTTCCCTCTTATGACAGGGCTAATGCCAAGTTAGTTTATGCATGTGAATGGAATCCGCATGCCCTGGAGGCTCTTCGGCGTAATGTCATGGACAACCATGTGGAAGATCGATGTATTATACTTGAAGGAGATAACCGTATGACAGCACCTAAAGTAATATTGGTTCCAAATTTACTTGTTGATCATCTACCTGCACTAGGATAGTGCTGACCATTACTTCTTTGACTGATGTTAGGGGATTGCTGACCGTGTTTGTCTTGGGCTGTTGCCTTCAAGTGAATGTAGCTGGGACACTGCTGTGAGGGCTTTAAGGTAAATCTCCCCAGAGTTTTTTCTTTTTTATATTTAGGCAACATTTTTATAGAGAGGCTGAGCTCAGGTTTGCCAAACTTGACTAGTCCACTTCTTGAGTTCTAGTAGCATCTTGGTCTGTTTTTTAGGAATGTAAGATTGCTTAAGCTTTCCAAAGTGAGCTCAAGCCATATCATGCTCAAGTTCACAATAGTTGTAAACTTTGGAGAAAGGAAAATTTTGCATGGCTCGACGATTTTCGAATAAATTTTTTTTTAAGCCAACAGTTCCCTGCATCTTCATCCCACTGGTGACCACTAATTCTGCCTGTAAGTACTTATCTTTGTAATCCTAAAACGTGAATATAGGCTAGCATTTTCTCTGAGCAGTGCTTTCGTGCTCTCAAACTATATTCTGTTGTTAGTAGTGACGGTTGGTAGTTGCAAGCTAGGCCATGATTAGTTTTAGGTTGTTTGTCAATTGGCACTCTGGAATTGCCTGCATGGTGGTTCTTTCACGGTGCTTAAAGTCAACATGCAGAGCTAGTGATGCAAATGGTTTTTTTTCTTTATGGGACAGTGCCACATTTCTGAAGTTCTCTTAGGGCCTCATTTGCATTCAAATATCCAGAAGAAAGTAGTATAGTTTTTTTTAATAAAAAATCTTCATGATATTGGAAAAAAAGTACATGGCACTAAAAGCAACTGAATATGCTGTAAATCACATGGTTACTTCATCTTGAAAATTTGAACATTGCATTTGTTAGTTATGGAGG
The DNA here is from genome assembly GCA_000325765.3 of Leersia perrieri. Taxonomy (NCBI): domain Eukaryota; kingdom Viridiplantae; phylum Streptophyta; class Magnoliopsida; order Poales; family Poaceae; genus Leersia; species Leersia perrieri. The sequence goes on from CM002485.1 coordinate 14,214,123, forward strand.
TTTGTCAATGTGCTGGATGCACGACGAACATATAGTTGTGACATTGTTGTGTTACTTTGTGTAGGGTTGAAGGTGGCATGTTGCACATACATGGGAATGTCAACGACACGGATGAGACACTCTGGTTGGTCAATGTTGTCGACTCCATCAGTAACATTGCCAAATCGCATGGTATGATTTGCCTTTTATACAGAGTTGCAAAGCACTCGACAGGGTTAAATTATCACCTTATGCTACTCTGCTTATTATCTTTGTCTCAGGACTGTCTTGGAACGTCACGGTGGAGCATGTCGAACGTGTCAAATGGTATGGGCCGCATATTCGACATCTTGTTGTTGATGTCAAATGCCGGCCAACCTAACAAACCGAACACTAGTTCAAAACCCATGATGTACTATAGTTGTGGTGTATGACAGTTTTGCTCACTCCATTCTCTGGTTGAACCAGAGAGTTAAACTATCTGCTGTTACTTTAGAAGGAAGTTTATCCAGACATTCTCACTAGCAAGGTAATTCTGAACATTTAAAATCGCGGAGCTAGCAGTATCATACAAAATGTTTTATGCCAGATTATTTAGCGGTGCCTATGCTTCAGGCATTCTCTTTTGTGAATTCTCTGAAGGTAAGACGCTTTAAATTTCGTAAAATTTATTTTGTGCTAGCGCTCTATATGGTCTTTTTTTTTAGAGCAAAGATCAAATATATTTGACCTGTCGATGAGCGTTCTAGCCGTGATCTTCTCGCGAAAAGATCCAGCCATCCGCTTCCACTCGTCCTGACATCAGTTAGATACTAAAGGACATGCCCAATGGTAAATTAGTGCCGTAAGTAAAAAGTATCATGTATTATTTTTGCATACGTGGAAGAAAGAGAGAGAAAGAGGTTGTATGTTAATTTACTTAGGGCATGTTTAATGGTTGAGACAACACTGTAAGTAATTTTTTGCTACGTCATCTAAATACAACGTATGAGACAGTGTATACAATAAGCTGTCTGTTACGTTGTATGTATAGAAGTGTATGTCCTTAAAAATAGGATCAAATTATGCACTAGAAAATAACCATGTATGAGACAGTTATGCTACAATGGTGAAATTACTTATAGCTGTTGTCTCTTAAGCCGTTTGCAAAATAACATACAACTTTTTTCTCTCTCCTTAATCTCTCTCTTCCACGTAGATAAAAATCCTGCATGATACTTTTTATTTACAGCATAAATTTACCATTGGGCATGCTCTTATGGCATAAAAGACAACAGTTGTTATGTACATGATTTTCATCATTGCAGCCTAGCTGTCTCTTAGATGAATGGTTTTTATTGATCCATTTAATTCTATTTTTAAGCATATACATACAGCACAATTGACAATCTATTGTACATAGTATCTCATATACTGTCTCTAGATGAGGTGGAAAAAAATTACATGCAATGCTGTCTTAACTATTGGACATGCCTAAGGGAAATGATCCGGTTCGGGCGTTCGATGCCTCCGAACGCTCACGCGGGCGCTTGATAACTTTTATCATGCAATATCAGCTTGTCAAATGCCAAATCACGATGTCATGTACCGTGTCCGGTAGGAGAGTCTGCCCAACATGAAGATAAAACAAGATTTCAAATGATTTTTCCTGCTTAACTTTTTATCTAATCTATGATCCGATTTCACCATTATATTTGTCAAAATTAAATCTTTACAACAAGATCTTAAATTATTATATTTTGATGAACCAAATATATATGTTTCACCATTTAAAATTTAATGTTTCATATGTAGGAGCGAAATGCTTCAACCGGCATTTAAACATGTTTCACAATTTTTGAAAAATGTTTTAATGAGTAAACCTTTTTTTCACATCATATAACTTGATGTTTCACTAACATTATATTTGATTTTTGTAATGCAATATATAAAAGTTTTTGACAAAATCAAGTATTTTCGAATATGTTGCAGTATGTTTTAATGCTTTTTGTGAAGCTCATGCATGCAACCGAATGTACACGACTACACGAGACTGGTGCATACTCTTATGCATGTGTCAGTGTGATGAGACTTGTGTATATATGAGCCCGTGTGTGATCCAGAGGCGGGAGCATGTGGGCTCTGTGACTCTGAGATTGTGAGAGAGGAGAGGAGTCAACGAGCTTGTGAGAGTTGCGCCAGCATGTGGTGCATCCGTGCATGCAACAAGCTGCACATATGCCGTGCATCCGTCCGATGTTAGGCCTCGTTTCCAGATACTAATGGACACCTTTAGAATCTAACAGTGCTCCTATGGCTAAGGCGGCATGCTCCTGCAGCAATGGTGACGGTCTAAACTTCGGCAAAAGCCTATGATTTAGGTTTTCGTGGGTGGGAGAGGAGGGAGCGTTGGGGGTGGGAAGAGGTGTTTTCCCTGGACTGAGGGTTGGCCGTGGGTGCTAGTTGAACCAACGAGACGGTGGGAACACCACCAAAGCTGTGGGGATAGAAGCTGGCAATGGACAAGATTGGCAGTGCGAGCGATGAAAATCGTGGTTGGTGGCGACGAATCTAGCAAGGTGAGCCATCACCACCGAAGTTGGTGATGGAGACGAAGAGAGTGAGGGAGGGCAGGAGGGGAAAGGGGAGGAGACTAGTCCGTGTAGGCTCTATAGTGCCGGGGAGCGATAAGTGGTGGCGGGGAAGATGGTGGCAAGGCAAGATAGCGTCACTATTTAGTGCTAAGAGCAAGTTTTATAGTCAAGCCAAATTGTTAGCTATGGAGTATAAGCAAAATTATAGTTAACATATACAATAGGTTAGCTATAAATTTAGCTTTTAATTTTCTCTTTATTTCACATAAATTAAATGTATTTGTCTTGAAGCATGTGTAGAATTAGATGTTGCGTGAGAGTACACCCTTATAGTCAACTTAGAGCCACTATTGTACTTCTCTGTAGTCGGGTTCTTTAAATTAAATTTATGTTATTTTGCTATAAATTTGACATTGGTTGAAAATACACTGGCACAAGACGTGTTGCTCCCAACCACCAATGCATGACAAAGATTTGATACCTCAAATATGACTAAGGCCATGTTTAGTTCCCAAAAAATTTATTCAAAAACATCGCATTAAATCTTTTGGCACATGCATGAAACATTAAATATAGATTAAAAAAGCTAATTGCACATTTTGCATGTACATCGAGAGATGAATCTTTCGAGCTTAATTAATTCATGAATAGCCATAAGTGTTACAGTAATTCATATGGACTAATGATGGGTTAATTAAGCTTAATAAATTCGTCTCACGGTTTCCACACGAATTATTAACTTAGTTTTTTCATTCGTGTCAAAAACTCCTTCCGACATCCGGTCAAACGTCCGATGTAACACCCAAAAAATTTCTTTTCGCGAACTAAACAGGGCCTAAAACAATGAATCCTGCTCAGAAATGTAATTGTACAGATACGAATTTTTAACAGGAAAATGAGGTGCAAAAAAATGCTCTTTTATTATGTGTTCTCGCAGAAGCAACTTACAAAAGGGAGGAAATTCAAATTACTACACCACCACCATACACGAACAAAGTCAAGAAAATATACACAATCATATCAACAATGCAAAAGCTGCGTCCAGAGTAAACCTTTATCCATCGACTATGCAAGTGAGAATCGACTACCATCCATGGGGGGAAAAAGAAGGAAAACAGTAACTAATGTAATGGTACATCATTTCTACAAGGAAACGGACTATTTGAGCCTCATAGGCTGCTGTATCCCTCCTCTCATCATAGCACAAAATTCCTCGTAGTTGATCCTCCCATCCTGTGATACCCAAAATAACCATTTTCATGGAAGGAAATCATAATGTGGCATGAAAAAACCAATCGTTTGGGAAAGGAACTTACATTATCTGTGTCAACTTCTGATATAATATCCTTAATGGTACTAGTGTCGCCCATTTCATGCTCGATTAAAGCAGCTTCCAGTTCATCTCTTGTGATGAAGCTGCATAAAATTAAGGTAATTAATTCTCTAGTCAGATAAACCATGGGGAGTTTGATGTGCAGATGGCATTGTACAGCTATGCCTTCTTCAAATGATGGTATTAGACTGTAGTCATATTTGGTGGACTGCCGTTGTGAAAATGTTAATATTGTGATTTGTGACGTCATTTTTTTCAAAGTGACAGTTCCGAATACTCACCCACTGTTGTCTTTGTCAAAATACTGGAAAGCCTTAAACAAATGCCCATCTCTTTCGAGCTTGTGTCTATGCATTGTGGCTGTGATAAATTCAACATAGTCGATGGATCCATTGCCGTCCACATCAGCCTGGAATGGATCAGAAGGTCAGCACAAAAGGTTAATAAATCCTGTTTCAGAAAATACTGTAGAAGTTCAGGATTGGTGCCATACAGCTTCCATCAACTGCTTTACTTCAGCTTCTGACAGCTTTGATCCAAGTTTGGCTAATCCTGCTTTGAGTTCTTCATATGTGATGGTCCCGCTGTTGTCTGTGTCCATGTTTGTGAACATTTGCTTCAGGCCCTTGATCTCCTCTTCATTAAGGTTTGAAGCAATAACCTGATATACAAATAATTTGCCTGTAAGAATGAGAGGAAAAAAACACAACCAAATTATCGGTATGACAATAATAACCTTCAGAGCCATCTTTTTCAGCTTGTTCATTGCTCTGAATTGCTTCATCCTAGAAAGAACAGCACTGTCAATAGGTTTATCAGATGCTTCTCCTTCTCTGAGCCATGGATGTTCTGATAAGTGATAACATAGAAAACGTCACTTTTTTGCAAATAGGACTAAAGTTTGGAGTTTAACGTATGGTCAGACTCAAGAAGCTTACGAAGAACTTGGGCGGAAGTAATTCTTTTCTTTGGATCTTGTGTCAACATCTTTCTCACAAGGTCTTTAGCACTTTCAGATATCGATGGCCATGGCTGACTCTCAAAATCAATCTCGCCTTGAAGAATAGCATCAAATATTCCCTTCTCAGTTTCTAGAAAGCAAAACAGAAAATGAGTAACAATCGAACAATGCACCACTGCTTAATTGCATACATGGATTTAAACTAGAAGGTAACAACAAATGGTATAAGCAAATGTACCAGCCCAGAATGGAGGAACACCACTGAGAAGAATGTACAGAATAACACCTGCACTCCATACATCAATCTCTTTACCATAATTTCGCCGAAGGACTTCAGGAGCAACATAATAAGCACTTCCAACAATGTCCCTATACATTTTTCCTGATATTTGAAAAAAGTTAGTATAAATCAATACATGAAAAGATTATATCGTATGCGATATTTAGGGATCAAACAGTAATAATGACAATATTATTGGGAATTCAGGATATTTTAATATTGATCATAAAAAATAATATATAGTTTGCTGCATTAAATTTTAGATTGATGAAGGCTGGTGCTTGCATTTAAAAAGAACACAATAAGTTTCAAGATAAAAATCATATAACACAACGCCATAAAATAAATCATGGCAGCATTTTGTATTCAGTTTAGGACATGAAGACTGGCAATGATGAAAATGTACAGTGAAGAAGGACAGCATAGGAAGTTAGGAACTGTCTGCCTCCATCGCATCCTCATCACCACCACCATACTACTACCAAAGAAACATCCTTATTTGGTATACTAGCCATGTGTAAGAGCCCATGCTCTCCCCACATCTGAAAGGCAGGAAGCTTGAAGCACATTGAGGCATTATTTGCAACTACCCAGAAACCAGAAACCAGCATCTGCAACTGTGCCACCATATATAATACCTTAAATTTGTTCAACTTAGTTTGCAGGTAGTATATAGGCTCTAATATATTTTTCACGGTGCACAATAGTCATATACCTCCCCAAAAGTAACCGCTAGTGACAACGAGTGTGTCACCACTTAACATCCCGTCAGGCAGTCTTAACCTCAGTGGCTAGGGAGGACTTTCTCCTCTGAGCTATCACAACAAATGGTGTTTACTACATCATCCTCCATGCTTTTATAGAATGAATACCTTGGTATCTCACTACGACAGTATAATGCCCTATTCTTGGAATGGTGCTAATAATTTCATACAAAGATGCAGATATTAGACTGCACGGCATAGGGATCAACAGATGTTGTAACGACCATCCAAAAAAAATAGCAATTATATAAGGGGCAACTTAGTATTATGGTATGGTATGATTCAAGTCACAAAATGGTGGTCCTTAACATACTGAAACGGACAAGTTCTCATAACTCAGTATAAATAGAACAAAAACCTTTTAAAACTCAAAATATGGACGTTTATGAAATTCTAGCCCTAGCAATATTGCCTGTACAGCAGGTGCAATTCTCAAGCATACACATCTTATATATTAATTTTACCTTCTTCAATGAAAACTGAGAGCCCGAAATCGGTGGCTTTGAGCATTGCATTCTCTTCCTTGGTTGCAAGTAAGAAGTTCTCTGGTTTCAGATCACGATGCATCACCCCCATAAAATGGCAAATGTTGACAACATTCACCACTGCTCTGCAGATGGTAGCAGCCGCACGCTCTGAGTAGTGCCCCTTGGCAATGATCCGATCAAACAGCTCCCCACCAGCACAGAGCTCCATCACAACATGAACATTGCTCTTGTCCTCATATGCTCCCCGGAATTCAACTATGTTTTGTTGTCCAGATAGATGCTGCATGATCTGGATCTCCCGGCGAATGTCCTCCTTGTCAGCCTTGCTCACAAGCTTGCGCTTAGAGATGGACTTGCAAGCATACTGCTTACCAGTAGCGATCTCTGTACATAAGTATGTCACCCCAAACTGTCCTCTTCCAAGTTCCTTTCCAAGGGAGTAAACCGTGCGCACATCTTCATACGCCTTTCCAAGTATTGTGTCTGGGGCGGGCTTTGGTTGGGCAACCACAGGTGGGACTACCGGAGCGTTCATTGCTGATGGTGTGTATCTCACCTCAGCTGGCGGTGGCGGCTGAGGATGGTTGTAGCTAGGGGGTGTTTGAGCAGGTTTTGTCTGGTGAGAATAGCCATAACCATTAGCTCCTCGACCAGAATCTGGAGACGTGGCTCTGCTGCAACAGTGCCCCATTTTCAGTCAAATTCTCCCTAGCAGTTGTAAGTTGCAATTTTCTTACTGAGCAAACAAGATCAACCCTGCAAGCAGAACACAAGAAAGAACACTTTATGTCAAAACTAATCAAACCAATTAAACAAAAATAGGCGCTGAATCAAACGATTTATGTGAAACCTAAGGGAAACCAACCAACAAAGATCTATGTTGAATTAATTATGGGCTTCATCCTTATCATCTAGGAATTCACGGACTCATAACTCAAAGAAAACAAGGGGAAAAATGATCCAATACTGGATCTACGACTACGAGCACACAGAACATCATAAGGTGGAAAAGAAGCAACGGAAGAAAAGAAAAGAAAAACCTTTGACAGAATGTTGACCTCAATCTACCCTCAATACAAGCCAGGAATCCATGAATTGCTGGACAAGGTAGATGGCCAGTCCCTTTGATGACACTGGAAGCAATCAAGAGGAGATAAGGCCACAAGGGTACAAGCAAATTGGGTGAAAGGAGACAAATAAAGCAGCATCTGAAAGCAACGGGACCAGCAAGGCACCCAGGGGTAAAAGGGAGAGGGAGCTAAAGCACTCACGATTGCTATCATAAAAATGGGTCCTTTACACCGATTCAGACTAGAGGAAGCGATAAGCAAAAGGTACAGTTATAACAACTCTAAATTCACTTGATTACTTGTTCCGTACAAAATTACTACACGCATCAGAAATCTACTGAATCCCAGAACATAAGCATCAAATTCTAATATTTATAATAATAATAACCACACGAGCACTTGCGACATGCGACTATGTGATGAGCTCCCGTAGCTTTCAAGCACCGTTGCACCAGTCCAGATCCAAACGGCGAAGATTTTCACAGCCAGATCAAAATCCTCAAACCACTCGCCACAAAAAACACAAGATTAATAGCCCCTCTAATCTTTCGCAGGTACAAAGACCAGAAAATCCGCAAGACTACAACACCACGAACGAGCTTATCCTCTTTCCACCCAACAAACCAAGAACCGAAACAGAGACGCGTACCGGCGGCGAAGCAAGATCCCGAAGCCGCAAAAGGAGGCGCCTTTCCCCAAACCAAACCAAGAGCAGAGCCACCCGCAGGTCTCAAGCTGCTGCCTAGAAGAAGAAGAAGAAGAAGAAGAAGAAGAAGAAGAAGCCCGCGTGTTTACGGAATCAAATCTCGGGGAGGGGGAAGAAGTACAGCTCGGCGCGGCGACCGCGTGGGGTGGGGTGGGGGAAGGTGGATTTGGGAGTTGGAGGTGGTGATGCCCACCGCAACTGAGGCGCTCGCTCTCTTCCCCCTTTGTGATTTCTTCTCGAGATCGTGACAGCGACTAATGGTGCACACACGGCGCACGAATTGGAGACCACGCGAGGAAAACAATGAGGAAAAGTTGGTGAGGAGAAAGGAAAAGGAGAGGAATACGCGCACCTGCCGTGCAACTGGCAGTTGAGAAAGGAGAGGAAAGCTTGCAGTTTTGAAGTTGCTGCCTGCCTGCGTATTTTGCTGCTTTGGTCCTTGGGGATGGAATGGAGCATCGATTTTCCACAAAAGCCCCTTTAATTTCATACTCCACTGTCTCACGTTACACGTCGTTTTGATTTTTAACTTTAACCATTCATCTTATTTTAAAAAATTAGTGTGTATATAAAAAGAATAAATCCTACTTAAGATACTTTTATATAAACTAGTCACAAACAAAATAAATAATAATTCTATATTTTTTGAGTGAGACAAATGGTCAAAAGTTATGAAGTATTTTAGGATGAAGGCAGTAAGCAATCCTAGGTGCATGTCTTTTACTTTCTTTTAACATAAACGGAACTCTATGTGCACAGCTGTGCACACTCATCATACCGAATGTACACATATACTCTAACTTTCTTTTCTTTTGAAACAAAGAACAAGACAGTCATAGCGCGTCTATAAACGTCTATAAGCTTATCCCTATAAAATACACACACATCTTACTCATATTAGCATTTTCGAATACTAGTCCAAAATATCTTGAAATTAATGAAGGTATCATAAACGCATCATTATTCATGGTATGTCGCTAAAAAATTATTAGCAGTATATGTCGTCTACCACTAAAAAATTATTAGCAGTAAATATATACAAGCATATATGTTAAATCTAGAATTTAACTTGATACCTAAATAGTTAAACTAAGCTTATTTCATACCCTACTCCCTATACATATGAGCGCCTCATTAAGATGTTAAGACGGTGCACTAACGAGTTCACTACAGTCATATCATTTTCGATGGTACGTCACATGTTACTAAATGAATAACTATCCATACATGTATTAAGTATACGACTTAGAACCTAAATAGACTTCTACCACCAGGATCCTAGCCTACTGAGATGCTAAAGTATATATGATCCGAATATAGTTTCATTTAGAATTTTATTTTGCATTTATTTTTTGTTTTATCTGTAATTTTTGTTGGCTGGGTTTTATTTTTGTTATTGCTAAGATGACAAGTAATATCTTAAAATACAATTATAAAGTTCAACCTTCGAAACTCAAAATGGCTTTGGAGTACAACAAAAAAAAAACAAATGGGGCTTGAGATACATTAATTTTGTTTACTAGTTAAATATCCATGCTTTAATATGGATAAAATATATATTAGTACTGACTAAAACAAATATTTTTTATTATATATGTTATCATTTTTTCTTATATGAAATAGTCAACTCAAATTAAATCTATATGTTATCTATCTATATTTAATTGATTTTTTAATATCAAGAAGTTTGAGGGCTAAATTAAATAATTGTAGCCAGGGTAGGTGGAGGTGGTGGTGACAGACCTCAACATGGCCTAGCCCGACCCAGCCCAAAAAAGCATGAGCCCGGCCTAGCCCGATCATGCATCGGGCTGGGCTCGGGCCTGAAAAATGTAGCCCGCCGGTCAAAAAAAACCCGATATTTTGGAAAAAAAACCCAAGAAAGCCCATGGGTCGGGCCGGGCTCAAGCTTTAATTTTTTGCAAATTCGTCGGGCTGGGCCGGGCTCAGGCCTCGGGTTTTTGACTGAAGCCCGGCCTGGTCCAAAGCCCAAAAAGACCCGACTTTAAACAGGTATAACTTCCACCACCACTATTATAGTATAGATATCTCTAACATGCAGTATGTAAGTTGTTTTTTAAACAGAGAGAGACTCCCTGTCACCATATATGGACGATTAAAATACAGAACGTCGTTGTTATTGTTATGGTCTGGGGCACGATTTTCATGTCTCACAACCCCACCTCGAGAAAGAAATGCATTTTTTTTCCATAAAATAGAGAACAGGCCTACATGTCCAATCATTTCATTTTGATGTTGTGTTGTTTTTTCTCAATTCCACGCGCTTTTGGAGTTTGCCGCCACATAGAATTGCCCAAAAAAAATAGTGGTTTAAGCAGAAAATAATTAATTTGCTTCGGTGGCAACAGGGCAAGTGGCATCTTTGATGGCACCTCTCTGTCTACTATAGACTATAGTACTAATTATCTACTACACTTAATTAACTACTAACACCATGTTAGTAGTTGACTGCCTGTCTAGTGAGTATATGGTTTAGTTGAAGGATTAACTGTTTTTCACTGAATATTCCAGCTGACCGTATAGACAGGGGAATGTTTTGGTTCCATGAAGTAGACGTGAAAAAAATATCTAGGGATTTTTTTCCTTTCTTTTTCATGTGTGGAAAGGTACATGTAAGAGAATATTTGGTTCTCTTTGGGCCAGTACAGCGTAGTAGATTCAACCGGAATAATATACTCCTATACATTTCGATCAGTTTATTACTCTCAGTTTCCCACTAATCGTAAATTTATATTTTGGACACTGAAAAAAATTCATATAAAAGCTAATGTAGACATAAAGGAAGATTAATGCTTGCAATAATTTTCTAATATGCATACACGTGCTACTACGAATGATTATGCACACTTATTTCCATCAATCTACATCAAATACCCTTGATTTATACAGTATACCGTTGCAACGGTTGCTTGCTTGATTGAGTGAAACTAATAACCACATCTTCTTAGTCCATCTATACTATAATGGAGCAATTTGGTTGCATTCATGTAATCCTGGCCATCTAATTACCAGATCCAACGCTCTAAATCAATCGGATGATCATCCTGCTATTCCATCTGCCATCCAGCGATACGTCGGCCTACCATCCCACGATGCATTTCCTCAAATCACGCGCGTGTCTCCATGTCCCCAAATCACGCGTCTGCTACAACCTCTATCGTTGCCTCCCCATCGTTACGCTACTCAAGGTCAAGCAGGAGCAGGGGCTCAGGGCATTATTACTTGCTATAGACTAGATGCAAATGCCTGCAGCAACTTGACACTAATACAAAGTTACAAACCGGTTACTGCCCGATTGCTCATTTCTTCGTTTTTTTCTTTTTGGCTGTTCTTTCGTGCATGCTTTTTATTGATTTCGTATGTGTCTTCTTTCTAAAGTTATAGTGAATTTATATTTCCTTCACACCGCTGGCAGGATGCGCAGCTACCTTGGATAAGGTCATTAACACTTCTCTACGGATATGTGAGTACATTCGGTATTACATTTTGGGTGTGTTTAGATCTCAAAATTTTTTGGCCAAAAATATCACATCAAATGTTTAGACATATGCATAAAGCATTAAATTTGGACAAAAAAAAATCAATTGCACAGTTTGCATGTAAATTACGAGATGAATATTTTCCTATCATTTGATTTATTGTTAAATATAATTTTACGTAATTATTAATTCTTTTCCTATCATTTGATTCATTATTAAATATACTTTTATGCATATATGTAGCTTTATATGTTTCACAAAAGTTTTTAAATAAGACGAACGATTAAACATGTGTCAAAAAGTCAATATTGTCAAATATTTAGGGACGGAAGGGGTAATTCATAAACTGTGAAACAATTTTGGCCTAATCTGTTGTTTTGTACCATGCGCAAATTTTAATCTAATGTTTTTCCCCTGATTTTTAAAGTTGATTTAACACTCTTGATGAGTATAAGTTTTTCTTTTGTTTGTACAAAACTCATTTTATGGTTGAGAATGCTATTTTGATAACTTTGGTTTCATATATATTAACCAATTCGTGCGTTGCCTAGTCTTGGGTAATTACTCAATTTATACGCCATGGCTTGAGAATAAAACCATGTGTTAGTAAAAACATCAGGATCAGGGCCTACTGCTTTTGTCCTTCAGGAGAAGAATGCAAAACCATTGTTTTCCCGTTATTAAATGAGATGCGGTTAATTAGGGTTGGACCATGGTTTTGATAATAGGCATGCCTTGATAATATACCAAATTTGAATAAAGTAAGACGATAGAACAAGTAGTATTCTATAATCCTTAAACCTTTAAAATTCATGTCGTTTTGGACAAAATTAAATCCTTAAATCTTGAGATGGAGGAAGTGTTTCTTATCCCGTAAAATCTTTGGGAATCAATAGGATGTATGTAAATTAAATAGAATGCTTTATGCATAAGACTGCCATAATTATTATCTCTGGGCATATATTCCTTTTCAGAAAAGGAAAATTAGCAATGGCAACCGTAGTGAATCCACCACCATTGAATTACATTTCTTAGAGGTATGTCCCTTTATTTAGTTAATTTTATACACTTGACCTTCGTCATGTTATTCATTGCTTATCTACCCTTTATTTACTTAATTCTATAACCTTTGGCACATGATGTATGATCTTCTTTGAGAAGACGGGATGGATCATATTCGAAAATACACCTTTCGTCTAAAATATAAAGGAATTTTGACAATAATTTAGTCATATCATTTAACTATAAAAAGAAAGAAGTAAAACAAAATATTAGATCTAGAAATCTCAGGATAAATATGAATATATATGCATTTTACTTGTGCATTGGATTCAGCCATTCAGCTTCACTTCAGATTTTTTTTTTTTTGGAACTGCACTTCAGCTGGTTGTTGGCACAAACTGCCCTGGGAAAAGAACAAAAAAGGTGGAGGGGCCTTGAGGACTGAGGCTTGAGGTGGTCAGGACGGCGAGCGGAGGCGAATGCGACATGGCCATGATTTTTTTCTTTTTATTTTGAGAAACGACATGGCCATGATTTGGACGCCGGGTTAAGCGCACATGACTCACACGTTGTCTAGTCGTGGCACACACTGTGACGATGGGCCCACGCTGCAGTGATATACATGCACACGCACAGTTTGTCGTCTTCGCCGATCCACACATGGCATGGGATATTTTTCCCAATCCAACGAACTCACCTTAAATTAACTAATTGATTGATTAGTTTATCAAATTAGTTAAAGGTCTACGTAACCACTACGTTGTCCTGTTTAAGTTTGGCGGTTAGTTAGACACTAAGACCCTCTCATTTATATTATTCTTACGTTGAGGGGCGTGTGTGTTTTCCAGAGGTGGATCTAATTCTGTGCACTCACTGCTAGTTGATGTAGACGACAATTTAGTTTTTTATCCAGATTTAAAAGATAACTATATAAGGAACTAGAAATCTAGTTTCTCTGGATTCTCGTCAGCTAGATACTTATGTTGTTTTTTCTTTTTTCAAAAGTTCCTTCAAACATAATGTTAATTTTTAGTTGGGACCCGGGCATTTTGGGGCCACCGAATAGTGGAAATTCGGAATTATTTCAGAAATTTGTTAAAAGGAAATTTTAAAATTTAAACAAAAAATATACATGTATTTATTCTTTTTATAAGAAAAGTCTTAATAACTTAAGATGTACCTTGGACATAATAACATGTGAAAACAATAAGGTTCATGGGCCATGGCCTGTCAATTTGGGGATTTTGACTGTTTTGATCAAAAATTTCTAAATCTTTGACTTGCCATCAACACCCATGAATAGAGATTCAGCTCCTCAATGTTAGAGGGCATGGGGGCTGACCTGTGTGACCATAGGAGGTGGGGCCATTATGTCAATCACAACATCAGGGTGCACCCCAATGTTAAAATCTCAATCGTATAGATATACATTCCATAATTTTTAACCTAGTTGAGACTACACCTCGTCACAATCGTGCCTGTGTAATGCCTCCCAATATCTAAGTTACTGATTATACTCTCTCCTTTCCTAAATATTTGACACCGTTGATTTTTTAACATAACTTTGACCGCTTGTCTTATTCAAAAATTTTTGTGAAATATGTAAAGTTATATATGTGCTTAAAAGTGTATTTAATGATGAATCAAATGGGATAAAAAGAATTAATAATTACGTAAATTTTTTGAATAAGACGAACGGTTAAACATGTATAAAAAAGTTAACGGCGTCAAATATTTAGGGATGGAGGGAGTACATCTTTTCTATAAGAGGTAAAATTAACTTTAGATAACCTTTCCTTTCCCACAATGAAACTCTTCCTCTCTAGAGAAAAAGAAAAAAACTGATCAATGCCCAAATAGCTATATGATTTTGGACCTAAGTACACAGCGAGTAACGAGCGACCCTTATCACCCGCCACCTTGCATCATAGGCCACCGCATGAACCAACGACTCCCGCACCACCTCACACCTCCCTTGTTCTTCCATGCTAAGCGTGCCTCGCTGCCACGCCAGACACCTCCCCTGCCACCGCGCACTGCCTCCCCTCCCGCCCTCTCTTTCCCTGCCTTCGGTGGTGCTTCCGCCCACTGCCTCCTCCAGCGACGGCACCTAGACGTTCGTCGCCCCCACCGCCTACCCTGCCCACCACCGGCCTCTATCCTCGTGGTTCCGGTGGCGCCACCGCCGCATGGCCGCTCGCTCGTGATTGCTGCCCACTGTCATGCCTACCGTCGCCCCGACCATTCCTCTGACCGTCGGCACCCCCCTCTTCCCCCTTCCTTAATTTCCTGCCCCACTCCTGAACCCTAATAACGGGCGGGATTTCGCAGTTGCCGACGTCGCCGCTGCCACCAAGAATCGCCGCCACCGAAGCAAAATGGCACGTCGTCAGATCTTAACGGTGCATCATTAGATCCTAACTGGGTTGTTAGGATCTTACGACACGTCCTTCAGATATAACAGCGTGCCGTTAAATCCGAAATTATTTGTTGTTTCAAGTCACGCGTCGGTCACTCGTGCGCGTTGATGTATTGAGCAATCGCACGAGCGCTCTTATGATAGATTATATAAGAGCAAGTTTAATAAGAGATTATAAGCCAGCTGAATACTACGTGGAGAAAAAGGGAAAGAGAGAGAAGCAAGCGGGCGGTACACAGAGCGCCGACTGAAGCAAGTATTTTAATCACTGTTTGTGGGTCTCACATCGAGCAGCGACGCAGTACCAGGCGGATGGCTCGCATGCAGCCGGGCAGCAGGTTAGGATTATTAAACTTGCTCTAATTTTAGAACGGAGAAAGTAACTGGAATGCACACGGTCCAGGAAGAAAAGCAGATGGCTTTATGCAGTTATTACGCTCTTTGCGCGATCACGAAAGTCTATCGAGGCTCGCACCATAATGGCCTGGCCTTTTTCACAGCACCAGAACTCCATCAGGCCTAGGTTTTTTTCAAAAAATGAACACCATCAGGCCTCAGGCCTTGTCGTCGCCCTCCAGTCTGTAATTTGCCCATCATTAGCCCGCGACGGCAAGGCCTGCAAACCAATCACACTCTCTTCCAGGCCCAGCCAAAGAAGAAAGACGAAGGGTGCGTTTAGATCCAATAAAAAACATTGGACAAAAATATCACATCAATATTTAACACATATTTAAAGTATTAAACGTAGACTAATAACAAAACAAATTACATATTCCGACTGTACACTGTGAGATGAATATTTTAAGCCTAATTATGTTATGATTAGTCATAAGTGTTACAGTAACCAACATGTGTTAATGATGGATTAATTAGGCTTAAAAGATTCGTCTCGCAGTGTACAGTCCGAATATGTAATTTGTTTTGTTATTAGTCTACGTTTAAAACTTTAAATATGTGTCCAAATATTGATGTGACATTTTTGTTCAACTTTTTTTTATCTAAACTTGGCCGAAATTGTCAATTTTTTTTAGACAGACGAAATTGTCAATTTGCCATCGTTCACTTCCTTGTTTGTTTCTCCCCCACGGCCGCAAAGGCGGCAGCTCGCTCGGCCTCCGGCGAGCCCCTCCTCCCGCGCTCTCATCTCGACGGCATCCTGCCAGGTCGCACGGTTATCCCCCCTTCCCGTCCCCTCCTTTCTTCTCCCCTCCTCTTTTCTCCACATACCCTAGCTGCTAGAAGCTCGCGAAGGTGAGGTTTTGGGTTCAATTCTAGATGAAAAGGGGCTTCTTTTTTATCTAATGCTCTTCTGGATCATTGTTTAACCATCGCATGCCTACTACTAATTCAAGGGCGTAATTCAAGATTAAACTTGCTTGTTCCAGAAAAAAAAACGAAAGATGGAGTTGAAACTTAAGGCACCTGATTACATTGCGTGGAAAAAAAACGAAAAAGGAGGCAACTTCCTGCGACAAAAAAAAATCGTAATGGTAAAAGATGGATCGATTACAGTAAGAAATGAGTATCTACGGTACCCTGTACCTTGTCTTGAAGTTACTGAGGGATTAAATTTGAAAAAGATTAAGGAGGTATGATTACTATAATACTATCCATCTGTGATATTCCTGTCACCTTCTATTTTCTTCACCTAGTGCTGACTCTTGACATTCTGTCTTTCAGTTTTTGTTTGAAAGGTGTATGTCAATAACCAAGTCCTTAGCAAATGACATAATCGTCCCAGATCCTGCTCCCCAGGTTTTTGATATCTTCATTTACAGAATTTAATAGATGAATCATTCTATTATATTAGTTATTCGTTTAATCCTGTACTAATATAAGGTAATTAATGGCCAACAGATCTACTCCAACTCCCAACCATAAACTTGGTTCAGTGGGAAGAATCCCAATACTCGCAAGCAATCATCAACCCAAAAGGATCTTTAGCACTGCTGCTAGTGGGCAGTGGCGCATTCAGGCTTTTGAAGTTGCTAGTATGCATGGGTAGAAAGGTATGCCACAAGTTCTGTGTTTTCGTCCCAAGTTTTCAGGTAAGAATTACTGTGATATGCACTTTAACTAGTAAGGTTTTTAGTTGATATAACTTAGGCTTTGTTTAGTTGGTGAAATTTTTTTGGCGAAAACATCACATCAAACATTTGACCGGATGTAGAGAGGGGCTTTCGGACACGAATGTAAAAAACTAATGAATGAATAGCCTGGAAACCACGAGACAAATTTTTTAAGCCTAATTAAGCCATCGTTAGCACATGTGGATTATTGTAGCACTTATGGTTAATCATGACCTAATTAGGCTTAAAAGATTCGTCTCGTCGTTTACAGCCTAACGGTGTAATTAGTTTTATTTTTTAATCTATATTTGATGCTTCACGTATATGTCCCAAGATGCGATATGATGTTTTTGGGTGAAAATTTTTGGGTCTTATTTTTGCAAGTTGCTTGATTCGGTTGGAGGAGACTAAAGGCATGGAGTTCTCATATCCTGAGCTTGGATGATCTTGGACACCTAACATTCTCTGATACACATACAACGGGACACTATTCCTGCTTCCAAAAGCATTTTTTAACGAGTGTTTTCGTTTGATTCGGCTCCTCTTTCTTTCTATCTTTAGGAGTATATCTGTCCACCGTTAATTTTTCATCCAACAGATCAGATGTGATATGTCTCTACCTTAAAGAAAAAATGGTAAAAAGAAATTATTCTACGGGATAAAAAATAAATGGTGGATAGGGACTAAAGTTACTACATAACTTCACCCCTACCCCAAAGATAGAGGAGCCGATTCGTTTTCGTTTGGCTTTTGATATTTTTCATATGAGTGTTCCTGTACAGCTTTGCGGCATTGTGGTTCTTCGGCCCAATTGAGCACAGCCTGAAACAACTGCCAGTGGTGGCTGGAGCCTGGAGATTGTAAATGTTGCTAATTGTGTTCCTTTCGTCCCCTCCGTTTGTGGCTGCTCTTCAGGGTCAGGGAAGGAAAAACCATTCAGTCCATATAAGAGCAATCAACTTATTAACTTAACTTCTGATATGATCCTATGTATTGATGTAGATTTGAGTATAATCTATTGATATAGACCTTGTTTAGCAAAATTCCAAATCTTAAAAATAACTTCGGGAGTGAATGATGAAGTAGAGCTGTGGAGTTGCCTAAATCCAGCTCTACTCTTTTATTTTATTTTTTCAGATCACTCTATCTGCTCCGCTTATATTTTTGGTGGAGCTAATCGTTTGATTGTACTCCAGTTCTAAAATGATAAATGATAAAGTTAGAGCTGAAACTGTATAAAAAAATGTCTAGATAATATTATCTATGTTCGGCTCCACTTCTGCTCGTATAATCTCGATTAGGTGCTCCGTTGGAGCTTATTGGCCCTTTGTTTTCCCCTTGTGTAAGCTATATACAAAATTTTACTGGATATTTTTCTAAGGGGGGTATTTCAATGTTTCACAACCAATATTTCCCTTTCATTGTGATGCACTGATGGATGCATGCAGGCTTCACCGCTTCATATTATAATCCCCACCGATCCTTGTATCATGCATTCTTTTTTTTAGGGTATCCTTCTAGTTCTATCATACATTCATACTCCGTGTAACGCATGACCTTCCTTGACCACGAAAAGAAAATTCGATAAAAAAAAAGATTGACAAGTAGGTGCACAGGACACGTGGTGGACCAGCTCCACCCCCCTCTCTGGCAAGCGAGGCGAGAGAGTGAATAGGCGTGGCCCGCTGACACGTTGGGCCCACGCTCTCGCTTTTCTCCCGGCCTCTTCCCGTCCCGGTGGTTTCTTCTCTCTCTGCTCGCTGTCTTCCAACTTTCCATCGACTCGACTAGCTCGAGCAGTCGAGCTCGCCGCCGCCGTCCACGGAGCCACGCCTCCTTGCCGTCGCCGCCCTCCTTATCCTGCTGCTGCTGAGGGAAACGGGCAACCTCAGGTCAGTGCGGCCGCGTCTTGCTTTTGAAGTTCTTTTCCCTGTAGGTGCAGCGGTGGAATACTCCCGTCGCGCGCAATTCTTATTTGATTATTTTACTGGCAATGCGGTGGTGTATATATGGTGAATTGACGAGCAATCGAGCAGTACATCTGGGGGATCACCATGGGGAATGCGATTTGGCCTTTTTTTTTTCTTTACCGAGGCGAGATGTGGGGGAGAAGTAGCTGAAGAGAGTCAAGAGACGGGGAATTCTGTGAAGAGCAGTGTGCGTGCTTAGTAGTTGTAGAGAGCAAGCCAAGCAGATTTGCATCTCATGCTTTTCTGTTCTAGTTTGATGAGCCCTTGCAGCTTTGAGGAGGGGGAGGTCTGTTTCTGTGGAACTGAATCTTTGATCTATGGGATGGGATTGGGTTCCATGGCGTGGACTGTGTGATGAAGATAGTGATCCAATGAGCTTGTTTGCTAGCTTGTGAAGTCGTTTTTTTAGCGGTGGATGTAACGTGCCAAGCAACTAGGAATGCATTGTCATGGTTCAATTTGTTATTCTGACAATTGCAAGTTAGTATTGTAGTAGATCAGACCAGGAGGTGTATGCCATTTTTATTTCGTACTTGGATCTCTCTGATTGTTGAGGGAACAAAATAGCTAACTTTGTTCATTCCTCAGGATAAATTCCTTCTCGCTGAAAATTTTTGGTTCATGTTTCTGTTTGATGCAGCTATCTTGACTTTTTTCCACCTGCACAATACCCTGTACTGACCTTTTTCTTCCCATTCCATTTTGTAGATTTGATGGGACTATAATTGAAACCTTCTGTATTAAGCCTGTGCACGGGCTCACCTGCAGAAAGTGATGGCCAACATTTACCAATGCAGCTGGCAAAAATTTGCGTGGAGTGCTACAGGCTGTACACTTTTGATTTCCCTGCTGTTCCTTTTATTTGATTCACCCCATGGGATCCTATTGAACAATAAACCTTTCAATTTCAAAATAGCATCATCCCGGTCGTTGCGTGAGATTAGCATTAGTTCAACAGATGTTCAGAGGTGAATTCTAAATTTATTTTCTATAGCCTTGTGAAGGACTATCCGAGTTCTAATCTTTTGTGTTTAAACAGACTTGATAATTCATCCACAGAGTTTGTTGCAAACCTGAATGACCATAATTTAGAAATTGGGCAACATATGGAAGACAGTGCTCATAACATCATCAATGCAACTGCAAATGTGACCTCTGAGTGGAGCATTGTCAAGGAGGAATTCACATTTTTAGCTGGAAGTGCCCCTTTCAATAGCTGCCATGCTTCTACTATTGTAGAGGTATATGGATTTTGGATACAAGTTTATTTGGGGCAAACATGCTAAGTTGCTTACAGATTATTTTTGTCTTCTGTTAGACTGAGAAAGACAGTTTTTTGGTGGCTTATTTTGGTGGATCCAATGAAGGTGCTCCTGATGTGAAGATCTGGTTGCAGAGATACAGTGTGGGTTTGATCAACCAGGAAACTTATATTTCTTCCTTTCTTTCTTCAGAGGAGCGGTTTTTCTTAAAACACCTGACCTTCATAGGACGGCTACTGGCATACTCCTCAAGTGGCTGATGAACAAGATGAGGTACCTATGTGGAATCCTGTTCTGTTTCAGCTGCCCTCTCGTGAGCTGCTGCTCTTCTACAAGATTGGCCAAGAAGTCCAGAAGTATGAACATGTTTTATGTTATTTAGCTTCTTATCTCTGATTCAAATGATACCACAATATGGACCAAAGTTGAATGTGACTATATGATACTTTGATATTTTGATGCTCAATATAATATGTTCAGGTGGAGTGGTGCCATGAAAAGATCTCGGGATGGTGGTCTAACCTGGTCGGCAAGAGAACAACTACCACCTGGCATCCTTGGTCCTATTAAGAATAAGGCATGTCTAAATCTGTGGTGCATTATATATCCTTCCATCTTAGGAAAGCACATTGTAAACAATAAAATATGGAACAAATTATCAAACTGAATACATTTGGCAGCACAACCATTATGGGCTATTAACAAGCCAGTACTCAGTAGTATTTTACTGGCCTTTCCATCGTGATTCTGTATTTTCTGAAAAAGTTAAGTGGTTTGGTTCCTGAATAGCATTTTCTCCTATGTAGCCTTTCTTGGTTGAAGATGGGCGCCTGCTATGTGGGTCATCTGTTGAAAGCTGGAACTCTTGGGGTGCATGGCTTGAGGTATACATTACATATTTGCACTGCTACTTTTGAGGAAAACAAATCACGGACTGAAATCGCGCATTTCTCTCACATCATGCGTAGTGGAAGTTAAAATTACTCTTATCAACTTAGGTCACAAAAGATGCTGGACGGACATGGCGGAAATATGGACCTATATATATTGAAGGCGAAACACTTGGGGTGATCCAACCAGTTCCCTACCTGACTACCAATGGGACTATTCGAGTGCTGCTGCGATCTTTTGAGACAATTGGTCGTGTCTGCATGGCTGATTCCACTGATGGGGGTCTAACATGGAGTTATGTACATGAGACCGAGCTTCCTAACCCAAATTCTGGTTTGTTCACCGTCTTGCTAAATTAGTTTTCTCTTGCTTCAATACTGTTTTGTAGCATCACAAGTCTGTGAGTACTGATCAGTGAGTAGTGACCACTAAGGCACTGAACATCTGCTGGTGCTGGGAACATATTTTTATTAATAGTTGATAGATGATTTGAAGTTATTAAAAATTTTAAATTCTCTCTCTCTCTCTGCATGACTGGATTTGAAGGGATTGATGGAGTTAAGATGAAAGATGGAAGAGTACTCCTTGCTTACAACACCTTCTCCAGAGGAACACTAAAAGTTGCAGTCTCCATGGATGACGGTGATTCATGGAACGAAGTAATGACATTGGAAGATACCGAAGGCATGGAGTTTTCATATCCTGCAGTGATCCAGACCATGGATGAGCTCATACATATCACATACACATACAACCGTACACAGATTAAGGTAATCTTTCTGATGCACAATAAGGAAAATATCTATCAAGTTTTCCATTAACAACATTTTTCTGCCAGTAAGTGCATTTCTTAATAGTATTGTTGAATGATTCACAGCATGTTGTTCTTCAACCTAGCGGGATAGTGAGGTTATGAGTCTGCAA
Organism: Leersia perrieri; assembly: GCA_000325765.3. Taxonomy (NCBI): domain Eukaryota; kingdom Viridiplantae; phylum Streptophyta; class Magnoliopsida; order Poales; family Poaceae; genus Leersia; species Leersia perrieri. The sequence goes on from CM002485.1 coordinate 14,236,314, forward strand.
CTATTGGGAGAGTTATCTCTGGCAATTGCAAGGCACTTAAGTGTTACTCTATGAGTTGATCTGGATCATCACATCATATTGGCTGGATGGCTGGATTCTGCTGCTAAATAGATTCTCATTTAGTTTTTTTGTATATTTGGTCATTTGAACAATTTCTTGCGATTGCAACATAATCAATAATCTCCCTGATTAATAAATTTCCTGTAAATATGCCCCACAATTTAGCATAAGGTGTTTCATACATGGCTGTTGTTCATCTTGTGATAATCCAAGATATTACTACTTTAATTGATAACTTGAGATGTACCTTTTACTGTAACGCAACTTACAACAGATAATTTTTGAGTTATGTGCCACTCGTGTGGCACTTACAACAGATAAATTGTGTATTTCTTGTTGTAATAATATATTTATCATGTTTGTGTTTTTCTTAAGGAAGACTTCATTACTGGGTAGTTCTCCTATAATATGCTTGAATAATTAGCATTCTCTAAAGCAGATAAACCTTATTGTATTATCATCCAGGTATTGTAATCATGAGCCTGTTGTTTTCTAAATTGAGATTTTTTTTATTAGTACCAAAATGGGTTAGAATATAGTAAAATTGTTCTCTCTTGACTCTTGGGTCTATCCAAACTATGCACGGGATGAAAGGTCTACTACACCAAATGGTTTTTAATTACTAAAAAACTCAGTTGGCCTCTGTTTTAGGGTTGCTAAAAGATTTTGGTAATCAGTAAGTAACTGTGCTTTATTTTCCATAACAGAGCACCAAACATAGTATCATGATTATTAGTTGTTTAGGATAAAGGAACCACAATCATCGTCAGTATCACATAACCAACACAACTTGAGGATATTAGAAGAAAAAACAAAATAAAAACACAAGTATAGTATAGATGTTCATTGTCGCCACTCACATATAGGTCACCAGCGACCAACAGGAATTTTTTTTATATAGAAATAGTCAACATCTTGTGACTGGAACCATGCATGTAATAAGTGCCCATGTGATTCTACAGTAAACAAAGAATCGTTCCAGTTATATCCAGCACTTGTGAAGGCAGCAGGCACCCATTCTCTTGTCCCGTTGTGTGAAGAGATCTTGAGATTTACATGTGAATTCGTGATCGCGTGCACTCTTTATGAAATATACTATACTTACAAGTCGCAAGTTGCTCTGACTCGTGACACTTGATCTTCCAATCAAGTTTCTTTCTCTCCTGCTGAAGTGTTCTTGCAGTTTGACCTGCCTGCTCTCAGTTCTCAGGTATGCCTCAGTCCTCCTAAGATGACATCCCAATCCTTGCTCTATGTTTCATTGTTTTGTATGATTTGCCAATCTGCTCTATTTATTTTCTGACTTTTCCCAAATAGTGGTAATGAGTCAACAGGTATTTTCAGCTGGACTCTTTTGTTGTGAAAGATAAGAGAATATGGATGTAAAATTCTATTGTGTGTATTTCCAGGATCTTGCGTCATTGCTGGGATAGAATCATTTATCCTGAATTTTATTTCTGAACTAACTTCCCTTTCCGTAAGGAAGCAGGGAAATGGAAGGCAAAAGACATACAAGTCTAATAATGTGTCTATTCTACCTGCACATTATAAAACTGTGAGTAGACCAGGCTTTGTACTCTGCTTGCACAGCAGAGGGGAGTAGAGATCAGGTTTAATCCGCCGTATCGAACAAAAATGTGAAGCAATGGGTCTGAAGGATGAAATAGTTTTTTAAAGAAAATATCAATAGGCATTCAACATGAATTAGTTATTACAAAATATTGGTACATTATGGACTGCAACTAAACTAACAAGAACATATTCTTCAAACATATAAGGTGTGCTTCTGCAAAGTGCTAAAGTCTCGTGTACAATTTGTTTTCATTTTAGCGGTACAGAAATGACCATTAAGTGGAGCATATTGAAGGAAGAATTTACATTTCCTGAAGGAAGCGTGCCTTTCAAAACCTGCCATGCTTCAACAATTGTTGAGGTAGATTACCATCTAACTTTGCTCCCCTCTTTCAAATTTTCTTTTGATGAATTATGTTTCCTGTATGACCATGACCATGGTGCTCGGTTAGGTTGAGGAAAATATGTTTCTGGTGGCCTACTTTGGGGGAACACAGGAAGGTGCTGATGATGTTAACATATGGTTGCAGAAATATTACGTATGTTAAAGTTCCAATTCCCAGAAGGATTTTTGTTCTGCAGCATTTCTGTATATTATTATTTTTTCCGATACTCGATACATTTAAGAATTCCATCTTATACAGAATGGCTCATGGCACTCTCCTGAAGTTGTTGACGAAATTCCCAATGTTCCTATGTGGAACCCTGTTCTCTTCCAGCTTCCTTCTGGTGAGATTCTCCTCTTCTACAAGGTTGGCAGGACTGTCGAAGGGTGAGGGATCCGTTTCCTTCACTGCATTTCCAACAATTGATACCCCAGGTAATTGTTTGCACGCACTGTTCAGCTGAATTTGACAAGTTTTGTTTAGTTGGAGTGGATGCATGAAATGCTCATCAGATGGTGGTGTTATCTGGTCAAAGAGAGAGCAACTCCCACCTGGTATCCTTGGACCAATCAAGAACAAGGTATGTAGTTGTTTCTACTTGCTCTGTTTTTTGACAGTGTCACACAAAACTGTGATTTTAGCCAGGACAGCCGAAGGTTTGGCCATCCTATTTCATAAAGATTTTGAGGGAAGTAAAGTTTGACAAGTTACATCGATATCATGGTATCGAAACTCTGGGAGGCGCAGCTCCCTGCCTGATGTTTAGACTGAACTAGGTTCAGTTGTACCAGGCCACAACGAAAACTGAAAACACATCCATATCTTCTCATGAACACTGTCTGACAATGCAGCCATTCTTGCTCGAAGATGGCCACCTGCTCTGTGGAACATCAGTTGAAAGCTGGAATTCATGGGGTGCTTGGCTTGAGGTAAGTCTGCCATCAGCTGCAACTATTCTTCATTATCTCTTGCACACCTCAAGCCATCAATGTTTCATCTTAAACAGGTCACTAAGGACCATGGTCACACATGGAAAAAGTATGGACCAATTTACGTAAGAGGAAAAACCATGGGAGTAATTCAGCCCGTCCTCTACCAGACCAGCAGTGGCACAATCCGCATGCTGTTGCGCCCATCCAATGAAGTAGGTCGCATCTGCATCGCGGAATCCAAAGATTCTGGTGTCAACTGGAGCTATGCACAACCAACCGAGCTCCCAAATCCTAATTCCGGTTAGTATCACCGATCATGCTGGAACGGTTTGTTTTGAATTGCAGTTCATCTTTGTGTGCAGCTTGTCCAATACTATCTATGTGGTGGATGGAAGGCAGGTATCGATGGAGTTAAGCTCAAAGATGGGAGAGTGGTGCTGGTGTACAACACATCCTCAAGAGGGGTGCTCAAGGTTGCCGTTTCTCTGGACGATGGCGATACATGGGAGGATGTGCTAACACTGGAGGAGACTGATGGTATGGAGTTCTCGTACCCTGCAATGATTCAGACTTCTGATGGGCTGGTTCACGTGACATACACATACAGAAGAACACAAATCAAGGTAGCCTTTACTATTACTATGTTCTTTTGTTTTTGTTATGATAATTGCTAGTTCCATCATAGTTAATGTTAAGAGAAAGTTTCTTTTCATCACGTTGCAGCATGTTGTTCTACAGCCAGGCATGGTTTGATGCAGTCAATAATCAGATACAGAGGAGGATTTGGCTCAGGAGTGAAGTTTGAACTGTAGGTTTGGAATGTGGCAACCAACTGAACAAAGTGCAAGTCCACTTTGCTGTTTTTTCATATCTTCAAACATGCTTATTAAGTGATTGCTATAATTGCCGAATGATGATTGTTAATCCCTTCCTGACAATCTGGCAAGCATACCTGTTGTGCCGTGTTTTATATGCATAAGTGGAACTGTTGCACTCTCACCATTTTCTGATTAAACAGTATAGCCACGTTGTTTCGTCATTCGAAATAGCATGGTCGCAACTCACAACTTCAAATAAATTCTTTTTTATCGATTTATATTTGTGTTCTATCAGAATTCGGGAGCGGCTAGTTCTCAGTATTCCTTCAAAATAAACTAGCCTAATTCTTAGCCTATAGTAGAACTTTGGAGGAAAAACACATGCCCTACCAGATTTAAATTTAAGTTGACATTTTTTAATTTTTTAGTTGATCCTTGTTGAGCCCCGAATCGTGCGCCCAGAGCGCATATGCGCTGATTAGGAATTTCGGCACCAAATAGTAGTATAGCTGAAACACCGTTGAGCTTGTCACGATATGGGCCTAACAAACAGGGTCTTGGGTTGATCATTAATGAATAGGCCCTTGACCCAATTGGATGGAATGAAAGATATCATATATGTGCAAGCTATAGTAGGAAAATCTGGACCGGAGGTTGACCCGGTGAGGCAGTGACCCCATTGGTTCACCGGTTCGACCAGGTTCTAACCGGGTCAAGTGTTCAAGCAGAGCATATATTAAGTAAATATGTTTTACTTAGGCATGGTAACCTAGATAGCTAAATGGCTAGCTGGGGGAGCCCTCACCATATATACATGGCACGTGTAAGGTAAAATGGGCCTTACTAGGGTAGCCCACATGTTGGCCAAACTACTCAGTGAACTATCGGTGTAGACTACCTTGGTTTGTAGGTTTTAAACCAAAACTGTCCGGTTCACACAGTTTTTAGCGAGTCAATTTCATGTCCGATCTTTTTAGCAAACAGACCTGGGAGTTCTGGGTTTGTCAGTTTTCAACCAAAACCAGTCGATTCACCCAGTTCAAACTGATCTGGTGGGAAGCCGTTTTGGGTTTTTACGGTTCAACCTTTGGGCCGGGCCGGTTTTTTGTATTATGGTGCAAACATGATGCAGAGAGGACAGGTGAACTCAAGCCTTGAAGGTTCTTGCTCCTCCGGTCCTCCTCTCCGCTTTGATTTCTCTAATCTCTATCTCTTGCTTCTTCCTATTCTTGCGCTCTTCTCAATCCCTGATTTTATTTTTCTCAGTTGTATCCATTAGCACTTTATGTTGTAGTGTGTGTTTGCCATATATCCTGTCAACTTGGTGGTTGTTTGGTACTCTCTCTGTCCAAATATAAGACGTATCATGTTGTTAGGACAATGGTTTGACTACGGTTGTTGGTACTCATTAGCTGCATGGGACTTGGTCTGTAAGCCAAAGGAGAAAGGAGGACTGGGTGTTATAAACATTGAACTGCAGAATATCAGCCTTTTACTGAAATTTCTGTACAAATTTTTCAACAAAAAACAGGTACCCTGGGTAAGATTAATTTGGAATAAATATTATTCATATCCAAGCTGTCCACCACATGCAAACAAGGAGCAAGGATCTTTCTGGTGGAAGGATGTGTTCAGGTTAATACCCATTTTCAGAGCAGTCACAAATGTGAAGGAAGGTACTGGGGACTCAATTCTGTTTTGGAAAGATCTTTGGCATGGACATAACCTGGAGCTTCAATTCCCAGCTCTTTATACTTTTGTAAGAAATGAAGACATCTCTGTATTTGCTTTTTTGGAGGCAAATGATATTGAGGACATCTTTCATCTCCCATTATCAGAAGGTGCATATCAGGAACTACAACACTTACAAGATATGTTAGAGCAGTTAATTCTCACTGAAAACAGATCAATCAATGACTGCTGGCAGTATATCGGGGGGAAGTTTATCAGACCAAGAAGATGCACAGATTGTTTTTTGCCAATCAAACAACGGAGGCACCGATTCTAGCAATATGGAAGAGCAAATGTACTTTTAAAATAAAGGTGTTTTTATGGCTTCTTTTAATGGATATGTTAAATACCAAAGATATGCTACAACGGAAACAATTCAGAATCAACAGTGGGCAGACCTGTGTTCTATGCACTTCACATCTCCTAGAGGATACTACTCATCTCTTTTTCACTTGTCAATTTGCCATCTCATGCTGGTCTTATTTAGGAATCCATTGGGAACAACACTTGGAATTCATGCAAATGATTTCTACTGCAAAGAGACGGTTCAGACATTCATTCTTTATGGAGGTTCTCGGCACTGCTATGTGCAATATCTGGCAAACCAGAAATGATCAAATTTTCAGAGGGACAAATGCAACACTCATTCACTGGAAATTAAAATTCAAAGAGGACATGACTCTGCTTTTGCACAGAGTAAAGCATGAGCACCAATTACACATACAAGCATGGCTAAATGAGTTGTAATCTTAACTTGTTGATTTTCCTTCTTTTTTATAGTTTTCCCTCTTTTCTCCTGAAAGTATCTATAACTATTTAATATTATATATATATATGAAAATGCAAAAATGATCATATGTACATGTGCACCAACAATCTACATCATTGATGTAGGATCAATCAAGATCTCGACCGTTGGTGTTAAGTATAGCTTATAATGAGTAAATGAATGCTTTCGAGATTATATTTTTGAGATTATATAATCTGAACATTATATTCTTCGAAATTATATTTTTTTTGAAATTATAGTCTGGACATTATATTTTTTGAATTTATAATCTGAATATTATATTTTTCAAAATTATATTTTGAAATTATAATCTGAATATTAACTTTTTTGATCGCGTTTTAGGTACATAAAAGATGCTTTCTCTCTAATCTACCAGGAACACGTGTCATCGCGTCCATGTTGGTGCAGATGCACATATGGTCATAATATATAGTAGGAGCCTCTCCTGCTGTCTTTCGTAAAAAAACAATGGTTTGACTAATAATTTCTCTTTTTTAAAAAATATTTTTATGACATAAAATTGATATTGTTAGATTCGTATTCAAAATTAGAGAAATATTTCTCTTGTCCTCTTGAAGAAAAATAAGTTTTATAATTTAGGATGGAGGGAGTATTAATAATGGAGATTTATAAGAAAGCTCTAGTTTTTGTTCTCGTCCCCTACTTCAATCTGTAGGTACTGGCCCGCGAGAGCGAGCCCTAGTACACCAATCCCATTTTAGTCCTACTCACTCTCTCCCAACCATGTGGAAAGACCTTTGTTTATAGGGGTAGAGGGTGCATCTGTAAGTTTATAAAGATGAGTGTGCGTATATTTGTAGATTCTTGCATCTATACTTAGTTCTGAAAACAAAAAAGTCCTCCATTCGGAATTGGATCCTTCGATGTCTACCGATTCATGCAAAAGCTTTGGCCATGTTGAATGCAGCTAACATATCAACACATATGGGCTGTAATCGAGTCAATTTTGAATCAATTCTGCTGTGCTGAAGCAGGCAATTAATATCAACGGAGTACTTTAAGCTGAATTAGAAACTAAGTTTCAGCAAATCAAATTCCAGTTGAATGTTACTTTTGAACTTGTTAGGTGTGTATAAACTTTGGTATTATATGATTAATTTGTGATTGATTCTGGATTAATTTTGGATAAGGTTATGTATATGGATGGGTTCTCGACTCATTTTGGATGTAGTAATTGAGGATATCAACTTGATATCAAGGTGGCCAGCAAACCACGGATGGTAAATTATTGATAAGATATCTGTATCGCTGAGCCTATATATGCTCATATTCTTTTTCCCCTTCTGCCCCTACTCTATTTTATCTTCCTCTTCTTCCCTCCTCTTCGATGGGAATCCAATGGGATAGGGGGTTTGAGCCCCCCAACATCCACACCGGATCTGCCCTAGTTTTGAAGATGTAAAATTTAATGTTATTGTCCAAGATCTTGTAACAGTGCAGCCCATATCTTAGCTAAGCATGAGGTCAACATGGGGAGTGGCACCTTTGCAAATTGGGTAGGCCATTTCTCTGAGTCTGGAACAAACTCAACAGCTAGCGATTGGCCAGAATGTCTAAATAAAGAGCATCTCCAGTGTTTGTCATAAATCAAACTATGCAACGAGAAAAACAAGCTGAGCACACTGTGGCCATCGATTGCTATGCGTTAAGAGTTAAAATCGACCATTAGTTTGTGATCGAACTCTGCTGCGAATGAAACGGATGGATGCATCCCGCAAAGAGGTGTGGACTCTGGTGATTGAAGATACCTCTTTCGTATGGGTCCCACCACCTACTGTTAACACTGCAGCTACCGAACCCAACTTTACTTCATTTTTCCTGCTCCCATCAATCGAATCTACGCTGGAGATGTTCTATTGGAATGCTTTGTTGGATTTAATTAGGGTTGAACCCATTTAAATCTAATAATAAAACTTCAAAGAAACACAAAAGTACAAATTATAAGTCAAGGGGATGAGTGTTCTTACACCGGAATGTCCGGTAAAGTCACCGGATAGTCTGGTAAAAACTCTCTGTTGGATGCTGATTTTTTACCAAACTGTCCGGTGGACTGTCCGGTCGAATGTCCGGTAGAACTACCGGAATGTCTGATAAAATACCTCTGTTGCGAACGAAACCATTTTACCGAACTGCCCGGTGATGTTACCGGAATGTCCGGTAGCAGGCGGACATTAGAGGTCTTAACTTCTAAAACGTTTGGAGATTTAATGGCTATGTTTATTCTTCATAAACAGGTCATTAGAACTCAATTAGGCAGCTATTCATTCCCACTTCTTCCTCCTTGGCACATGAGAAGTCACTCTCTAATTCTCTCCACCATTGTTCTTGAAGTTCAAGCTCCTGCATTGCAATTTCTTCATCCTCGATTCTGAGTTCTTGCGTACACAAGATCGTAGAACGAGCAGGCCTCCGGAATTAACGCCGCGTCGCGAGTACCTGTACGGGTAGACGGGCGATATAGTTTTTGGAGAGCGCTTTCGCGCGACTGCTCAAGGTTCTTCCTCATGGCAATCGACGAGACGATCGGAACTGGTGATGGATCGGACAACGGAGGAGGCAACGGAGGAGGAGGCAATGGAGGAGACAACCATGGCGAATCAAGTAGATCGTCTACATTCAACTCTGGGTATGATATTCTCACTTTGATCATGAACATGATAGGTGTTATCGTGTTTTTTTTGGTGCTGGAAATGTATAGCTTTTCACAAGATCATTATCTACTTAGTGGCATCATTTTGATGATTATTTCTTTACTGAATTTCTAGATTAAATTATATCGAAAATTGACTAGATTTCCAATAGTCCAAAAACTATATAGGTAATTTTCGGTAGTTGGCTTTGCTGCATTATTACGTCCACCTCCTTTTGATGGTTCAAATTACAAGCGTTGGAAAACTCGGGTTGTGCTATGGTTGACTGCCATGGAATGTTTTTTTGTTGCACAAGGCAAACCGTCTGAACCTCCTTTATCTAATAAGGATGATAGGAAGTTTGAGAAGGTAGATTGTCTATTTCGAGGTGCACTTATAAGCGTTTTGGCTGACAACATAGTAGACGAGTATATGTGCATGTTCACGGGAAAGAAAATATGGGATGCTCTTGAGGCTAGTTTCAGGGTTTCTGATGCTGGCAGCGAGCTGTATGTCATGGAGCAGTTCTATGACTATAGGATGGTCGATGACCGTTCTGTAGTAGAACAAGCTCATGAGAT
>CM002485.1:14248432-14274916 GCA_000325765.3 Leersia perrieri
ACCGGATAGTCCGGTAAAAACTCTCTGTTGGATGCTGATTTTTTACCAAACTGTCCGGTAGACTGTCCGGTCGATTGTCCGGTAGAACAACCGGAATGTCCGGTAGAACTACCGGAATGTCCGATAAAATACCTCTGTTGCGAACAGAACCATTTTACCGGACTGTCTGGTGATGTTACTGGAATGTCCGGTAGCAGGCGGACATTAGAGGTCTTAACTTCTAAAACATTTTGAGATTTAATGGCTGTGTTTATTCTTCATAAACAAGTCATTACAACTCAATTAGGTAGTCATTCATTCCCACTTCTTCCTCCTTGGCACATGAGAAGTCACTCTCTCAATCTCTCCACCATTGTTTTTAAAGTTCAAGCTCTTGCATTGCAATTTCTTCATCCTCGATTCTGAGTTCTTGCGTACACAAGATCTTAGAACGAGCAGGCCTCCGGAACTAACGCCGCGTCGCGAATACCTATACGGGTAGACGAACGATATAGTTTTTGGGGAGCGCTTTCGCGCGACTGCTCAAGGTTCTTCCTCATGGCAATCGACGAGACGATCGGAACTGGTGATGGATCGGACAACGGAGGAGACAACCATGGCGGATCAAGTAGATCGTCTATATTCAACTCTGAGTATGATATTCTCACTTTGATGATGAATATGATAGGTGTTATCGTGTTCTTTTTTTGCTGGAAATGTATAGCTTTTCACAAGATCATTATCTACTTAGTGGATCATTTTGATGATTATTTCTTTACTGAATTTCTGGATTAAATTATATCGAAAATTGAGTAGATTTCCAACATGCTTTGTGTTCGACATCTACGTCAAAGGAACATACACACTGCACCTCCATTCATTGCGTATCCAATGGTTAATTTTCCAATCCATTCTTCGATTAATGATTATTTATAGGTTATAAAAAGTTTGATGGAGCCAAAATGTATATGAACTAGGTCTTGACGAGATCAGTTTTATAGTTGACATTTTTTCTTCGTTTTAACCATTTAGGGATCCAAAGAGATTTGTTACAATTTCTCACGTATAGTTTTATACAATCTTATATCCACATTTTAAACAACCTCCAACAAAGATAAACTCTACATTAACTCGTAAGATTTATAGTAGCAATAAAAACTGATGAGAAAGCCTAAATAGGACTGACTATATATTTGGCATCAATTTTTCTACCAAAAAATTTGACTGATGTATATATGATATAGTTATAGTGTAATTTTGAAAACTACAATGTAAATTATATGTAACTATAGTATAACCCGTACGTAACTTTAAATACTATGTTAGCACGCTACTGTCGTTTTCATATAATTAGATCCTCTCAACTGTGCACACGGTATTATTTCTTTCCATTCCTCACTTTTATGGTCTAGAAGGAATATTAAAATTCAAAACTGCGTGAAAGTTACATCACAGTTACTTGCAAGTAATTGGTACAATTTACACTATTATTATACTGTATTTACATTTGTCAAATTTTTTGGTACAAAATTTGACGCCAAACATGTAGCAAAACCGATGTAACAAAGAGGCACGAACCTTAGTTCATACTCAAAATTTTAGCTTTAAAATAGTATTGACCGGCAACACCCATAACTAATATTATCCCCGAGAAATAGACGTGATGTCAATGTTAGAGTAATCAAACATCTTTGTTATTGAATTAAAGAGTTCAATAACCTAAAGCACGGTAGCTAGTTAAAAAGTCAAGCGTGAAGAGACGAAGACAAACACAAACGTTTAACCCTTCCAGACGCCGCCAGGTGTTCCGCCGACGTGCTGCCACCGCCGCGCCCGGTCTGGCGTGCGTGTCGCGCGTGTAGCGATGGTGACCCGCGTTCCCAAAACCACGTCTCACTCTTTCCCGCTGCTTACCAATAGTGCAAGAAGTAAGATCATCTTCGAACATCACTGAACACACCATGCACCTAGCAGGCCAACTAGCTAGCTTCCTCTATTTATAGATCCGCGACACGTACGTACTGAATGGACTCTCCGCCAAGTCGAGAAGACGGACCACGACGCCAGCGACATGGCGTCCTCGCCGCAGCTCAAGGTTGGAGAAGAGGAGGAGGATACGGGCCGGTGCCGGAGGAAGGTGACGTTCGGGTACCACCTGGCAGAGGGCAAGATGCCCCACGGCATGGAGGACCGCCACGTGGCCGTGCTCCGCCGCCTCAACGACGGCAACGAGGTCGGCCTCTTCGCCGTCTTCGACGGCCACGCGGGCTCCAACGTCGCCACCTACCTCCGCAACCACCTCTTCGACGAAATCCTCTCCGAGCCAGGCTTCTTCCCCCACCCCGACAGCGACGACGACACAACCATCGCCGCCATCCGCCGCGCCTACGACCGCACCGACCGCAAGCTACTCCAAAACCAAACATACAACGACGACGGCAGCGGGTCGACGGCTGTCACGGCAATCCTGATCAACGGCAACAAGCTGGTGGTGGCGAACGTGGGGGACTCCCGCGCCGTGGCGTGCGACGCGGGGTCCGGGCGCGCGCGGCAGCTGTCGGTGGACCACGAGCCGGTGGGGCGGGAGCGCGAGGCGGTGGAGGGGCGAGGCGGGTTCGTGGTAGAGTTCCAGGGAGACGTGCCGCGGGTGGACGCGCAGCTGGCGATGTCGCGGGCGTTCGGGGACGCGGGGGTGAAGGAGCACATCAGCGCCGACCCGGACGTGCGCGTGGAGGAGGACGTGGGAGGGGTGGAGTTTGTGGTTGTGGCGAGCGACGGGGTGTGGAAGGTGATGTCGAACCAGGAGGCGGTGGACGTGGTGAGGCGGAGGGGCATGGCGGGGGGTGACGACGCGCGGGAGGCGGCGGTGGAGATCGTCCGTGAGGCGGTTGGTAGGGGCAGCACGGATGATATTGCCTGCGTCGTCGTGCGCCTCCGCTGATCGGATCAATATCGACGTCGGTGCATGTTACGAGTAGCTTTTGTGTCTTTTGACGTGTCTGCATGCTGGAGTGCGTTTGTCGTGTGTTTGTTAGAGAGTGTTTTGCTCTGTGCTCCGAATGCTAAAAAGGCTCGGAAATACAAATGTTCGTGTTTCTTTTTATCAAAACATTCATGTTGTTCTGACAAAAAAAAAAGAGCATTCATGTTGTCCGTCCGTCCCCTTCCACTACCCAGATATTACTAGGCAAAAAGTCTGGAATTTTTTTACAGAGATTAGCAGAAAACGCATTCAATAGAGTGCAAATTGAAGTCAAAACTGCCATGTTTGTAGCCTCTCGCTATGCCTAGAGCTTTCATCGAACGTGTGGGAATTTTATGGAATTTCCAAAGATTTTCGCACGTCTGAAATTACTACGAAATTCCTCCATTCGAAAAGAGTCCCGATAGTTCTGTGAGGCCTTGTAAGCCAGCCAGGCCGAAACAATACTGGGCTAAATATGACTTCCAAAAGAGCATTGGAGGCCCAGTCCGGCCCGGCCAAAAAAGCGATGATAACCTCCACCAAAAACCCCAACCAGCAAAAGCCAAGAAGAGAAGACGCCGCCGCCGTTCACGAGACCATTTCGCGACCCGTGCTCTCCTCGTGCTCGTGCTCTCGCGGTGGGTGGGAATTGGGAGGGAGACGTAGGTTGCTGCTAGGATTTTGGGGGCCATGGCGTGGAGCGCAGCCGCCACCGTGACCAGGGTCGCCGCCGCCGCGCCGGCAGCGGAGCTCCGCCTGCCCCTCGCCGCGGGGCTCGGCCGGGCCTCCTTCGCCGTCACCGCCCGTTTCCGCCCCGTCTCCGCGTCCCTCTCGACCGCCGCCGCTGCCGCCGGTACGTGTCTTATCTGATTGTTTACCTCTTGAATCCTCAACGTCACTTGCCTTGTGCGGTAGCATTTCGCCTACTGAGACAGACTCGGCTTTTTTCGGCTTAGAACTTAGAAGAGAGCGGGGGTAATTGGGGATTTTCTGTTTCAATTTCCATCTGCGAAGTGCTTAAATGTGTCATTTATAGATTTTTTAGGCAGCCTTTCAACTTTTGGCAAGGCAAGCTCTTGTATTGTGCTCGTGTTTGGTTTGTTCAGGGAGAAGAAAAACATCGCCAAAATACAGGTTTTGTTTTGTTTTGGGATGCTGATTGAGTTGCTAATAGTAATTATAACTTAATACAGTGTTAGAGTTAATCTCTATTGAGAGCATAGAAATGCAGTGGTTTAACGCCTACTGCTGATACTGATTGAGTGTGATTGGCGAATGCATTGCAAGTGCGAGCTTGGTCATCGTTAACCACAAAAGGCTTATATAATTATAAATCACTGGTTTGGTGGTTGATAGTGCTTCTGACGGCAGCACTAGATAACAAATATTGATTACAATAGGCACACAAAATAGTGTTCCTTTCTATTGATGTTTTTGAAGCATATGGTTATACTCCTTTGATGGTTGGGCAACATTCGGTCAAACATTTCCATCTCTTACTGCAATGATGTGCATATTTTCTCATAAGCTTGTTAGGTACAAAGACAATATTAAATGACTTCCAAATGCGCTGATGCAGACTTGCAGAGAGTTCGAATAATCAGTAAGGCAAGCTCACTTGATATGATTGAACATTGACATTTAGGAAAATTACAAAATTAGTGTTTTGTGTCGACAAGCGATTCCCATGTTGACTAAAATTGTCCCCATTCTCTCTGGATTAGTTGTTGAAAGTTGGAACCAAATTGCTTAAATGGTGGTGTTTGCTTAGTCATGACTGTTTTAGTATAATTTGATTTTCTGATATGGTATAATAATTATTCTATATATTGAAATTAGTTAAAAAGGAGGCTGTTCAGACAGAGAAGGCCCCAGCAGCGTTAGGCCCATATTCTCAGGCCATCAAAGCCAACAATATGGTGTTTGTCTCTGGAGTTCTTGGCCTAAACCCTGAGGTTTGTCCCTCAAGTTATGTTTTGTGAACCTTCATGCTGCTTTGCTAGTTTTAGGTTCCAGTATAACTGACATGGAGTAACTTCTGTCTCCAGACTGGGAAGTTTGTATCTGAAAACGTGGAGGAGCAGACTGAGCAGGTTAACGCTTTGACCTTCATGTATGTTGCTTATAATTTGAGCCCTTGACATTTCATGCAGAATGTCGATGCAATAGTGTACCGACTGCAAAATGTGAATTTCTGAGTTATTGCTGGTGCCCACTATCCATTTTTTTAGAAGTTTGTTCATACTATGTAAAGTATGTGCAAGAAAATTGAATGGTAGTCCAGTCTCTGTATCATAAACACTGATTTTCCTTCATCTCTTCATAGCTGCCTTTGCATTCAATAGAACAGTTTATTGTATCAATGCAATTTTTGGAAGATGCTCTTTTCTTACGTTGTGTTTGTTTCTCATCTGGCACAGGTTATGAAGAATATGGGTGAAATATTGAAAGCAAGTGGTGCTAGCTATGCTTCAGTTGTCAAGACAACAATCATGTATTTATTTGTTCTTTACATGGAACATTGTTTTGCTCTAAGATACTGTGATCTCTATGACTAATTTTTTCCTTCTATATGCAGGTTGGCTGATCTACAAGATTTCAAGAAAGTGAATGAGATTTATGCCAAATGTAAGCACACCTTTTGGTTCTTCATTAGAAATACTTTTTACTAGGCCTCACCTCAGGATTGTAACGTTCTTGATACATATTCCTGTCCATATTTATTTGTTGTGTTATTGCCGTGATATATCCTGGTTTGATTGGGTTCTGAAGATTTCCCCATTTCGTACTGCAGATTTTCCAGCTCCTGCACCTGCACGTTCTACTTACCAGGTAGCAGCTCTGCCACTGAACGCCAGAATCGAGATCGAATGCATTGCTGCTCTCTAGTTACGTACTACTACTGCCCATGAAATTGAATAAGCATTCCGTGCCGTTCTAGTTGGTGTTAGTCACCTGGAATGCAGCGCCTTTCTGAACTGACTGTACAAGCACTCATATGCGATCCTGATCTTGTACCGATTGTGTTCTAGAACTGCCTGCAATAAATGTCGATTCTCACACAAAAGAAAAAGGGTTCCATCTTATGTCCAAGGTATCTTAAGTTTCATCAACTCCAAATTCCCAATGTATGCGGTGCTATGCAAGTAGTAGTAGTATACCTACAGAGCATCATAAGTTGTGTTTCTACTTTCTAGTACTGCTCAGCCGTTACAATAGAATCGTGAGGCAGAGTCATCTAGGTCTCTTGTTCTAGGATAGATCATCAAAACGTTTATCAGCATGATGTACCTACATGTGACTATTGCATATCGTGATATCCACATATTGACACCCACTGAATCTGACCTGACAATTCGGTTGTCTAGTTGGCGGGATAGCGATAGTTGGTAGATATACTAGACAGGGTACAAAAGATGAGTTTACACTAGCTTCTTCCTTTGAGGAACGACTTAGCAAAACCCTCGATGCCTTTCTTTATATACTAGTAGCTCTTAATTTTCCACTAATATTAATCTCAATTTAGTCATCCCTTCTCAAAAGAAAAAAAGGTCATCCTAGGCCAAGCACACCCCTTACGTACCCTCCTATTCGTTGCCCCGTCCAATTTCATATTCTTTATATCTCGACAAAAGATTAAGGGGTGGTCCGAATCAACATTTCGTGCCCGTCTCATTCTCATCCTAGGAAGCACGATGGCAACCTTCGAGTCAATGTGAGATAAGATATATACCAGCTTCACTAACAACGAGCTTAATGGCTTAACCGTCATTATGTTTTTCTTTTGTTGCATATGATTTGTACTAGTAAAGGCACTTTGCTTTGTCGGCTTGTCAATTCGTAGTTCGACCCAGCTTCGGGTAGGATACACATGAGACAGCCGACCGGGCGCTTAATTCTGAGAAGTTCATGCGAAGTTTCCTTCAGTCGTTTACGCATGCAAGGGCGGCTGCAGGCTGCTTAATTGTGGGGTGACGACTGACAACACAATGACGCTTTGGTGGAACGATAGTGTCGACATGTTAATGACATTTTTTGCCGGTTTAATTCTTCATTTGAGTGAAACTTTGTTTCCGGGTTTTTCTTCTGATCAATTCTGATGGCACAGTTCGCGGAAAAGTATTATATCCTTGTCCAAAATAGCATGTTACATTTTGAGAGAGAGAACAATTTTCATTGACTTTCCCATTACGAAACTAGCTCATCTCTATTTTAATCAACTATTTCCTCATTGTAACCAGCTGTTGTTGCAAGCTTATCCTTTCCTTCTAAGAAAAGTGGACCAGCTAACGTGGCTGCGTGGCACAACGGATCCAAATGCAGGACTTCTTTGTTAGCCAAGTCAAGGTCATATTGATTGGGAAACCATGTGCCCATAGGTTCGTGTAAACTATAAAACTATTCAAATTAAAAGTTTAAACCAAGAGCTTGTTAGTGATCGGATCAGATCAATGTCCAGCTAACCTCCTCGTGTGAGGTAATTAACAGTTGACCTCTCATGCTGATCCCTTTCTTTGTTTGTTTCAACAACCTAGCTAGCTCTCCTTTGTTATTTCTGTCTTGATGTACTACTAACTTACTGCAGAGTTTTCACGTGAGGATACTGGTTATGACGATATGGTTTCTATAAATTGAGTTGCGTCATGTACTTGGTTCACAAACAGAAGTCGTTTTGTAATACGTGGAGCCAATATCTTGAAATAATATATGAAAATGGTATTGGAAGGCTGTGATGAATATTTAACATACTTTTATGTAATTATATCCTTCAAAAAATGTGAATATACGATTAGAACAGGTAATAAAGCATGCACATTGAACATTGTGTATTTGTGTTGATGTCTAATGTTTTAAACGATAATTAAAAAACAGGGAGTAATCACGTAGCATTTGGCCGCTTAATCTTCCCAAACGGGCATGGTTTCACACATCTTTAGGAGATTAAATTGAACATAATATGGAACCCTTTGATCGATCTACATAAAATTCATTCTCATATTATATATATTGCTCGTGCAAAGTGAAGCACACCTGTGCCTATCCAGAGGATATTCTACACATCAACACATCCTTCTTTGCAGTTTCGGTGAGATCTTGCTTTACACATCGAACCATCGAATTTCATGGCACACTTTAAATCAAGCACTACTCTTTAATTAGTCCCTAGTCTCCCTACTCCCAAAAGAATGGTCATAAGCATCTTGACTAAATTAAGAAGAGTGGAAAAAATACAGCAGATCCTTTTCTTTTTGAACTTAAAATACAGCAGATCCTTAATCCATCGAACCAAAAACAGCAACATCAATCATCAAATCACCTGTTACCACAAAAGAGCATATAAAAGCTACTACAACAAGTTAATTAGCACCATTACTCCTTAATATATATGGACACGTAAGGGGACGACAAAAAATTAATTAGCATCCATATATATGCCATATTATATGCAGGGCTACAATTTTCCATGCTTGTTGGTTATTAACTTATTACTTCCTCCGGTGACAAAATAATGTTGTTTAAAAAATTATGCAGGTCAACATAAATTAACTATGATCTATATAACTATTGTCTACATAGTAGGTTTAATTTTGGTCATATGAAAAATAGCATAGACAAGCTAACTATTATTGACTTAAAAGAATTTAAAACCGAATTCTTTCGTGGAAGAGAATGTCCTTTTTATATATGTGCAGCTTAATTAATATTCGTCCTGTGTTTTGTGACTTTGTCACGAAAAGGGAGGCTTCACATGGTGTGTATATGCTCCAAGGAGACAAAGATGACTCGGACACTCTCATAGTGCGCAGTCCAAACAATAGGAGATGGGCATCATTTTGCCCCCACTATATGCATATCAATTTGGTTCAATTGATCCTCCTATAAGGGAAAAGGGAGGTTGGAAAAAGGAGGCATACCGAAAAAGAGAGTAGTACACAACTAGTGTTGCAATCAGATGGAATTTTCCAACCATATGCTCCATTGGAAAATGACGAGATCGTTATCATTATATAGCAATTAACCATCCACCTAGATTAAAAAACCTAATACTAAGTGAGAGGTACAATTATCAAACACCTACCTGTATCAAGATCTGATTAAGTAAGGTAGCCACGAGGGCCATCAATTTGGTATTTTTGATATAGTTGCAGGCTAATCAGAGAATTAGCACCCCCACCTCACCAACCGCACGTTATAATGTGTTTTTGCAAAATCAAAATCTTATATTTTTCTAAGAGTAAAATATAACAGTAGTACCGTGTGTGCAGGATGCAATTTAGTCACACATCTTATGGTTTTTTAAATGTGTCACACAACTTGTTTCAAAGATGTAAATCTTATCAAATTATATCACATGAATTATTTGCTATTAGGATAGATGTCGCGCTGACTTAGGATATGACCGATGTGAATATGCAAACGGTAAAAAAAGAAAACTTAATTTCACGTTTGCTTTTAATATATACAACCATACGTTAATTAATACCTAAGAATCTAAGAATTTAATATAGTTCATCTCGTATTGGATTATTACCGATAATATTGATTGTTTTCTCTTTTTTTTGGGTTATATGTGGCCATATTTCTAAACTATATCAATATGGTAGACATATATATTATACACATTTTATTTAATTTGCACCCAAAACACAAGTGAATGACTTATTTGAGCAATATACAAGATGTGTGACTAAATCGCACCAACATCATAAGTTGTGGTACTATACGTACTTATGTATTTTACTCTTTTGTAAATGTAGTTAGTTTTATTCGCACTATCCCTTAGACTTCTCCTTTAGCTTGCTCAAATAATTATTGTCATTTTTTTTCATAAATAACTTATCTTAAATATAAATTAATGGGGTCAAAAGTCATTTTATTCTATCTTTTTATGTCAAGATTATGTTTATGATGATTTCTATTAGAGGTCCAATTAATCTAGACTTAATTTTTCCTAATTCAATTAATCATATCTATTATATAACCACCTCAATTACTGTAGTAAAATATTTTTTACCTTAGCAATATTTTTCTACTTATAAAAGAGTTCGTAAACTAATAATGAAGATCATTTCTGTTGGGGATAATATTGGAAGTAGATAGACGATCGTAAAATACTCTATTGCCATTCTTAAAATTTGTTCAATTCATATTTATACGATATGTATATGGAATCAGATGGGCCATCTGGTAGTTAGTTTTATTTTATTTTATCTTCGCTTATGGATACGTATGCTCCAAACGAGTCTTTATTAGAGTTGCAAATTATGATGTTGGCGACATGCGTAGCATCATGGAACATACTACCTACTCGTTGTCTCGTTGGGGTACTACTGGAAGAGAAGGTTTTTCTTTTTCCACTGTCACCATCAGCAAATCACGTCAGCTTTAGTTTCATGTGTCACGGGCGCAAGCCAATATAAAATACCCGTGATATGCATAAACCGCATGTACAGATGAACGGCCCTGACAGTGGCCATGTGTAAGACGCTAGTTTCACAAGCTCGATCAGGTAGGACGACTTTATTATTGGACCAAGCTGGAAATAATGGAATCCTTACGTTTTGTCTCTTTTTTCTTGTATTAATATGGAATTATGTTGTGTGAAAACACATGTAACCCGTACTAGTATAGTAGTATTTGAAAATTTACAATAATCAAAATTTCAGTGAAAGGATAGGGTCTTCTGGAACACGTGGATTTTGCAAAGGATTCCGGACTAGAAATTAACTAGTAAGAAAAACAATTTATTAATATATGTGAAATCCTAAAATTATGTGCAAAACTTGTTTCGTTTTTTCATTCTCCCATTGTTTGGTTTGCTATCTTTCTTCCAAAAACTTCATGAACCCTCTTAAATACCCCTTAACATATCCAATGGTCAAGATTCATTCAGCTTCTTTTGTCTCCTTACAAATCCAATGGTCAATTTTTTTGGAAAGAACTTTCACTAGTAAGATTTGATTCCTAACGGTTCATACCTTCGAAAGAAAACCTTAAAAAGATAAGTATACTGTTACATGAAAATCGCACGGTGATTTAAACAGAACACGTGTAGAGTATATATACAAGCAAAACAAATAAAGTTGTTCGCACTCACCATGCATGCATGATGCATGCAGGCGGCGATCGATGGACGATGGTGCATGCATCTTTACAACAGAAACCAACGGGGCATTCTACACGCACATTTGACATTACAAAATGTCTAAACAGCAGCTCCAAGCAGCAGAGCAGAAACCTCCCGGCAACTCTCCTTCTCTCTCACACACACGCACACACACACACAGACAAATCCCTTGCAATTTTTTTTTTCACCGGACTGATCGCGATTGCAGTTGATATATTTCTACATCCAACGACACACCTACTCTCTCCGTCGAAAAAAAAAGTGTAATTCTAAATTTAAATCTAAACATAGTTTTTTTAAGATAGGGGAGTAACTCTCATTGGCGGAAAATAAATAAATTTATTTAAGCAACAAGCTGCACGGTAGTACGTACTGCCAAGAAAAAACGTCTCATCCATCCATCCATCCATCTATCTGCGCCGGTGACGTGGACGGGCAGCGCCGCGGGAAGATAGGACACAGCGGCAGCACACACACATGACGACGGTGGTGACCGCAGCTAATCTATCCGCGACCGCGGCGGCTGTATATACCACCGGGCGCCGGACCCGTCGCTCTCGACCGGCGGCTGGACCGCCGGCGGCTGATCACAAGCACACACGTATAGTACCCGTAACCCACCCCACACAGCACGCGTCGCCCACTCGCTCGTCGCGCGCGCGCGCGGGCGGCAGGTTCACGCACCGGCGCCGCGCTGTCGATCGCTCGCCCGCTCTCGCTCGAGCCAAACGCCAAGCGCGCGCGCGCGTCCCTCTCCGCCCAAAAGTAGGCGGGGCCCGGCCGCATTGGCACGTAGTAGCGGGGGGAGAGCGCGGGTACTGACGCTAGCTTCCGCTCCGGGCCACTGCATGCTGTTGGTGTTTTGCACTCGATCGCTTTGGTAATTTGGTTTTGGTTTGGTTGGTTGTGTGGTGGACTGGTGGTGGCGCGGGGCGGGCCAGCCAGCTGCTGCTTCCGTGTCCGCATCCGTCGAGTTATCTTTTGCCCGATGTAACATGTTGGTTTGGCGGATGTGGGGGTGCAGGGGCAGGGTGCTACTGGGGGAAAAGGCCACACATCAAAATGTACCCATGCTAGCTAGTTAGGGTGGTTAAGCATGCCCTGCTCGGGAGTGATGGCTGCGGCCGCACGGTCTTAAAAGTTGGGTGGAATGTAGTGGGATTGTAGGACTAGTTTTTTTTTTTACATGGACGGATATATAATGGTTGTTTGGAATACGGGAATTTAGTTTATTTGATCTCCGCAATGACTTTTGTCATTTCGGTCGTCAGTCACATGAAAACGGCTTACACTATATTTATATTTGTCCGTTACGAATATCCATTTAGTGTCGGTTTATTAGACGGCACCTACGAGCCTAGCTAGCTTTTAACGGCTCGTCTTATCGTCTAGTGCTACACTGGATGAAAATTTACAACAATGTAATCCAATTATAGCCTAGGTGTACGTGTTTTTACATGAAATTCGATTCTACTCTACGGGCTGCGTATATGTACATGTCGTGATGTGTAGCTCAGATATAAATTGAATATCGAGCAAAACACTTTGATCTATTCAACAATTTAAGATAAAATGACACTCAATCTTTTCTACTAATAACGATTCTTACCTCGAGACAGGTCGTCCCTTGGACAAAATCAAGGAAGCGATCCACAGTTGTGGATAAGTAAAATCCGTTTCAACAGAGATCAATTCAACACATGCTACCTAGGTAGCTTTGTATATTCTTCAGCACATTCCATCCATCTCATCAGCATCTCAAACAGTCTTTCTTACAAAAATAACATATTCGCTCTGCCTCCTCTTATCCTCTCCCATTATGGATGCATGCTGTTAATATAAAACCAGAGGAAAATAAAAGTAGAACTGCAAGAGCACATTCCAGGAAGCATGTGCAAGAGATGGCACTCACGCATGCATGCACCCAGGGGAATGTTCCTCTCTTCCTCCTAGAGTAATCCTTTTTTTTTCCAATCTTTACAAGCTCACGCACGCATGCACGGTAGATCCTCTCGTCTCCCGCAGCTTTTTTCACTTACTTCTATGCCCCATCAGGTAGCAAAACATTATAAAATTGCACTCCTCCGGAATATAACATGTGCGAGATTATTATGGCATTATTTTATTGACTTGTGCAAGTTAGCTTGGGACTCTCTTTGCATGAGTAATCAATCAATTACAATTAATTAATTCAGCCAGCATGGGGGCCGGAGTAAAACGCGTTTCGTAGCGGCTCCTCTGGGTTAGGATATATTGATCCACTCTCTAAAGGTTTAAAAAAATTGAATTGACATAGCTTACATGATTGTTTTGTGACCTCGTCTCATTTTAATATCCACGGGATCGAATTTTCATAATATCAGATCGCCTGATAAGAATCTCAAACAAGAAAAAGATGCCCTTTTAGCATATGATCGATGTGTGGACATAATCATAAGCTGGAGTACAAAGCGCTGTTGTTTATTCTTGCCATAAGATGCATGGCCTGTTCCTGAATTATTTTTAGGCCATATATATAACAGTAAAGTAATTAACAAAAGAATAATAATCAGATTCCAACCATCTTTGGTTGAAGCTGCCCCAACCACCACCCAATCAACAAAAAGGAGAGAAGAAGAAGATTATTCAACCAATGCACTATGCTACAACCACACACGCTTTCCCCCTCTTTTCTCATTGCCTCCTTCAGACAGCGAGAGGAAAAGGAAAATTCAAAACTTATAAAACCATATTACAAAAAATTTTCACAAAAGAGAGAGAGAGGGGAGGAAAAAAAAATCAAAATCGAAGAAATTAAATCCGATCGATCTGATCTCTCTAGATTGGGGGCCGGGCTTCAGCCGTCGAAGCCGGTTCGGCTCCAGACGGCGTCGCGAACGCGAGAGGCGTCGCGGCCCTTGAGCGTCCGGCCGGCGCCTTCCACCACCGACGACCTCGCCTGCCGCCGCGCGAGTAGCACGTGCGGCGGGACCCACCCGTCGTCGCCGTCCTCCTCGTCGCGCCGCCTCTCCTCCTCCGCCGCCGCCGCGTACGGGTCGGGGTCGGAGGCGAAGCGGCTTGGCCAGGCGGGCACCTCGACCGGCGCCGACGCCGCCGCCTGCCGCCCGTCGGCGAACGCGCGGCTCAGCCCGCCCACCGCTTTCCGCCCCCCGCCGCCGCCGCCCCCCACCTCGAGGCCTCCCCCTCGCCGATCGGCGCTGCTCCCCTCTGTTGTTGTGGAAGGAGAGTACCAGACGTCGGCCTCATCCAGGTTTGGCAGGTCGTCGTCGTCGTACGCCGGCGCGACGGAGGAGCCGCCGCGGTGGTGGTGGAAGCCGAGGAACCTCTCCGCCGCCGCCGTGAACGCCCCCGACTGCTGCTGCGGCTTCCGCGCCTTCGCCATCGATCAGCTACCGGCGTCGGCCTCGAGAGGAAAGCTGGAGGCGCACGAGAGGGTCTCGCTTCGAGACGAGAAGAAGAGAAAGACTAGTGGTGAAGCAAACGGTTTGGCGCATGGGGCGACCTGGGCCCGAATATATAGGCCCGCCCCGCTCGCACGCGTGGCGGTGGGGCCCACCATGCGGCGGTGCTAGTGTGGGCCCCACATGCAGGCATGAGACGGGCTTGTTTTGTCCGTAGCACACTTCCGCTGTGCTCGCTGCTGCTCCTCCGGCTCACGCAACTACGTGGTGGCTCTCTTCGCTTGCTTTGCAAACAGTTCGGTGGTTTTAATTTAATTGACTGGTGACTAATCGTAATGAGGTTAATTGATCGTGCGAACTGCACTGTTGTTGGGGACGGTCAATTCGTTAATTTGGGTTCGTCGATGATTATCCAGTTTCCATCCATTAAATGCAGTTAATGGACAAATGGATACGTACGGGGAGTACGTGTTACGTGTACATGCATACTCATCAGACGCGGTTTACTGTGGCGGTATGACCGTATTTGTCGAATCATTAGTGGTCTTTAATGTTAATTACACAAATACGTTATCTATCAGACACCAGCACATATATACGTCATGTCCTTATCGTAACACATACGTTTTTAATACAGGTTATACCTGGAGGAGGATCTTTCAGCTCGCTCATAGGATATAGTAATAAAACACTGCCTAAATCAGAAAAAAAAAGACTCGCTTGAAAAAAAAAATTCTCTTCATTGCAATAGCACCATGCTGCATCCATAGCTAGCCTCGATAGGAAGCTTCCTGCTGCTGCTTCTTTTTCTTTTTCTCCTTTTGTTCTAGTATAAAATCGAAACATAACATCATTTATACTGTATAAAATACTATTATGCGTGGGCACACACATCGTGTCGTGTCATGTGACAACATGGCACGGTGGCAAAGGCGTGGAGCATATTCTTATCTCCCCCACCCCTGGGGTCTAGGAAGACCGGGTCCACGGCGGCGGGGCCTGTATGTTGTTGTACATGACGGCCAGGTGGGCCAGCCTCACCACGTGGACGCGTACTCGCGCGATCGCGAAGTCTGGCGTGGTGGCGCCATCCGGCGCGCGGGGCCCACCACCCATGTGTTCGCCCCGCTGGCGGGTGGGGCCGGTCGTAGGCGGTGACGTCACCGCCGGCCGCCTCGACTTGACGCCTCGTACGTGCGTGTGGGCTACGGTAATTGATCGTGCCCACGTGAGCCCCGTGATTAGATTAGCGATTAATGGGCAAGCCAAAGGATAGGAGAAAAAGTAATTGAGGATAGATATAATACGGAGGTGTAGGAGTAGTACGTTCCTACCTAATTGGTTCATTGTATCTGGACGTATCTAGGACACGGGTCTAGCAAGGTGGATGAATATCGGGCGTCTGTGCAATGTTCATGCTATGCTTTATCAACGGCAAGGGTGCATGCGTTTTATGTGGACGCGCGTGCTGTTCTATCGGCGAGGGATTATTGGTGAAGTGGTTTTTGGTTGGAGTGAAGTCGGAATAAAAATGGTCCATGTTCAGTGAACTTGCAGGTATAATGCATGGCAGTGTAAAACCATGGGGATTTGAGTACGTGGCGCGTGAGCAGTGAGCTCCAAACTTGGCTGCCAAGTTTTTCCCAACCTCTGAAAGTCTGAATTCATAAATGTTACAGCTTGCAAGGAGAGGAGAGGGGGAAGACAGGTCAAAGTGTGTGTCAGGAGAACGGTGCTAGCTCGGCTGGCAGGCAGCTACTGGGAGCAACGCATCGGCCTGGGTTCGATTCCAGTCGGACGCAGGTTATCTCACATTTTCTTCTCTGTCAATACACTGGATGCTAAGTTTCTTCTTAGTACTCCAAAAAATTTTCTTGCTTCAAAAAAAAATGTGAGTCGGATACATGGCTCGTACTAGTAATTTACACGACCAGAGAGGATAGGATGTAGAATTAATACTCCAATTGATGACAGCCCATTGTTTGTGTTACAAGAGCTGACACAAGCAATTAGGAGCAGAGCAGAGCAGATTAGATTGGAGAAGAGAACTCAAAATCAGGGACAGCAGACGGCGGGCCCAAAACAGGGCCCATTAATTTCAGAGTTTGACGTCACATGACTGGGCCACGCGCACAAACAGACGATATATTTGCAGGGCCACAGAGACACAAAAGCGACATACACTGGACTAGTCGGAACTAATTTGGGAATTTCTAATTGGGCCGTATTGTCTTGCCAACAGCACATGGAAAAAAGTCCACTGAAGATCCCTAAACTTCTCTTCGAGTTTCGAAATCATCCGGAAGACCAGATCAGATATAACATATCCCTAATCTTACAAAACCGGATCACATTGATTAGAGGTAAAACTGCTCTCAATACCGCCTTGGGACCCAATGTGATCTGGTTTTATAAGATTAGGGATGAGTTAAATCTAGTATGCCGCTTCAGGGACAATTTCGAACTCGACGAGGACCTCAAACGAACTTTTTGTACAGCAGAACTACACATCCTACGAATGGGCTTTCGGACAAAGGCGTATGGTGTTTCTGGTTTTGGGAAATTTTTAGTGACTTGGAGTTTTTAAAAATGGGGGGTTTAAACTACTTTGTTTGATTAGAGGGGATGTGAATTTAGAAAGTTTTTTTGAGGTAAATGTAAATTTAGATGGGATGTGAATGGCGAGTTAAGGGGATGACTCGGTGTTTATCATTTCCTTAGGTAAGAATTGGGAGGAAATTTTTTCCTATAATTTGCCTGAACAAATCTGAGCCATCCATTTTTACTTAAAGTCTAGTCTATCTAGTTCCCACCTCCTCTCTCCTCTACCAAATAGGAGATTGGACCAAAAAAAAACAATTTCTCTTGTTAATCTTACCCTCACCCTTAGGTTGTCAAACACGGCCGTAAGTAATCTCCTAATAAAGTAATTAAAGCCCATATTGACTCGTGGTCATGTTGTGAGATTCGGGGGATAACTGGAGAAGGCGAGGCAAAGTTCCAAATAAGGATTGGCGTGGCCCAGATTAATGTGGGAGAAATGCTGCCTAGCCTGGGCTAAGCTGGACTTCGGCCTAGTAAGTAGTACTGATAAAAAAGGATCTCTTTACAGGAAAACAAATGCAAGAAAATTTTTGATAGTAAGTTGATGAGACAAGAAAATTACAATGGAGTGTATGTACTAGAGAGCGCATAGAACGTTAATTATGAACGTTATAGAAACATTTTCAGTTCTTTTTCACTTAAAATTGTAGGACAGTCTAGGTTAAAATCTTTTTTTTTGAACAGATTAGGTTAAAATCTTGAAAACTAAGGGGAGAAAAGTCTATTAAAAATTACTCTAATTCTTGTATTCGATCGAGTTTTGGGAGCTTACATTCATAGGTTCAAATCTTGTATCCACAGCCATCCCAAATTTTGAAATTATGCAATGCAATTGCTATGTGCTCTCTCCGTTTCACAATGTGAGGGTTTGACCTTTTTATTTGTAACGTTTGACCATTTATCTTATTTAAAATTTTATGCAAATATAAAAAATAATAAGTTGTGTTTAGTCATAAACAAATAAATGATATTTCCATTATTTTTGAACAAAATTATGAAACGAAGGCAGTACTATTCAATAGACAACGAATTTTGCTCTAACTTCGTCTAATTTTGTCGCCCTAAATTTGGAGCTCGCCAAAACCACTTGTTTCGGTCGAATTTCATTGTAGATTCATCAAATTTCCTGACATTTTAACCCAGATTGCAAACGGCAGTAGTACTAGCAGCTATTAGTCCATTAAGCCTAGTTGATCCGTTGCCTCCGCCTCCACGGGAAGACAGCCGGCGGTGACGGTGACTCGCCAATGCCCGTAAGGTGGCGGCGATTTGGGTCGAGACCTCATCAAATCAATCAGGTGATCATTGAACAACTCGGCATATATTCTCAACCAACTGAAATTGTTGACCTAGAATCGATTTCAGCCGTTGCTGTTGGATATGCATGGCAGGCTACTATAAGAATCAGTTTTACCTAATTAAAAAAAACTACAATAAGCACCAACATTGATGGTTTGATTGGTACATACCTTTCCACAATTTTTTAGGAACACCAGCTAGCATTTATCAATCCTTTTCACAAACTTAGATGAGGAGAGCATTGGAACTATGCTACTTTTTATACCAAATTAGTTTGGAACTTTTTAAACCAAGTTAGTTTGGAAGTTGGAGGCAAGTGCTGGGCCACTCTAAAAGATGAAATTACATACGTTTTGGACGAGCTGGTCAGTGTTGGGACCATCCTAAAAGTTGCAATATTTTGGACTCGAAGAATTATATATGTTTTTATAAATGTAGGTATCATTTTTATGTTGAGAAATGTTACGTCTTCCATGTAGCTTGCGTAGATGCTGATCATCAGTGCTAATCATTTGTTCAGTTGAGATACGCTTAATCATGAGAGTTTAGAGTTCTGGTCAGTCTAATTAGCTGGATACGGAGAGAGGGCCAGAGTGGCAGAAGGCGACTTCCTGACCATTGCACACGACCCTTCGAAAATCACACAAGAAAGTTGCAGATTAATAATCGCCGTAATTGAAGTCTACCTCCCTGGCGGTGTTCAGTTCAGACTTCAGAGCATGAGTCGTAGAACTGCAGCTGTTCTTTGGAAAATGTTTACTATAGCCCTACCTAGTAATAGTAATGATTTATTATATATGCAGTAGCCAGTAGAGTGGAATATTTATCAATCATTTACTACTTGACAATATAGTCTGAACACATGTTGAGAACTTGAGATGCATGTGCTTGCTTTCCATGAATGTCAGAAAATAGATAAATATATGGGAGTTTGATGATTGATTGGGATGGTTGGAGGCTTGGAGCTTCATGGTTTCTTCTGTGATCATATTTACTTTGAGTGAAGATATAGATGAGAATCTCACTTAATCTAAGATGAGCTGGTGTTTTCTTGTCTCTTGCAATCTGTTCAGGATTCAGAATTCAGACTCAGAGGCTTCAGGCTTGTGTCTCCTTTTGTCATCATTTGTTTTCTTACGAGTTACGTAGTACGAGATATCAACTGACATATTATAGTTAGCTACATACACCCACGATTGAATAATACAAGTGGGTCGCAAAACCTAATTGGCATAAGAAATTAATCAAGTAGTAGAATAAAGCTACTACTATAAGATAGATCACTTCGCAACTGCACAAAGTGCCTGATGAACTAACATATAAAGAGAACGAATTTTTCCTTCCAAATAGAGGTCCCATGATGCAAACTAGACTCCACAATATATATTGAGCTCGAAATTTAATACCCCGGGGTCATGTTTTAGCCCAAGTTAGAGTATGTTTCTTTTTAAACGAAGATTAACGTTGGCTACAATAATCGGAAATATATTTTCTAATAACCAAATAACCATCACCCAAATGTTTTTTTTAAGAAAACAACGCCTTTAGATAAGTGTCAATCTTTTAGCCTAATGGTCAAAATGCACAAAATGCATATGTAGAAAATATAAAATAGTAATTTGCACTTCGAGTCATCTTTTATTGTAAACATTTCAGTTTGGACCACTCTGTAACCAATGTTCTCACTCTGGATCGGATAGTTTTATTTTTTCATACTTTGGACCACACATATCTCTATTTTCAAGTATACCAATGATTTTAATTGTACATACTCTTGCACACCCATAAACTTTATTTAGACCATACTTTTAAGAGAACTTTTAGAACAACGCTATGTCTTATGGTCAAAGTTGTAGAAAACTACATGTATTATGAATTGTGACATATAACCAAATGTTCTATGGTCGAAATAGTTCATAAAACCCCACCTTTATTGAAATTACAATTTATTTTAGCATATTTGATCTGATATTTTCAAAGTAAAAAATTAAATCAGCAATCTTAATTAAAAAAGTCAACAATCAAAAAGTTTTGTTGACGCTATATATTTTAAAATTTTAAGTAAATGTTATTCAAACATTATAGGGTGGGATTTTGTGAAACCATAGAACCATAATACCTATAGTTTTGTGTCACTAGTCATAATATATAAGGTTTTATGTAACTTCTTCGACCATAAAGCACAGGGTTTCTGAAAATTTACTCTAGTTTTATCAAGGATGGATTGAATGTGGATATATAAGAGAGTAATTAAGGGTGGTTTAAAGTGGCACAAA
Source organism: Leersia perrieri (assembly GCA_000325765.3). Taxonomy (NCBI): domain Eukaryota; kingdom Viridiplantae; phylum Streptophyta; class Magnoliopsida; order Poales; family Poaceae; genus Leersia; species Leersia perrieri. The sequence continues at coordinate 14,269,085 of CM002485.1, forward strand.
GATAAAATAATTCGGTCTAAAGCGAAAATGTTGGTTAAAGGACTAAAACATTGGTAACAAAAAAAATGGTCCGAATGCAATTCACCCAAAATAATTTAAGAGGGTAACTTTTATAGACGTGTTATTTATGGTTTAAAATATAATGCTACTATAAAGAAGCTATGATGAAAAATCTCAAAAATCAGCTACAAAATTAAGTTTGAAAATTTAACTTTTGGCTTTGGCTTATAATCAAAGGGAGAACAATGGGAGCTTGTATCTCTAGATAACTTGTAAAAATTATGATTCCAGAGATGAGACGTTGGGATGGGAGAGATTAGGGTATGAGAGGGATTTCCTCTAGATAGCGAATGTCAGCGATAATTGCAATGAGGCCTCACCCATTTATTGGGTAGATGAGTGTCGACGTCCAAGCGACAATGGTATGCCTAGAGTTAATAGAGGAGCATTAGGACATCAGAGGCTAGGGCAAGTACTTGGTGATAGCTCGGTGATAGCAAGACAAATGTAGCTAGGAAGGATTAACAACCAAACAGCAAAGACAATAGTCATTCAGCGCACAATGACCTTAAATGCCTACTTAGGCTTGTTATCAAACACAATCCTAAAAAACATGAGGAGATTTCTATTGCTGTCGGAAGTTGGAGATTTTGGCTATGCAAATGTTTGAGCGTTTTGGCTGAAGATTTAGCAAAAAGAATTGAATAATGCTTTTCTTCTAGTAGTGCTTGATGTTTCTCTTTCGCTTGGTGGATCTTTCGGCTTCATATATGAGCCAAATTCATTTGTCATACTTTTAGAAACTTTGTAATAATTGGTTGAATCTTCTTTGAAATCAAAGCTGGATATTTATCCATTATCTAAAAAAACAAAAAATAGTATTACTGATTTATTGTCCGTCAAACTCCGTATCATGGCAGAGTGGTGAATTATGGTAACGAAAAAAAGGTTGGAAATGACGAAATACATGGCATGGCAGGGTAGTGTTGACGGTGGTGCCCATTGCATATACAAATAGCTACAGATCTGATTGCTTTTCTCAGCTTTTTAAAAGATTGGTGCCATGTGTACAGTCCCATGAGTAATGCAAATACTTGTTTATCAGCATCATTTCACCGTTTTAAAAAAAAGCATCATTTCACCGCCGTAAATTCATGTGGTAAAAAAAAAAACTCCAAGCCTCCGGAAGCGCCAGCAGAGGCCACGTCCACTGCCTAGTGCCTACCAGGCGTGTGGGCCCCACGACGCTATTAAACCACGATTCCGCTTTTCACCCCGTTTCACACCACGCGCCACCGCCCAGGCCTCATCCAGGCCGTCCAGCCCCTCCTCACACGAATCTCGCCGCACCGCTACGACGCCACGTCTACGCGGTCTCCGGTCAGAGGGCGGGCCTGGCAAGCAAGACTCGATCCCAGCCATCCACGTGTCCACGCGCAGCACCCCTCCGATCCCTCCACGCCTATAAATACTCCCACGCGGTCGCCCTCGCAGAAGATCAATCTCTCTCCTCCATTTCCATTTCAATTTCAACTTCGCATTGCCCTCCCAAATTAAACCCGGATTCGAACACGAATTGCTCCCGCGGTGATGGGCAACTGCTTCGAGAGGTCACGCGGCGGCGCCGTCGATGTCGGCGCCGACGCCGCGCATTGCGCCGCCGAGAATAAGCGCGCGGCGTTTGCGGAGGCGGCGGCGGCGGAGGAGGAGGAGATGAAGCAGCAGAAGGGCGAGAAGGTGACGGAGGTGAAGATCCGGATCACAAGGAAGCAGCTGGAGGAGCTGCTGCGGCGGCTGGAGAAGGAGAAGGATGGCGGCGACGGCGGCGCCGCCGTGGTGTCGGAGCTGCTGTGCATGTCGAGCAGCTGCAACTTCCGGCACCGGCCGGAGCAATGGAGGCCGTCGCTGCAAGTCATTCCTGAGTGAGAAGAAGCTTTCAATCTTTCACATGCATGGTACCAAACCGATCATATGCTGTTGCTAGCTGATATATAGCCTAATTAATTCTCGGTTTCATCATGCGGTGATGCTTTGATCATGTGATTAGTTGGTGGTAATTACTTTATACTAGCAATTACCTCTTGTTGGCTGTTGCGTTAATATATGGTGTTGTAGTATTATGGTGTTTAGTAGGGCTGTACATTTTGTAGGTTTGTGAAGAGTATGGACTTGTGCTAGGCAGGGCTACTAGCCATGTATGTAGCAGTAATAATTAATAATATTTGATATATAGATGAGTGAGATGTAAAAAGGTATAGGTGTATGTAGTGCATGCGAACTGGCATTGGAAAGGGATCTTCCATTGACCATCACATCAATTTTTCATTTTGGACACTGGTTTTGTTCAATACAGCTGTGTATGATGAGTAATGGAGTAGAGTATTTGTTAGCACTTGATGCCCTGGGTTATGTATGTTGCTCATGTGCCTTTCCCTGGAAAGTTCCAGATTTGATCAGTGACCAATCGACTGTTTATGCATATAAGAGGGTGAATTAAGCAGGAGTATCAACTAACAAGCATATCATGTAGCCGTTTCATCATATATATCCATACTGTCATATGTGCTTGTCACTGTTATACATGTCTTAGGCGTTTAGCACTTTGTAAAGCAAGTGGGGGACGTGGCTACTCTGCAGTTAGTTGCAGCTCTGGAGAATGGACAAAGTGGTTGAGATGGTGAACCTCCACTCCTAGTCCTAGCTCTTGTAGATGTTTGATTACTCTCTTAATCATTCCTATGATCATCATGCCTTGCCTCCTAATTCAGGATGGTTTGCTTTTTTTTTTTTGTTCCTTGTTTTGACTTCTCTTTTTTCTTGAGAAATTTTTTGGTTGAATTATGCCGTTCTGGGCACCACGTTCATTGCTTCTTCATGTAGTGTATTTTATTTAGGAGTGGACTTTTGTTTGTACAGCTAATATCTTCTGTATGTTCCATCAACTGTACTGATCATTGGCTGAGGCGGTGCTCTTCTAGAATAGTTTTTTAATCTTTTTTTTTCTCCGACCATTGGTCATGTTGCTTGACAAAGCGCAGAGAAGGGCTTTCATACTGAAAATCCAGAAGAGCATTATAACCTGAAAAACGACACAAAATTATACCAGTTCCACTGTAAATTAAACACTAAAGAGTAGAATCTGACAGAGGAACTATTTATCTACCCCAAGTCTTGGTAACGATCGCCCAAGATTAATAATCGAATGATCTGTCATCATCCATTATTTAACTCCTCGTCCTATCCAGCTCTGATCTCAGTCCCACTCCTTTGATCTGATCAATTCCCTGTGCTGATAACTTGAGGGGAAAAAACATTTTCTTTTTACAGATTTCGGTCCAAATTTCCAATCATGGACCTGACTTGTAGCGGCACAAAAAATAATAATTTAACATAGTTTACCATTTCTGAGGAGATATTCTTCGGTCAAGTATGTAATCGCTGATCACGCCAGTTGACAAATTCTTGTCTCTGCTGCTAATTGCTGCCAGTGATATATTCTTCATGTAATTAAAACTGCACAAAAAAATGTCACTAGTTTCAATATTTATTTGTGGAAGGTAATGACAAAAGGTGAAGATTGAACTGATTGACCTGATCCATATTATCCCGGCGAAGAATTTTGTACATGCAAGCTTATCCTGCCTACGTAGCGGCGAGTTGAAGAACAGGCACAATGACAACTGCGTAGAAGACTTCACAATTTGTTACGATAAGAACAGTCGAATCAAATTGAGGCAATGACGAACTAATCATCAATCATGCACGATTTGAGTGATTAACTACACAACGGTGATGTTACTGCCGCGCTCAAAGCCAGCTAGCTCCTTTGTCTGCGTATGTAATTCAGTGTGTGGAGACTCAGCAACGAGCTAAGATGACAAACCCTGTCCGCTGCATAGATCTAGAAGAACATATTTCTATTCCAGGGATGACTAACGCGTGGCGTATAACGGTACAAGACATTACAACTTCCTAGGGTATGTGAGGAACTCCTTTTTGCTATTTTTTTTCCCAAGTTGCAACCTTCGATTTCAGTTTCTACAGAATTTTGAAGACATGTGCATGCATAAGTATGGTGTTCTGAAACTGTCCAGGTTCATTATGAATTGGCACTGGTCTCTGGATTCAGAAATCCCAATTTGGGAAGGGCATTAGGAGAAAAATAAGAATTATTTTCTAGTTGCAACTAGTATCAAGTAAAATTTGTGCCACGCAAAACAGTAGACTTTTTTTTGGGTCCCTGGGAACACTGAACATGTACAGTAACTAACTAGTAGCCCACATGGATTGAAGCCCTGGAATTTGTATGAAAAAATGGGCTGAGCAATCAAAACAGGACACAAAAGCACAGACGGCAACAGTCCACAGGCCCACGACTTTTGGCCCTCTATTACCTTTATACTATTGTTGTACAGATACAGATAGTAACAATACCTATGCCAATTGCAGAGTTATTTGATATGCATAGGACTCAGAGAGCTGACTACTCAAATAACGCAACAAACATGAACATGCCCATGAATCGAGAGCATTGTTTTGCAGATATACTAAGTACTTAGCAGCAGGGACGGATCCAGAAATTGAAAATAGGGGGTTTAGAGTTCCTCTCCTATTCTTTCGACCTCTTGACTTTTATGTATGGCGAAATTTTTAAGGGGGGTTTCGGGGGCTCCCATTGATTCCTTGGGTGTAGGGGGACTCGATCCCCCCTGCACCCACGTTGAATCCGCCCCTGCTTAGCAGGTAAAATCGATTAGTGAAAACTCCCCTTTTTGTTTCTTTACTATACACAAAAAGGTGACATGATCTCCGTGGATAATGGCAGCTATTGGAGATACAAGCAGGATAAGTCCACTGAGACAGTAACCAAACTTGACAGAAGTGTAAAAAGTGAAAGAGACAAAAATTAAGTAACAACATTCGGTATAAATGTAATGGCGTAGCAGATACACAGCAGACAACTTTTTCCTATACACTGAAATTCTTTGTCGCCTTGGCAAATATTTTTGTGCGCTCTCAAGTTTCCCTGCACTGTATGATAGATAAGAGGCTGAAGTAGACCATTTGATGTCCAAACGTAGCCAAGACCTCAAGAAATTCTACATAGATCACCAGATTAAATTTCAACAAGTGATAGCTTATCGAAACAAACACCTTGGTTTGATGGCAAGGGGATAACTCGCAAGACTATCCTCATACAAAATAGGAACCAAGGGCATAATCTCATTGTCTAACGGATATAATTCCTTAGAAGAACTCATGTCACTGGAGCAAGAAGAATTTCTCCAAGATAAAGCGGGCGGAGGCTCATAAAAGAACCTGTCATGCTCTAAAGGTGACAGCCATATGCGGAACTTCCTGACAGAATGCTGACATTTTAGCTGGTGTGAAGATCTCTTTGTATGTTTGATATGATGCATCTCATCCGTATGTTTGACAGGCAGTAACTTATCAATGCAATACAGGTCTTCAATAACACGCTTTGTTGGATTATAAAGACCCAATTTCCTCCCTGTATTCAGCAAGATCCTGCCATCCTTCGGATCAACAGCCATCGGAACCACAACATTAGCTCCGAGGGAATAGCCAGGCCAACCTTTCAGATACACTTTGTATGCTCTGTCCCATTGACCATGATCCAGCTTCCAAATATCCAATTCCTCTTCAAAACGATTAGCGAGAACAACACACAGCATTCCCTCAAGTTCTACCACAAAAGATTGGCAAGGACTTCTGCTGTGCCTTATTGGAGAACATGAAGGGCACTAGATGACGTCAAATGTCTTGGTTGCAATCTCGAACGAGACAATAGCCCTTGTGTTACTCTGGCTT
>CM002485.1:14291536-14392020 GCA_000325765.3 Leersia perrieri
GCCGTATCACCACCCTAGCATACATTGATGGGTATTGGAGGGTTCATATGAGGTATTATTATCCGTCTATCATAAAATACCTTAGATCCTTTCCAAAGGGGATTATACACTGCATGTATGCTACTCACATTTGAGGATATTCCAGGCATTAGGGGGAGATTCATACCACAAAAAGAATGCCAGGAATTAAAAGTGAATGTTACACATTCCATCCTCATTTCCACGTACCAAATATTTCAAACCAAATCATTCGGAACAACTTTTATTTGCATCACATTGCAAATAGCATGCCATAGCATTTACTGCTCATTATGGTGTCATATAAATTTCATCCATAATGTTGTACCGGAAAGAGTGGAGGTACCTTACAAAACCACTTAACTCCCATGTAAGAGGGGGAGAAGTATGGTTATAACCAAATTCAGCTTATTACAATCATCCGCGGACAGTGAGAAACAATATTCTCAAAAGTAGTAAATGTATATCAACATCAGTTGATAGACACCATATGGATATTTATTATACAATGCCTATGGATATTTAACATCCAAAAGACTAGCATAATTGCGCATAAATTTCAGGCGCTGGGTCACTGGAACGCCCTAACTCTGTTGTGGGAAATAACATAGAGTGTGAAAGAGTTGATATTTCCACACGATATATTGGTTCCATTGAATCATCATACAAAGTCTACAAAATGTCGACATCTCCTAAAAAATTGTCATATACCTTCACTGGATCCAGACCAAAAAGTCCTAGGCAGAGTGCTCATTACACTCAAATCGGGTCAATCAAAAGGTGACAATTAAGGAATATTGTTTTTGCTTAATAATGGAAATATTACCACAGTAATATATCCTTCTCATAATGCCTTCTTACGGAAGCGTAGTGGTAAGATAGCAAGAGTTTGTAGCACACGGTTTCTCGCAGAGAACTAGCATAACATACCCATTGGCATGTGTGGAAATCAAGTTCTATATTCAATCATGGCAGATAAAATGAATTTGATAGATTCGGACAACCAAGTCCTGACAGACTTAATATTCTGAATCAAACATGGTCAAATTATTGTGGTATTATTGTTTGTGTGAGTTTCTTCCACAGAAGGTAAACTCCAACCATATCGATTACCATGTGTGCTTACAAAGAATCCAAACTTGAATTTTATATCATCTCAAAAAAATATCGATGGTTTTGTAATCATCGAAAGCACACAAACTATTTGGTAATCATCTTAGGTATAAGTTCTCATCTAAGCAATTAAACCTTAAGGACGGATTTTGAGATGATAGATTTGCGTAAACCAAATCATGCTTAAGAGTCTATAACTTAAGCACGTAAATCAGTTTTCAATATCCAATCGATATTGTCTACCAATATCAAAATAATATTGTATAGTCATATCCATAAACACTTAAGGTCATTTTATCCCTAAAGATGGATCAATATCCATTGACCCTGGGATGAAAACTATATACCATTAAAGCGCTAGTGTATCTTGCAAATTGCAATAGGCCTGTTAATGCATTTGCTGATACCTTGCTATAACTCATAATAACGCATCTCTAATATCACCATCAGGTGAGAGTTAGACTTGATATCCTTAGATATCTTTGTGGCAATAAATGATTTTGATTTATTATTGAAATCAAGATAAAACCATAGTGTGATATGCATATCCTGGCAAACTAATCCCGCAAAGCCAGATTACATACTGATTATTATTAGAAGTGATTAAGCATAATTACTTCCACATATCATTCCGAAGTTCACAACCTCGTAGAATGATTAATCGCATAATTATATTATGTGGTATTGATTCCATTGAATCACATATTATTATCTATAAAGATAATGATATTTGTGTTGTTCAATTGCAAAATAGGTTATCTTGCAAACTAGGTCCCTACCAACTTCATGTTAACTTCATGTTACAAGAAATTGATATGTGGTCAATCTATGTTTGCAAGTGTCAGGGGGGAATCTCTTAGACTAAACCTGTTCAAATGCAAATATTGTACTATTTTTCCCTTTTATGAGTTTTTCCAATCAGGTTTCTCATGAAAGGTTTTTAATGAGGCAATATATCAACGTAAGTATACCCCAACAGGGGTTTTTAAAGGATACCAAAGATATACAATAATTTCTCACATTTTTCCTATAAGGTTTTTGGAGAAGTTAACCTAATTATGATCCAAAGGTCATAATCATCGTTCTCAAAATTCTCACATGAGTTTTTCCTTCTCAAAGGTTTCTCAGAGAATTCATGAGGCAATAACATACATATGTCATACCATTTTCTCCTTTTTTCGTACTAGGTTTCAAGGAGTTTTAATGACATATCTATATCCATGGTTTCTCCTCAAATTTTTTCCACTGGGTTTTTAGAGGAGTTTTTCCCAAAGATGATAGCAAGAGCCAAGCTTCAGGGGGAGACTCTCTGAATGATTGACCTTGTTATAACGCTTCACATTGTACTCTTCTCTTTTATGAGTTTTCACCATCAGGTTTTCTCATACAAAGATTTTAATGAGACAATGATTGATGCAAGCATATGTCATATCTCATGTTTTTCCCACAGGGGTTTTTCTAGAGATATAACAAGACATAGATTACTCCTTAAACCTTACATGTTTATGATAGAGCAATCACCAACTAATTATTCTTATTTTTCCCACAGGGTTTTTCAAAGGAATTAAAGAACATATTGATCTCAAGAAGGACTCGATCAAAAGGGGGAGTGTTATAATATGGTCATTTTTAACCTCGTTAATATGCAGCATTCATGTTAATTAATATGTTGTAACCGTCCTGCTTAATTTCCTTCATTACGTGGTGTTTATTCCTGTCATGAATCAACCTTAATATAAGGTTATAAACCAGCCATTTCATGGCATTCATGATTGTATTAATCCTACATGTAACCTCCCTATATAAAGGGACAAAGATCAATGAGAACGGATGAAGGTTTTTCACTCTACTTTTGTGTCACTTTGTTGTCTCTAGTTTTCACATCACAACAAGGGGAATGAGGAAAGTTAGAGAGAGAATAGGAGGTAGATATTTGGGGATTCCGTTACCTATAACGGCGCCGTTAATTCGGGAATCCGTGTGCCCACGACGCACGAGCGCTAGTTAGGATTAGTGGTACTGCTGCGCCCCATGCCCATGGAATTTTTTTCCCGTGCGAGTGTGCTACTGCTGCATTGCAGGCACAAGTTTTTACTCCCTATGTTCCACACGTATGTCTTATTCGGTTTATAGAAATTTTACTCAATAGGAATAAGAAAATTAGAAAAATGTGTGTAAATTTTACTTTATAACTTTTTCATGGGGTTTGAGTGGACGAAAAAAATCTTATATTTCTCCTGTAGGGAAAATTATTTGGTCTTTATGTGGTATAAATAAATCCATCATTTTGATAAAAAAATCTTTATTTGGCCAGTAAAAATCAATGTAAAACCATGATCTTTTTTATGGAGAGGGCGGATTTATTTATACAACATAAAACAAGTTTGATACAATAATGTTTTAGTTCTAGCAGTGCTCCCATGCAGTGACGGATAGGTCCCAGGCATATGGGGCGACCGCTCGGGCTCTGCCATTACCACTCCACTGTAAAATACCGTTAACGTCAAAAGAAAAAAAGATCAATCACCGACAAACATTAGTTGTCCGGACTGCCATCGCTGGCTCCGCCACTGCTTCCATGGGTTTGCCAAATATTTGTGCTTGCCCTTGCTTCAGCTTGAACCCTGAAGTTGATTCCAAAATTTACATTTTCTGCAGATTTTCAAAAACAAAATACATTTTTTTGGATTCCTTTGCAGCTTTCACAATACAGATCTAATTGTTGGAATGACAAGTAAAAGTACATATAAATATTTAAAAGCCAATTTTTAAAATCTAAATTCATCTGTAGCAAAGCAATACCGTCTTTGTATAATATAACCTTACATGTGTGCAAGGTGCAGCAGCATCATTCGCCCATCACGTGGAAGGAGCGTGACATGCACAATAAGACGGAGATCGCAGCAAAGGACAAAAAGGTAACATAGGTTTAAGCGTCGTGTCGGCACAGGGGAGTGAGTGTCAGTACCAGTGTGACGCTCACCCCACCTCACCTAACTCTTCAGCTCATTCATCGTCGTGACAAGCTAGCTACTACCTAGCCGCGATTTTTTTCTCGCCGCAGACCGGGGACGACCTCGATTCGATCACCAAATGGGCCACGCCGTGGACGGCCGGCTGGAAGCGCTGCTCTCCGGCGGCGGCGCCGGCGAACCGTGGGCGCGGCGGATGGCTGCGGCGGCGGCGCTGGAGCTCCGGCTGCTGGCGCCTCTCGCGGCGCCGGCCGTCGTTGTGTACATGCTGATCATCGTGATGTCATCCGCCACCCAGATCTTCTGCGGCCAGCTCGGCAACGTCCAGCTCGCCGCCGCCTCCCTCGGGAACAACGGCATCCAGGTCTTCGCCTACGGCCTCATGGTAAGCAAAGCAACCACGCATACGTGCAAACATACGTATACTATACGTATAACAGTATAATACGTAGTAGTATTCGTCGTGTAGCTGGGGATGGGCAGCGCGGTGGAGACGCTGTGCGGGCAGGCGTACGGAGCGGGGAGGCACGAGATGCTGGGCGTCTACCTGCAGCGCTCGACGCTGATGCTCACGGCGACCGGCGTCCCGCTCGCCGCTCTCTACGCCTGCTCGGAGCGCGTCCTCCTCCTCCTCGGCCAGTCGCCGGAGATCTCCCACGCCGCCGCCGGCTTCACCTACGGCCTCATCCCCCAAATCTTCGCCTACGCCGTCAACTTCCCCATCCAAAAATTCCTCCAGGTAATTAATTAATTAATTTCGCCCTGCGTGCATAGAAAGGCCGGATTTTTATGCCTGGTCTTTTAAAAAAGTGATTTTTTTTCAGGCGCAGAGCATAGTGGCGCCGAGCGCGGCCGTGCTGGCGGCGAGCTTCGCGCTCCACTTGCCGATGAGCTGGGCGGCGGTGCGGTGGCTGGGGCTGGGGCTGCCCGGCGCCGCGCTGGCGCTGAGCGCCACGTGGTGGGTGCTGGTGGCCGGGCAGTTCGCGTACATCGTGTGGAGCCCGCGGTGCGCGAGGACGTGGAGGGGGTTCACCTGGGCGGCGTTCGATGACCTGGCCGGCTTCGCCAGGCTGTCCGCCGCGTCAGCGGTGATGCTGGCGCTCGAGCTGTGGTACTTCCAGATTCTCGTCCTCCTCGCCGGCTTGCTCCCCGACCCGCAGATCGCCCTCGACGCACTCACAGTTTGGTAAGCAGGTTCACTGATAGTCACTCGCGGTCTGATGCCTGAATTAATTAGTGTGTTTGTGGCACACTGACAAGTCTCTCACGTGTTCTTGTTTTAATTGAACTGGTTTATGTCAAAACTCAAGCGAAACTCGGTGTGGATCATGCATATCTGTTGAGTTTTATGAAGTTTTTGTTTTTTCTTTTTGGCAATTTTCATGTGTGGATGGAATGGAATGTTTTGCAGCACGTCGATACAGTGTTGGGTGGCCATGATCTCCGTGGGCTTCAATGCTGCTGCCAGGTCAGTTCACTGATCTTCTTCTTGATTTGTCGATGACTGTGTCTGAATTCTGAAGATGTTAATTACCAATGTCATGTGCAGTGTGAGGGTAGGGAATGAGCTCGGCGCCGGAAACCCCAGGTCGGCAGCGTTCTCCTCGTGGATGGTCACCGTGCTCTCCGCATTCATAGCTGCCATTGCTGGTGTTGTGGTCATGCTGTTCAGGGACAAGCTGAGCTACATCTTCACCCAGGGCGAGGCCGTCTCGCGCACCGTCTCCGACCTCTGCCCACTGCTTTTTGGCACCATTGTGCTCTGTGGGATCCAGCCCGTGTTGTCAGGTGAGGTTATTGATTGTTTGCTTCTATCTGATTGACAGTTTGTTCTCTGAAATTTTCTGAACATTGTGTTGGTTGTAATCAGGAGTACCTTTTCAATTGATTTTCTGAAATTTTGGTAGGTTGAGTCTGTTTCAGCTTGATGAGTGAAAACTAGTAGATTGCATCCTGAGTTTTATTTCATTGGATTTGACAGTTCGGCTGTTTACACAATATTAACTGCTTAATTACAGTAATCAATTGTCAATCATAGCTTCTTCTTGACAAGATCTTGCTCTAATCAATCTAAAGATATTAGATATGTATATATACTAGTAGTACAGAAACTATTATTCTCTTGCAAAGTTGCAGTTGACTCTTGGCCTCTTGGGTAATTTGTCTTTCGAGGACGAATTATATGGAACATGTCAGTAACGTTTGCTGTCATTTCACTGTTGCTGAATTTGTTTACTTGGACTCACCATGAAGGTGTGGCTGTTGGCTGTGGATGGCAAGCATTGGTGGCATACATTAACATTGGGTGCTACTACTTGATCGGCCTACCCCTCGGTGTGCTTCTGGGCTTCAAATTTGACTACGGAATCAAGGTACTGTCTACTGTAATTTAGCCCACATTCAGTTGACTCTTCAGTTGTAGAGTCAACTGGAAAAGGTTAGTGTTTGTTACTAGTAAACGTTTGCAAATTTGAAAATGGATATTCCATGCAGGGATTGTGGGGAGGCATGATTGGAGGCACATTCATCCAAACACTTATTTTACTATGGATCACATTCAGAACAGATTGGAACAAGGAGGTAAGCATTAAACCAACTTTTTTTTGCGGGGCATTAAGCCAACTTTGATAATTTTGTTCCTCAATAGATCGCATCATTTCACTGACAGACTATTATCAATTATCACATGGCTTGTTCACATGTAAATAATGTGACAAGACATTATTTCAAGCCAATTATTCCAATTGAGTAACATACTTCTGTCATATCTAGGTTTTTTTCATTGGCCCTCTGAATTTTGCATAATACACTAGTATATTGTGTATGTATATTCTGTTAACATTTCTCTAAATATAGGTCGAGGAAGCGAGGAGAAGATTAGATAAGTGGGATGACACAAAGCAGCCTCTTCTTGTTAACAAGCAGTGATAAGATCAAAACAAAACATGCAGCAAATATGTCCTGCTGCAAATTCGTCATAATGGACTCCATCGCATATTCGTATCTGCCACTAGTACTAACTGCAACGATAAGATTGTCTGGGGTGGCTAGATCCCCAAAATTTTGTTCAGTCAGTTTCATGTGAGCTCATGCTACTTCAGAATTCTCATACTAATTAACATGAATTATTCTCACCTAACGATGCTATTTTCAGGCGCATAATGTGTTTGTCATCCATTTATTGGTTCAATAATTAAGCTGAAATAGGAGTAAAGTTACTGTAACGAATAGAAAAAATGAAGTGACTTCAAATTCTCATTATTTAGTTTAGGTGCCAATGTGCAATAGCCGCATTCCCTTCCAGAACTGTTTGAAATATAAATTCTTCAAAAGGCAGGAGGCAACAACCGAGAAAACAAGTGATAGTGAAAACGTGTCCCATTTTTTAATTCTTGAGAGAATGAGAGGCTATGAACCAATTTAAATTTGACAGATATGACAAATGGAATGCTTGCAGGCGTGCCAGCGTCCAAGCAGAAGTTTTCTTTGCCGACCTGATCAAACGTTCACCACTATGCGCATATATTATGGGTCTCATGGCTGTATTTTGTGATTCTCAGAAAAAGAATCTGTTCTTTTCATGGCTGGTTGTCCACAGAGACGGCAATTTGCTCTTCAGAAACAGAAATGACAAATGCTTCAGGCCTGACCGCCTAAGGCAGGCTTCAGAATTTCAGATAACCAGATTGGTGTTGCATTTCCAGAGCAGCAGGGAAGTAGGGAACATGTCATGATGTCAACCTGATTCATAAGTCTAACCCTCCCGTGCACCGGATTCTGGTGAATTTTCGAATACAACATATGTGTATCATTTAAGCAGAAATATATAAAAATATTAATTTCAGAAGAAGAAATAAAAAATAAATATTACATGACACAAGTCTGGAGGAAACAGAAATTTTCTTCACATTCCAAGAAAACCTTTCAAATAAGACGCCTAATTGCGAGACTAAAATACCTCGCCGATTCCAAAAACTCTGGATTTGCATGGTTGCAAAAACGCAACTGCAACTCTCTCTCTTAGAAAAAGTGCAACTGAAACTAGTTTAAGGTGGTGTTGCCTCCGCCGGTTCAACACTGGCCAGTGGCCACACATGACAAACAAGGGTGGGCGTCGCTCTACACTGACGAACCAAATGTTTACGTGTGAAGGGTCAGAAGCTGCTGACCTATGGCCTCTTGTGCAATATTTTTTTCAGTCTTTGAAATGAATCATCTGGTGCCGGCTTTCTCAGTCCCTGATCGATGCTGCGACTGCATCATACAATCGGATCATTTTATTTATCTCATAATTCAGTTGACTTGCATCACAGTAGCAGTCTTTGGCATGTTGATTATTAAGATAAAGTGTAGCTTCTGAGGAAACGATTTTGGAGACAGCCTCTTCAGACAGGTTCGGTTGAGATTCTGAAGGAAAAGGAGAGGAAAATGAAGTGTTTTGGGGAGTGTCCTTGTGGCTGTGTCAGAAGAGATAGCTCTGAACTTCTGAAGCTTAAGCCAATCAGAGAGGAAGCTTAGAGCTTTGATACTACTTCGTCTCTCCATGATGTCCCAACCAAACTTGGATGTGATGTTAAGATGATCATAATGTGATATTGGGTAGATTTAGACATGGGGTTGGAAAATGAATTGCAGGCAGTTTCACCTAACCTCATTGAAATCTGGTGGTTTTGCTTTAGAATTTATTGCATTTGTGATTCAGACTTGCAGTGTTTCAGAAGACATGAAAGTGCATGCAAGTCTCGTGGTACTGAAAATTGCATTGGTGGCTCACAATTTGTACTTTATGATCAAGTTAAGAATTTGAACCTTCAAATTTAATTGCATTACATTTCTTACCGTAGAAGAAATACAAGACCAGAATGTTTTGAATGGAAGAATATCACAGTCCTCTCAGTACTGGCAATTGCTGGTAGTTCATAATTTAGGCGTCAGGCCACTCACCTTTAAATCAAGAACCCATGAAATTCAAATTTCAGTGCCCTAAACCCTCTCCAGATGACAAAGTCCAATCACCATTTGAAGCTAAATTTTGCGCCGGCACGAAACGGATGGCAGGAACTCTGGCCATTAATTTATAAGATAGCAAAATAAAGCGATTTAAAACCACAAATACCTGTCCTAATGGCTGATGGGACACAATTACTAGAATTTTGACCCTGTAGGAAAACTGCAAACTTCTGTTTGTCTCTTTCATGAACTTGGAAAATGCAAATCATGCACAAAACTATGAGAGGAAAAGAAAACGCAGCAATAAACAATGACACGGCCTGTCCAACTAATGCTTTCATGATCTCACAGATAATAATAATTCCATAAAAATATGAGGAGGCTGGAACCAGCCTGCCCCTGAGGCCCTGAGCCTTACAATGTCGGTCTATATAACTGACAGGCTCACACGTCCCAAAAGAGAGATCATCAGAGTTCAGAAACAGCTGCAAGAACCTTCTTTTTTTCTTCCCGGAAAAAAAGAACCTTTTTTTTTCTTTTCCTGCTCATCGTTCGTTGGAGAGATCATGATGCTGCTGCTGCGAGCGCCGGCGCCATTCGCGTACGCGAAGGTGGAGAAGGTGGACGCCGACGTGGCGAGGCACCTGCAGGCGCAGTACCTGATCCACAAGGTGATGGATGAGTCGTTCCGCGTGCCGGCGACGAGGAGAAGGAGGTTGCCGGCGACGGCGGCGGCGGAATTATTGGGGAGAGGACGCGCCGGCGTTAAGGCGAGGCAGATCGGCGTGCGGCTGAGGCGGCTCAGGCTCGCCGCACGGAGCGTCCGGCTGCGGCTCTGCCGGGGACTGCAGAGGCATCTCCGGAGCCTGAGGCGGCTCGTGCGCTGCGGCGGGTCCACCACGGCGCGGCAGCTCGGCTCTCCATGATTCGTTTTTCTTCCTGAGCTGAGCTCCCAATCATGTCTGTCTTCTTCTTCCTTGGCTCGTGGTCTGAGCTCTGATGCGTGTTTCGACTTTCGAGCAGCAGCAGCAACTTTGTTCGAAGCAATGGCTCGAATGGCGACCATGCTTTCACTGAAAGATCGGATCTTGAATGTTGTTTAGGTGGATTGTAGGTTTGTAGCGTGCAAAAAATGTACTAATATGAACATGTTCCTGTTGTGGCATTTTATGCCTCCTGTTTAACTCGATCTGTACACTAATCCACACTGAATCTTCGGTCTTGTGTTTTTTATTTTTTCTTGTTGGTACTATCCATGTTGATGTACTAGTATTACTGTTTGATGAAAAAAGACAATGCTTCTTGATCAGTCTGTTTCCAGGAATCCTGCTCTGTTATTCCCCTTGCCATTCAGAAATATCTTGCTCAATAAACGATGGTGAACATCTGTGAGAAATCTCATTGTGTTTCTTGCAAATTGCCCTTTCGGTTTTTTGTGCATGCGGCACTGAATCTTAACTCCACTGCTTAAGTTCTGAATCTTGTGTTTCACAAATGCATTCTGAACATCTGCTTTCTGCTCTTTTATCGTCCAGGAAGTTTTCTAAGCAAAACTGTCGCAGCAAGTGCAAGATTAGATTAGCTTAACAAATGCTACCTACTACTAATACTCCTACCCAGTGGATGTGGCATGTGTCCGTGCAAAACAAAAAGGGTGTGATCAAGAGGCTACAGATGGGAGAAAGTAGATTTGGGGTCTAACTCATGCTGCCATTTCTGCATACAGAGCAATTAACCATAACCTGACAGCACCAACCAGCTGAATTCAGAAAGATGTGTGAAATTGAGGATCCAAAGCAAACAAACAGAAGCTTCAAATGAAATCATATATAATTAAGCTTAGGTTGGACACTGCGTTGACAAATGGCATCAAAGGAAGCAAAGTTTGTTCACAGATTTGTCTTCTCAGGTGACATCAGAGGCGTCTTCCTGCACTAAACAAGGTGATCTCGCCTACTCACATAAACTGCCATCAAAGGTCAAAGTTCTGAATAATACATTAGATATTTAGATTAGCGGCTGTTGCTTGTCAAAGAGAAGAAGTTTCATCTCTTTTGCTTATTGTTTATTTTTTGTTCCTGTGCTGAGAAAGCTAAACAACTTTATATAAACAAAACAAGACAATCCAAACTTGGAATTAATTAACGCATTATTCGTGGTGCATGATTGCTCGGGGAAGAAAGTTGCCATGCTGCAAGAACCATATGGTACATCATACATGGCTAGTTGAGTAGTTTCCTATAGTATTTTGACACACTGATGATCTGATGACATGAAGGGGTTGGCTGCCTTCAGGGCGGTGCAGCCTTACACCATTTGTTAAGTGCATTATGGGGGCATAGGTACTAGGATATGGATTTTCGTTTTTCGTGGGGAATGTCCTCTCATGTGTCTATATTTTTTCCTTTTTTTTCAAATACAATACATATAGTTATAAAAAATGCTAAAACAATCTAGATAATGTAGAATATATTATCATGTAGGAGTAGCTTACAACAAAAATCAAGTGTAAAGTGGCCTACAAAGAGATATAGTCATTTTTGCACGGTGTTTTTAATTGAATTTAGACGTTATAAAAACTCTAATACAGTAGATATATATTTATCAATCAATTTATTTTATTTTTTATAGACATTTTATTGTATTTTGTGCGAAATTGAAATGGCATCCCCTTAATGTGTGAAAACACGGGCATAGTAGCAAGAGGTGGTGGATAAACCAATGTAAATTTGGGCTTTGAAAATGGAGGAGCAAATTTTGGCATAAAGTTTACGGGACTTTGCTTCTACCAACACTAAATATAAAAAAGTAGTTTTCTGAATACCCACATTTATGGTTAAAGTTATAGAAAAACACAAGTATACCTTGTTGTAACCATGAGTTTTATTTTAATTGCAAACAATATTTTTCAAAGTAGTAAAGAGTTAAACCAACAAATTTAGTTAATAAATAAAGAATAAAGAAAAAAATGTGCACACTATATTGTAGAAACTTAAGTAAAAGTAACATTTTTTTACAAAATTTACTCCAAAGTAAAAGGGTACAGAAAAAGGTCATGTTCGACCGAGAAGCCAACACTTGAACAATATAAATTGTGTTAAGATTTTCTTTTTTCAACCAAACAAAACAACATAGGCAAGTAGTAAGCCTTTTTAAAAGAAAAGACATAAGCTTTGTTCCAATTTGTTACCATCCCAATCAACATTTGCATAATATATCCATTTCTTTATAATTTGAGTAAATTTCCCCAAACTATAAATACTTTGACCAAAACTATCACAAAAGTATAGACTTAAGGAGTTGTATCACAAACACAAAATACATCTTTAAAGTTAATTACCATAAAACTATAGATATAATATTGAAGTCATCACAAAATTACATATTTTATATTTTAAATCATTAGCAGTATTGTTATGTTGGAGTTCTAGTATTGTTGTTTTGGGGTTAAAGTGGTGCTAAATTTGTTCTTTTAAGTTAATTTTGTTACTGTATATATATAGCTTTGTGTTACTCCATCACTAATCTTTAATTTTAGGATACAAACCCTTAAGTATGTAGTTTAGCCATAGTTTGCGATTGTGAGATTTACTCTCTCAAATTTTAGACAAGCCATGCTTACATCAATTTTGCCCATTGACGACACCCATCCAATGGCACAAGGATTCCTTCGTTTATATTTACGGTGTTCTCTTGTTATATTGTTTGTATTTATGAAGTTTGTGATAAAAGATGTCCCAAAATTTAAAAATAATAAAAGATTATATGATTTTCGCATACAAGTATATTTGCTAAAAATTTGGTCAGGACTGAGACCCGTCTTTATCTTTATTTACTCTCTCCATCTCATAATATAAGAACTATTGTCATTTTAGGAAATAATAAAAATCCATTGAAATGTACATAATATCCCTCATTAATACGTAGGTCCCACTGGCTTATCAATTGATAGATAGAATTATAAACAACACATTCTATAGTTTAAAGCTTCAAAATATAGATATTAGAGGACATGCACGGAAAGTATATAACTTTAACGTGGAAAGATTAAATGTTAATGGTAGATACATGAGCTACCAATTAATTGTCTGAAAGACACAAGTTCTTGTATCACTATCAAAGAGATAAAAAGTTGCGTGACGGAGGGAGTAGAACCGATCGCCCGTGCATACAAAGACCAAAATTGTACTCAGCCCGATATTTTCTGTCGGACTGAATGCCCAAACGGATACCCAGCCGGGCACGACACAAATGGCGGCCCATCCGGCCCATAAAAGCGCCCGACCAACCCACGCTTTCAGCGCTTCTCCGCCCTCCGCCGCCTCTCCCTCCCGAAACAATCTCGTGCTCCCCCAGGTGTTTTAGGGTTTCGCATCCGCCGCCGATGCAGCAGCCACCCGCGCCGGCGATGAACGGCCAGCACGCGCCCCCTCCTCCGCCGCAGGTCTCCGGTGCTCCGCCCCCGCCGCAGCCGCACTACCAGCAGCCTCCGCCTCAGCCCTACTACCAGCAGGCGCCGCCGCCGCCCTACTACCAGGCGGGGCCCCCGCCGCCGGCGCCGATGTGGGGCCAGCCGCCGCCGACGCAGCCGCAGCAGATGGTCCCTCCTCCGCAGTACGCGCCGCCTCCGCCCCAGCACCAGTACGCGCCTCCGCCGCCCCAGCAGTACGCGCCGCCGCCGCAGCAGTACCGGGCGCAGATGGCTGGGGGGCCCGCTCCGGCGGGAGGCGACGAGATCAGGTCCCTGTGGATCGGGGATCTCCAGTACTGGATGGATGAGGGCTACCTCTACAACAACTTTGCCTCCATGGGACAGCAGGTGATCTTTCTCCCGCTCGCTACTATTGAGTTTTTGCTGTGCAGCAGATGATCATGGATTAGGTTATCGTGTTTTTTTGTGTGTCAATGTGTGGATGCACTGTAGGAAGTGATTCAATGTTTTTTTGAGTGGCTAGCGAAGTCTAGCATATGTTATTGTTCTTTGTAATCGTATTTTCTGTTATAAATAATACGTTACTCCAGGAGGTGTTTATGGATGCTAGATGTCACTATGTCAGTGCTACTACTTGTTGAATCAATCGTGTTATTTAAATGCTACCCCTTTTTTGATATAATGTAGACCTGCAAAACTTTACACCCAAAAAGAAGTCCAACAGACCAAATTACTCCAGGTTTCTAAAGACTGCAAAAATGTGCAGTGAGTTAATGTGATAGCGTGCCCTTAGTGTTAAGTCAATGCCTTTTTCATGTCAATTTTGATTTTATGAGAGTTTACCGTTGCTCTTATGATTTTTGAAAGCCAAAACAATGACATAAGCTGCAGGCATGATGTCATTTTCACATGTGTTATGGCATTTTTTGCTTTCATGTTTGTATGGTGTCCTTCTTGTCTTGTTTGAATGAGTCGTCGCTCCTTTTATGCAATTTTTTTCTCTGGGTGTTAATGCTTTCAATACATTCCAGGTTACCAATGTGAAAGTCATCCGCAACAAGCAGACTGGGTACTCTGAGGGTTATGGTTTTATCGAATTTCAATCTCGAGCTGCTGCAGAATATGCTCTGGCTAACTTTAATGGGCGGATGATGCTTAATGTTGACCAACTTTTCAAGCTAAACTGGGCTTCTTGTGGTGCTGGCGAAAAGCGTGCAGCTGATGATGGTTCTGATCACACAATTTTTGTTGGTGACTTAGCTGCTGATGTTACAGACTCCATGTTACAAGAGGCGTTCAAAGCCCACTACCCTTCAGTTAGAGGAGCCAAAGTTGTTGTTGACAAGGTCAGTGGACGATCCAAAGGATATGGTTTTGTACGCTTTGGAGATGAAAATGAACAAACACGTGCTATGACCGAGATGAATGGAACAATGTTGTCTACAAGGCAAATGAGGCTTGGGCTGGCTGCTAACAAGAAGAATATGGGTACCCAGCAGACATATTCAACAAATGGTACACACTCGGCTTACTTCTTCCAGTGAAGTGTTTAATTCTTGTTGTATTTTTTCATGCTTGCTTATATAAAATCTTGCAGGAAGTACTGATTATTAGAACCTCTATGGCTCAATGTTTTGTATACCGAGTCAAACTCGCTTCATATGCTAACTCTGCCCTTTCCGCTTGCTGGATAGGAGTTGTTGCCACGTTTATTTTTCCTAGTCAATTTACTAAAGGATAGCTGGCATTGCTTCGTTGCTGTAAACAAACGCTCCATCCTACTATTTGCTTTCTAAGATTGGGGTAAATAAACACAACCAAGTAAATAAAACTAAACAAAATTCATGTTTCTCAAAGCAGGATGCCATGCCACCATATAGGGTCTGGAATTGTCTTCAGATGAGATACATGTCACCTGTAATCCATGGCCTCAGTTAGGTCAGTGTTTAATTTTTGCGAGAATTTGGTTCTGAAGTGAGGAGCAAATATGTGATCTACCTGTTTGCAGTTCTCACTTTCTGCCAGTACATTGAGATAGGCTTCTGTCATATTACAGTACTTCCAATTCTAGCTTTAGTAATCTTTTTAGGTTTAGTTCTCTGACATTACAAGTTTTAATGTACCTTTCTGCTTCAACTTCTCATTCCTTTTATTTTTACTTATTACAACCTAGGTAATACTCTTATTTTGTCTTGTCCATATTATTTCATGGTGCAGATTCCTTTTGCTCCTTTAGTCCATTATATTTATTTTCCCCACTCATTTGTTATGTGTCCATACTTTTGCTTTCTACATCTTTTTATTGAAATAACAGAGACCAAGTGATAACCATCCTCATGAACATTCTGTTTAGTAAATACCAATCAACGATGGGTATATTTCATTTGAAACTTATCAATGGCGTTTAAATTTTAATTTTTGTGTATGCCGTTTAGGTTAATCGTTCATGAGTAATATTGCACATGTGCTGCCAAGTACATAGGGTGGTCTAGAGTTCCATCCATCAACTCAGACTGACTTGCCATGCTAACATCCATGCTCCGGCATTCAGTTTGTTATTGTATTGCAGCCAAGCTGGTGCAACCAGTGATCTAATCATGTCTGCGAAGCAAGGACTGCTTGTATTCTTCCCCACTCTCCCCTGACAGTTCTCTTTTTTGTTTGCTGATTGATTCAAATGATAGTTAGACCACAATATTCACATTCACTTTATCTTCTAGAATATTAAGGGTGGAATTTACTTATGAACATGGTAACATTGAGTCTGTCTGTACTGCCTGTTTTCTTTGGTTCCTAACATTGGTTTGGGGTTCTTCATATTGTTTACTATATGGTGATCTTTCTGAACTTATGGCACTTATGTTTTTGTCATTGCAGGTTACCAGAGCTCCCAAGGAAGCAATTCGGAGAATGATCCCAATAATACAACAGTGAGTAACTTTCTAATTTACTTAATTCTAAGAGTTTCTGTTTCCTTATTTTTCATATTGTGCAATAGATCTTTGTGGGCGGGTTAGATTCCAATGTAAACGAGGACCATCTAAAGCAAGTATTTACTCCATATGGGGAAATTGGTTATGTGAAGATTCCTGTAGGCAAGCGTTGTGGCTTTGTCCAATTTACTAGCAGGTTAATGAATTCGTCATGCTTTCTTTGCTAGTCATCTTTGCTTAATACACAGTTGGACTGATTCTTTGTTGCTTTGGTTATATCATTGTATTTTCAGGTCATCTGCTGAAGAAGCCATCCGTGTGCTGAATGGGTCTCAGATTGGTGGGCAGCAAGTTCGGCTCTCATGGGGTCGTACTCCTCATCAGAACAAACAGGTCTGAGTACAACGTTGAATTCTCGGCTGTTGATGATAGCTGCAGCCTGCATATGCATGGGATTAACCCAAAACTCATCCTTTCAGGCTCCCCAGCAGGATGCCAGCCAATGGAATGGCAACTACTATGGATACCAACAGGGCTATGATGCTTCTTACTATGGTGCACCCAATGCACAGGACCCTAGCGTGCAAAACTACTATGGATACTCTGGTTATGGCAACGAGCAGCAGCAGTCACAACAGCAGCAGGAGCCCCAGCAGCAGCAGACCCCACAACAGCCTCCACAGCAGGTATGAGGTATGAATGAGATTGAAAGCACATTCTATGTTTCACATTTTTATCATCACACAATACATAGGGAACACTTTCTAAATTGAATTTATGTAGCCATAGAAAAACAATGAGTGCAGTATTTTTCACATGATTCCACACTTCATATCCATTGCAGTGACCATGGTGACAGTGCAACTTTCAGAGCGTAGTCGGAGTATCAGGGAGTGCATTGGCATGAACTTGGATGGCTCTTTCTTGAGTTATTGTAGAGGTCATGTCATGTGGATGAGGTCGTTCGCTAGCAGTCCCAGCGTACTGTTTGTACTTAGACGACTAATCGAGTCCTGATGGTAGTAGACCCAGCGTCTCACTTTTTGTGCCTCTGGATGTTGATTATCAATCTGATGCTCTGACGAGTTACTGAGATTAATGTTATTCTGCGTTGAAATGAGCCCGCACTCCTATGTTATCTCATTTCTTGTGACCCCGTCTTATGATTCCTGTGATCTTTTCTGTCCGTTGCGAGTCTATCTGATCGAGCTTGCGTATCCACTTATATCCCTGTGTTATAATGATCAATTTGCATGTTACAAGTCGTAGTATTGTTTATTGTAGTAAGGAACAAATCTCCTGCTGTAAATGACTGGGGAGGTGTTAGTGTGTTACCGATCAAAACTGGCAAAAAAAAAGTTTAAATTTTGTCCTTTTCATATATAAACACTGCAACATACTCAGTAGTACTAGACTCCTAGAGCCGCAAATGGCAGGGCGACATGACGCTCTGTTATGCTGATCAAAAGTTCCAATTTGGTGACAGCGTGAAAATTTTGCGTACGCATGTAGAATCTCCCTGCCCCATATGTATATAAGAGTGTACCTAAGAGCGTTTATCTCGCAAAGGGGTTTTCGGACACTAATAAAAAAACTAATTTTATAATACGCCTGAAAACTTAAGACAAATTTATTAAGCCTAATTAATTATCCTTAGCTCATCTAGATTATTATTGCATTTATGGCTAATCATAGACTAATTAGGCTTAAATGATTCGTCTCGTGATTTTTTGTAAACTATGCCTTTTATTAATCTATATTTAATGCTCTATACATGTGTCGAAAGATTTGATGGATTTGATGTAACGTATTTTGGCAAAATTTTTTTGGAACTAAAAGAGGCCTAAACATGTGATCTGACCGATCAAATTGCTCTGATCAAATACGATAAAAGATCTGCGCACGTCAAAACAACCGCTTTCATCAAAATACGCCAAGAATTAGCTATTGATCGATTAGTCACTTTTTGTGTGTGAATGATAAGTGCTCTACCCAGGGACCCTGGCTCTACCGCGCTCTGTAGAGAACTGCATGTATTCTAAGCATGGACCATGGAGTCGCTTCACCAATCAGGTAATACTAGACAGAATGCCAACCATCCAACATTAACACACCATGTTTTCCATAGAATTTCTCAAGACGGAGGCATAAAAATTAGAGAAGTACTACTAGAACGACAGAATCTGGTTTTGTGTTTCCTACTATGTATAATATCAACCCAAAAGGGAACTAGACTGGCACAGATCAAAATTTCGCTCTGCCGGTGCGGAGAGCTCAATAAGACTACAACTCCAATCACACAACATGAAACCCTAATTAACTATGCATTTTACTCAAAAGCTTCAGGGCCAACGCCTCTTGCTGTGCGAGAACGTCGCCATCCTTTACTGTATCATCACCTTCCTCATCGCTGTTGAAGTACCTCTTCTTACCCTTGGATGCTGTGTTTTGGTCTCTGTCTGACTCAGAACCGCTGTCCTCTGAGCCCACGCTCATTTCCTCATTCCTCTTGCGCTTCAGCTTCAGCTTTTTCTGCAGCTTCTTCTCACGCAAGATCCTCTTATGCTCAAGCTTGTCCTCCTTATCATGCTCCTTCATTTCTCTCAGCATCTCTGCATACCTCTGGGAAACTGTAGGAATAGAGCCAAAAATTTACATTTTAGTGAGTTAATATCTTATGTGTGCAGAATAACATGAATGAATCAAAGGATGGTGAACAAACTTTTCTCCTTGTCGATTACATCTCCTGAGCCCACTTCTTCAGCTATGGATGCAAGAGGAGGGATAGTGTTTCCTTCATCGTCAAACTTGACCCTTGTACCCAATGGTCTATGCACGTTTATCTTTAGCTTCTTCTTTTTCATGGACTTACTTCCCAATCTGATAATGAAAATAGGTTTGCAATAAATTCCACAAAACAGTATCTACAGAAAGAAATCTGGTGATCTGAAAATTGGAAAGATGGAAGTAATTCCCCATACTGAAACATTAGTTAGAAGGGACATACTGTGTGACTTTCTCTGGTTCATTATTTGTATCTGTAGTTGACTCCTTGGGATAAAGAACATCATCCATCATATTTATATCTGGTTTTTGTTCCTTGGCATAAAGGATATCATCATCTTCATCATCCTCAATTAAGTTACTTTTGGCCTGTGGATTAATTTCTATAACTTCAGGTTTGGAACTTCTTCTCGTCCGTTTCACATCGATGTCATCCATACAATTCTTTGGCATATTCTTTCTGTGGCTGACAAAACGAATCTTTGGTGTAACAGGAAGACCAAGAGAAGCAGCATATGCAGCATAATTCTCCATGGAGAATCTGCTCAGATCAAACACCTCTTTGTCGCTCTGGAGGTACACTGACTTAAGATAGGTAATAAAAGCCCTTTTACCCAGTTGCTGCAAATTGGGATATTGAACCAGTACTGACGCTATTTTCTGAGATATCTGCTGCAGTTGTTCTGTTTTTGGCTAGAACAAAGAAATATGGACAAGTAATTAAGCATGAAATGAGTACATGGAGCATTTGGTATCTCGAAATGCACAAGTTGAGCAGTTATATGGTAAATGACCTATCAAAATTGTTACTTTGTCATCAGGAATAAATTTGTCATTTTAAATCTTATCTCAAAGTGACATGGATCAACCCGAAATTTTGGTTTGTTTGAATATAAGTTCCAATATAAGTAAGCAGTTGAAGTAAAAAGGTAGATTATTGCTAACCTTTCTAATATGTATAGGTATTTTACTCTCGGCTGCCTTCAATTTTTCAAGCATTTTTTCTTCCTCTGGACAAAGGAAGATAAGAGCTTTTCCTCTCTTGTTATAACGAGCTGTACGGCCAACTCTATGGATGTACAGAGCAATGTTTTCTGGGCAATCAACCTGGAAGAGTAATGAATAGATTAGAGCATGGAAAGTTCAAGAAAGTACATAGTGTTTGAAATTAACTTACTTGTACAACCCAATCCACATCCTTTATATCCAAACCTCTAGCAAATATATCAGTTGAGAATAGAACTGATGCCTTCTCTTTGAACTCTGCTACTACGGCCTGCTGTACTTCGTATTTCATCCGCCCATGGATACATCTCAAAGGAATACCAGGACGAAGTTTCTTGAAAACTTCATATACAAATTTTACCTGCAGAAGAGGCAAAGACTCATGTTTAGAGCAAATGCAACATGTATGCAACCTTGAGAAACAAAGAGATGATTACCTGCTTGACACTGGATAGGAATACTAGTGTTCTTGACTCGATATGCCGTTTGATGAAGCTCCAGAGCATATTTAGCTTCTGTTCAAGAGGCATGATCATAGCAAACTGCTCAAGGCCATCTGGGGTAACTGTGCTGGCCTCCTCATGCACACTTATATATTCAGGATCCTTTAGGCTAACCCTTGCAAGGTCCTTCACTGATTTTGTTTGCGTCGCGGAGAACAGCAATGTTTGTCTGTCTTTTGGAAGCTGAGAAACAACATCATCGACTTGCTGCTGGAAGTTTTTGTCAAGAACTTGATCTGCCTCATCAATCACCAAAATCTGTTATCTACCAAAAGGCAACATTTTAGATTATACATATCGACAATTTCAATTCACCAGTCATATATAAAAAGATACGTATAGTGACCTGCATCTGTGAGCAATCAAAGTTCGTGGTCTCTCCCATGTGTTGAAGTAACCGCCCAGGTGTGCAAACTAAAATATTCAGGCTGTTTATCACTGCCTTCTCTTCCTCGAGACCTTTGCGGCCACCAACAATACAAGCACCGCTGAACCCATGGAACTTCCCTACCTTCTGGAAAACCTCAAAAATTTGCCCAGCTAAATCCTTGTTGGGAGAAAGAACAATGCAGCCCACACCATCCTCTGGACCCCATCTCTCTCTATACAGCTTCTCTAAAGCCTGCCAGATAGAATTGTGGTAAGCTTGTCATGCGAATTTCACTCACTATTGC
This sequence comes from Leersia perrieri, assembly GCA_000325765.3. NCBI lineage: Eukaryota > Viridiplantae > Streptophyta > Magnoliopsida > Poales > Poaceae > Leersia > Leersia perrieri. The sequence goes on from CM002485.1 coordinate 14,312,921, forward strand.
CTACCAAAACAATAAATTGATCTGGCCAATCAATATAAAACAAGTATTACTGAATTCAAGAGCATGGTTCACACAGCAAAAAAAAAAAAATCTTCTGTTTCGAAAAACCAGAAGGAGATAGAAGCGAAATTTAGATGCTACATATAGTAGAAATCAAAACTATGATCAATTTTACAGTGCTAATGCCTAATGACAGTTAGTCCTAAATGAGGAATTCACAGAGCAAGCTAGCATCATCAACTGCTTACCGGGATGACGAAGGCGAGGGTCTTGCCGGAGCCGGTCTTGGCCGCGCCGAGCACGTCGCGGCCGCAGAGCGCGTGGGGCAGGGCGGCGCGCTGGATCTCGCTCATCTCCGTGTACCCGGCCTTCCGCAGCCCGTCCTTGGTCTTCCTCGACAGCGGCAGCTCGTCGAACCGCGTGCAGGCCCCGTACTCGGAGTACTCGTCGTCCGCCGCCTTACCTCCCCGCTTGGCGGCGGCGGCGGCGGCGTTGGAGGAGGGGGACTTGGAGAGGGGAGGCGGCCTGGTGCCACGGGCGGGCTTGCCGGCTTTGATCCAGTCGTCGAGGAGGAGGATCTCGTCGGTCTCCCGGAGGCGGGTCTGCTTCGCCGCGTCGCGGCTCCGCGGGCGGCGCATGGCGCTGGCGGCTGGGGTCGGCGTCGGCGGCGGCGGACGGGGCTAGGGTTTAAGGTGTTCTTTTCGGCGGCGGCGGCGGCGGGCGGGGCTAGGGTTTAATTCTCCCCAGGGGGTTGTGGACTTGGTGGCGTGACAGGCTGACAGCCTTGATAATTCTAGCCTCACATTATAAAATGCTACTCACTCCATAAACCTATCTTATATTTATGCAAATATTATTTATTTTGTTATAAGTTGGCTAGCCTTTAAAGATATTTTAAATATATCTTATATATTTATATATTTGCATAGATTTTTAATAAGACGAATGGTTAAATATGTAATTAAAAATTAACGGTGTCAAAATTAAAAAAAAGAAAGTAAGCCGGATGGGTACTATTCAACCATCATCGAAAACAAAATACGGAGTACTTCCTCCGGTCATTAAAGTTTGTCCTTGAAAAAACTAACATAAATATGTTAGGTTGGTTGTCCATAAGAATGCATGTTTAATGCAACAAAATGTTAACTTATTGAAATCTATACTACTTTAAAAAGAATTTGTAGTGGTGATGGTGAAGCCAATAAATCAATGGCTTAGATTAGATCAGATGGCAGAATCATTCATTCGCCTGGCAGAATCATTCGTTCTCCCGCAAAACCATTTAGCGCATGCAACAAAAAAAAAAAGGAAACAGACTCCGATCTCTCCGTTGCCCCTATCACCAATGCCATATTTCATTCCGTCTGCCGTCGCCCTAATCTTCTTTCGCCGCCGCCAGCTCCTCCACGCCGCCCCCACATCACCGTCATCTCCTACCGCCGCTGTCTGTCATCGTGGCTGCCGTCCGCTCCCCCTCCGTCGCCGCCTCGCCCTACGCTGCGCGTCCTCGCATCCTCGAGTCAACTGATTGAGAACTCTTCAGTTAGGTCAGTCCTGGTGATGCTTCTCTCATGTCAACAGTTTGGGCGTACGGAAGCAGCAGGAGTACAGTTGTGCAAGATCTTTCATCTTGCGTGGATTTATCTGTTCTCACCTAATTTCGAGTTTAATACTCTTGCGGTGCAGAGTATAAAGTTCTTTTCTTTCTAATCTAAATTGAAGTGCTGGAGGATCTGAGCAATGTAGGACCTATTTTTTCCTATCTTTTCAGATCATGTGCTGCCTATTTTCCAGATATTCTTCTGCATTTCTTTTCAGATGGTGTGATCGATCCATGGTTGAATTCAGAGCATAAAGTTCTTTTCTTTCTAATCTAAATTGAAATGCTAGAGGATCTGAGGCTCTGAACTTCTTGAGTTAGATGCACAAAATCCTTCCGTTTCCCAATTGTTAGAAGAATGATCTTGCCAAGTAAGGACAAGGCTATGCTTGAGCAGAGATCTCATCCACGCATAGCCTAATCCGAAATATACATCAACAATATAGTTTAGCGCATCATTAATGTCATTAGTGATTGTCTCCTTCCAGCAGATGAAACCATTATCGAAGGAGTGAACAAAGAGGGATCACCTTCTACAACCGCCTGATCAACGAGGTGTCATAACTAAAGGTTAACTTATTTTTGCTTCCAATTCTTGAGAAGATCTTCAGGGTGTCATTTATTCTGAATATATTTGACTGATGTTGAAATCCATGGTTGTGAAGGGCTGAAGCCATTAGTCACTATCTTCCACTTCAACAGACAATATGTCTTAGACGACGGATACCAAAACTACCCACAGTCCCACATGCCACAAATCAAATTAGTAGCCAGTTTGTACAAAATTAGCATATGAGCTACAATTGGTTCCAGGCAACATGTCGCAAGGTCTAACCCATTTGCTTGGAGTAAAATGATATAGCATGAGGACTTGTTCTGTTTCTGACATAACTTCTTATCAGTGTAAAAAATGGGGACTGTCAGGTGTATCACATTCGTCCTAAACCTCATGTAAACAAAGGCTAAACTGGATTTCCATGAACTGCAGATGCCATCATAATGATAAAGATAAATTATTGGCCCTCTAGCTGAACCATTCTCATTGTTTTGGCATCAGCATACATGTAAGAACTTGCTTTTTTTAAGTGTTGTAGTGAAATGGTCTAGCTGTCGTTCCATGTATCATTACTGTGTAAGGTTTAATTAGCTATAAACCCATTTGATGTCCTCACCATCAAAATGTGAAGTCTGAATGACCGTCCAACTTGAACTATGTACCTTTTTGGTTAAATTGCTAAGAAAGATACTCATATATTGCAGCTAAATTTTGAAGAAAAGAAAAGGCAAGATATATGGCAGCTAAGATGGATCATGTCATTTACAACAAAGGGCAATGTCTTGTATAAATTATGGAAATGGTTTATTGTTTGGATTATTTTGTCAGAAATAGTAATCTCAATTAGTTTGTATGTAATGCATTTCTACTTCTTTTGAATTGTCTATGAATTTTCATAAACTTTACTTGTTTATTTTGTCTTGTTGTGTGTAAATTGTCATAGTTGTTCACACCCAATCATATTTGAATTGTATATGAAAATTCAAACATTGCTAAAACAAATGGGACCTAGATGTTTAGAAATTTTTTTGTCATTGCTGTAACCAAAAGAGGAATAAAACTGACAACCCTGAATTAAAATGCTCTATATATGCATGTACCTGTTAAGGGCCCATTTGTCAATACTACTTAAAGTTTAGTAGTTTTGATGTCAAATAATCGTGAAATGAGTATTACGGTATTGGTATTTTACATAGCTAATACTTGCATATATATTATCCCGATGCAACGCACGGGTACTTGGCATTTCTGAGTATAATATGTATTTTTCATGTATATATATGTTCTCTGAAGTAACAGAATTTTAAAATGGACATCAAAGAAATCTTCATCATATGTGTTTCACAGGGTTTTCTACTGAGGGTGACTAAAATTTTTAGCTGATACCGATAGAACAGTTGATCAATTGATGGTTTACAATGACACTATGTCAAGCTAAATCGATATATGTTCTCACTACTAGAAAACTGCATATCCATGACGATTTCGTCATGACGATATAACTTTTTGTCATAGAATGACGTTAATTTGTGACAAAATTTAGACCATCGTCATGCATGCAAGCTGAGAGACCCCAGGCAGTATCTAACGATGACAAAATGGGAAATAATGTCATATATCAAAAAAACGGGTTCGTCATATAAGTTTTGGGAGCACGTGTTATACATCTACGTTGTCACTTGGTCCACCTGCGAACATGTCGGCGGGTCCCACATACAAATATATTGGCTGTTCTCACTTGTCAGTTAATGGGGCCCACGTGCCAGAGGGTCCCACTTGTCAGTACATTGAATCGAAAAAATGATGAAATATGCGGCCGGCATGGATCAAACCCACGACCTGTGAGTTGGCTGAGAGAATCACATACCACTGCGCTATATACCTGTTAGCAATACGCTGTGAAAGGATATATTATTTATCTACTATTTATGCAGAAACCTGTAAGGTATAGGTAATATTTTCACTTTCCCCATCCAGGCCAAATCAATGAGGGCTGCAGCGTGGCGGCTCGAGCAGCACGACGGCATCCCAGCTAGCGGCACGGCGGCGGGGCCCAGCTAGCGGCATGGCGGCGGGGCGGGGCATTGCGTCGCAGTGAGTCTCGGCCGCGGCGGCTGTCGTGGTGACAGGGGCAGGGGCAGGGGAGTGGATGCCCCGGTGGAGGCGGTGGCAGCGGCGACTGATCCGGCCTGGTGTGTCACGGAGCGCGCGCCGGTGAGCAGGGCGACACTGCAGCGGTGGAGGCTGCCCAAACAAGCATCCTAAAACACTTACCTGCAGCTCAAATTGGTGTCCTCAAAGGTATATTTCCAGTTTTTAATTCAAAAATGTTTTTATTGGATTCATTGTTTGCCTCCCACAAAATTGCTCTTATGCCATACAGATGGACAGAAGTTGGGTTCATGGGAAACAATTTAGTGCTGAGTACATGACTGGTGTGGCACTGTTCATGCAATTTGTTGGAGAACAATTTGATAAAGATGAGTCAATTCTATGTCCATGTCGTAAATGTCTGAACCGGACTTTACAACATCAACATGTGGTGCATGATCATATACACATATTTGGGATGTCATCTACCTACACGAAGTGGATTCATCATGGTGAATCAGTTGATGTTGAAGTGGTAGAATTTGCAATTCCGGATGTTGATGGCTCCAATCATGATGGTGGGTTGGATATGGGGGAGGAAGAGGATGACACCAATGACAATGGTATGCCTGAATTGATAGAAGACTTGTATACTGCTGTAGAGGAAGATGGAGGACAACCAAAGTTTGCTAAAGTGCTAGAAGATGCGAAGATAGCCCTTTGTCCGGGATCTAGCCATTCTAGATTCTCCTTTCTTGTGAGGTTGCTTCATATAAAGTCGTTGTATCGAATCAGCAATACAACATTTGATGCCTTACTAAAATTATTGTCTGCATCGTTCCCTCATTGTGAACTTCCAAAATCATATGATGAGGCAAAGAAATATCTTCGTGAATTGGGCCTTGCTTATGATTTGATCCATGTTTGCAAGAATAACTGTGTGTTGTTTAGGCAGGACTATGCCAAGATGGATGAATGCCCAATATGTGGTGAATCTAGATGGATAGATGCCGACGGAAAAAAAATCGATTCCTCAAAAGGTTTTGAGATATTTTCCAATTATACCAAGGTTGAAAAGGATTTTTGCTTCAAAACGAACAGCAGAGGATACCCAATGGCATAAGTTGAAGAGGAAGCCTATCGACAATGTCATGAGTCATCCAGCTGATGGAGAGGCGTGGAAGGACTTTGATAAAATATATCCAGGCTTTGCAGCGGATGTGAGGAACTTGAGGCTTGCCATAGCTACGGATGGGTTCAATCTGTTTGGTAATATGAGCACTTCATACAGCATGTGGCCTGTGTTTGTTATGCCTTACAATTTGCCACCATGGGCATGTGTGCATCCATCTAATTGAATTATGGCATTACTCATCCCAGGTCCAAAGTCTCCGAGAAAGGATTTTGGTTTGTTCTTAGAGCCTCTTATAGAAGAATTGCTTGAACTATGGGATGGTGTCAGTACTTATGATGCATTTACTACTAGTAAGTTCAATCTTCGTGCTGCAGTATTATGGTGCATACATGATTATCTAGCTTTGGGCACCTTGTCAGGTCGAACGACAAAAGGTTATTATGCATGTATTCATTGCAACAAAGATCCATTGTCACGAGCACTGAGAAATAAGTTATGTTATATTGGACACCGCCGTTACCTTCCAAAGACACACCCTTGGCGGAAGAGCTTAGCTTTTGATGGACAACGTGAAAACCGTGGCGAACCAGCAAAATTAAGTAAGGAGGAGACACGTGTGCATTTAGAGAAGGTAAAAGATGTCATGCCAGGCAAGCATCCTCCAAAGAGTAAGAAAAGGAAACGTGGAGAGAAGGATGAGCCAAAATTGTTTAGTTACAAAAGTTGTTTGTGGAAATTGCCCTATTGGGAAGACTTAAAGTTGCCACATAATCTTGACGTGATGCATATTGAGAAAAATATATGTGACAGCATTCTTGGCACACTACTAAATATCGAGGGCAAGACGAAGGACACACAAAATGCTAGGCTTGATTTGCAAGACATGAACATAAGAGAGAAGCTACACCTAGAACAGGATGGTAGTTCAGTGAACTTGACATCAACATGCTATGTTCTAGAGAGAAATGACAAGATTGCATTTTGTAATTTTCTGAAAGGTGTAAAATCTCCAGATGGTTTTGCTTTGAACATAGCAAGGTGCATTAGCACATATGGCTGCAAGGTACAAGGGCTGAAAACCCATGATTGCCATGTCCTTCTTCAAAGAATTTTACCTGTCGGGATCCGAGGGTTGGTGCACAATGATATATACGAAGCAATTGTAGAGTTAGGAAATTTCTTTAGAATCCTTTGCAGCAGAACTCTAAAGATAGATGCGGTGAAACGGCTACAAACTGAGATCCCATTGATTCTTTGTAAACTTGAGAAAATATTTCCTCCTGCATTTTTCGATGTGATGGTGCACCTTGCTGTGCATCTACCCGAGGAGTCACCTATACTCCTTAGAGGCCCTGTACAATATGGATGGATGTATTCAATAGAGCGACAACTGGGCAAGCTTAAGGGTACAGTGAGAAATAGGGCTAGGCCAGAAGGATCAATTGCTGAGGCTTATGTTGCTGACGAGGCCTTGACATTTTGTTCAAGGTACATGGAGGATGTTGATACTAGATTTAATCGGGACAACCGTGACAGTGGAGATGGTCCATCACATGGGGATCTGTCAGTATTTATGCATGGTGTTAAACTCATGGGGGCAAATAGGGTTACATATCTAGAAGACAAAGAGATGGAAAAACTTGTTTGGTATGTGCTTAATAACTGCGAGGAGGTTGAGCCATATTTGGAGTGAGTAATCTTCATTACTGGACATTGCCTTTACTATATTGAAATGGTAACTTTGTTCTAAATCCGAGTTACTATGTATTGCAGTATGTTGAAAGAAGAATTAGAGAAAGAAGGGGCACATGATGTGGACAATAGGCTGCAGAAAGAATTTCCTAACTGGTTCAGGAATCACATAAGTATTCTGCACATTGTGTTTTCAATGTATAAATCTGAATTTTCATACATGACTTCACCATGTTTCATTGGTATGTTAGATCACAAGTCTATGGAAGAACAAATCAGGAGATGTCACCGAAGGAATGTATGCGCTGGCTTGTCGTCCTGACCTCCGTGTAAAAATTGTATCAGCATGCACTGTCAATGGAGTTCGGCATAACACAGTTGACCGTGAGAAGCAAAAGCTGACACAGAATAGTGGTGTCATGACCGATGGTTCGCATGATGGGCAGCAAATAGAATTTTATGGTGTCCTCAAGGAAATTATTGAGCTGCAATATAACTCCAATCTCCAGCTCCGCCGGTCAGTGATTATTTTTCGATGTGATTGGTACCGACTGGATGGTAAGATGAAAGGCATTGCAGATGATGGACATTTCAAATCAATCAATGTTGAGGGGTTGTGGTATAAGAATGATCCTTTCATTCTAGCAACAAAGCAACAAAGATCTTTTATTTGCAGGACACGTTGATGGGCAAAAATTGGCGGGTTGTGCAAAAATTTGAACATAGGAATATGTACAATGTCATCGAGGAAGACATAGCGAATGCTTGTGTACACCAAGATGATCAATGTTCTGATACAAAGCATGAAGTACAGGAAGGAAATGATGATGAGCTTCACCTTCATCGCCGTGGAGAAAACATTAGTAGCACTGAAGCTAACTTGAATGATCTTCTAAATAATGTGCAATTGGGCATGTCTGAAGACAGCGACAATGAAGATGATGCAGATGAAACTATTTTGCAATATTGCAGTGAGAACGAGAATGTCCCAGGAGAAGACTATGATGATGATGATGATGACTAATTATGTGATCTTTTTTATTTTTGTCACTCTCTTAGTTGTATTCCTGTGTGAGGTGCATTTTGGCTGTACAGTCTTTAGTTTCATGACAACATTCTGAAACATGTATGACAAATTTTCTTTCTTGCTCTTCAGTTTCATGACACAATCTGAAACATACATGACAAAATCTCAAACAGACAGGACAAATTTGAAACGATCATGACAAATTGAGTGCCAAATCTGGATCATCCATACCATAGCATTGTTGTGCTATAAGTTTGTAGCTACAAGCCAGATTTCTACTAGAGCATACATGCATTTACATACAAGCAATACAATTAGAAGAAACTGAGCCACAATGACAACATTTTTAAAGGCAGCCCATGCTCCTTTCTTGCAGTTACAAGGGCTGGATGTCTTTTTCGCACACACAACAGAGCTATGGTAGTTGTAGAATGCCTCCCTTGCTAACACTTCGGATGGATACCCTTTGAAACAATTGTTCTTGAAGGAAACCACTTGACGGCTGCATTCTTCCCAGGTTTCATATACCCCTGGATTCCTCCCTTTAAACACTACATACCATGCCATTATTCCTGAAACAAACAAAAACTATCTAAAGAATGAGAAAAACGAACCAATTGATAAATCACATATGTTACACAATTGATTTAAAAACTGGATTATTTTTCAATAGTTCAATTCAACCAAAGCTTCTAACTCATATCTTCAAATTTGTGCAACATGGCAGGTTGTGCAAAAATTTGTTCCTGAACATTTGTTGCTGCCCCAGATCGAGTAAGAAAATTGCTGATGTTGGGACTACCCGCTTGAAAGATCAGGAAGCACTTACCTTGCTGAAATCAGCAATGGCGACGCCGGCGGTAGTGCAGCACTCCCTCTCTGCGCTGTGAGCTGCGCCCTCTCTTGGATCCCTCCACTGCACCGCGCTGGATCCCCCTTGGGTGGACAAGGGCAGAGATCGGAGCACAGTCCGTGGCCGAGGGCGGAGATCGAAGGTGCTTCGGCTGCTTCAGGAGGCGCCGCCACTGGATCTGAGTAGTTGAGAGAGAAGGGGAGAAAGAGGAAGAGGGGAGACGGGGAGACGTGTACATGTGCCCCGCGAACGTGTCCATGTGCCGCCCTTGGCCGTTTTAGACGTGACGGTGTGCCGCCCTAGGCTGTCCAGGACGTGTCAAGTGTGCTCAGCTCACAACAAATTATGTAATTATAAATTTGGTAATTAATGGAATTAAACCATATGCAAAATTTGTAGTATAAAATCCAATTTCATATTGTATAGTGTATCAACAATGTGACATGTATAGTGTATCAACAATGTGACATGCATAGTGTATCAACAATATATAGTTCACATATACAAATCTTGTGTATTATACTAACTTCTTAAGTTAATTTACTATGGCTAAGTCTGAAATTAGTATAAAATTTAAATACTTATACATAGCAAATTTAGAGTGGCAATAACAATACTTCATATCTTTCAAGAGTTGGGGTCAAAATCAACATGGTATTATCATATTGGCCCGACTAGTAATTAAGTGCTATATTTGTTTTCTAAATGTTCTAATTAATATAACGTAATATAAGTCTGTATCAAATATTGTCTTATTGTTGCAATTAGTTAATATTACTTAATATAGAATGATACGATCTTGCCAATCCCTTTCATAAAACCGTCATCGGAAAGCCAACTATGACAAATAATACAAATTAATTGCACATGTTTCTATAGCTTATGTATTGTACAAATTTGTTAAGTGAATTTAAACATTTAGCCATAACATTGAAAATAGTACTAAATGATACATTTTCATATTAATACTGAAGCTAATCTACTGTCAAACACATTATTTTGAGCTAAAATATAATGGCACTAAATCCACCAAATTCAGGCGCCATTCCACGAAAATAAGGCGCCATTCCACCAAATTTTAGCGCGCCACTCCACCATCAATGCGAAATGTCGCCTTTACCCTGCTAGATAGAGAGCATATTGATACTGAGTAGGGCAAAACTGTCATTTCGCAACATAGCAATATATATCCCCTCAACCCTTAGACCCAAATTTGCTGCCCCTCACTCTCCCAAATCTTCTCGCCGCCGACAGCAAACCCTAGCTGCCGCTGGGTTCTCCGCCACCAACACGACCGCCGTTGTGTTGGCCGCCACCAACTCGGCCGCCACTGGGTTCTCCGCCACCCTCCGCCGCTGTCCCTGCATCCATCCCCAGTTCCCCACCATGCCGTCCACGAGGTCCAAAGCACGAGGTATGTCTACCACATTCTCCACTGCAGGCATGTGTATGCTCATATTGAACTATAGGCCGGGGGGGTACACGGGTATATGATGTTGTTTCTTTGAATTCATGTTAGAACCCGTATTAAATGATTACAAAAGGGATCGGCTTGATCGTATCAAGGAGAATGAGTGAACTTGGCCTGCAAGCCAAGGCTTTGGCTGTTACACTAGCTATGCTGGATCCCAAATCTTCTGGTAACGCAAAGAGTTCAGGCCAAAAGCGTAGTCATGGTGAGGATTCAGATTCGTCATGGTGAGGATTCAGATTCATCTGAATATATTCCTGAGGAGGACGAAGGGGGCATGGGGGGTGGAACGGACTTAGACGAGGAGCAAATTACAATTACAACCTCAAAGGTGGATTTTCTATCATGGATGGGGGTGTTAGTATTTGATGATTCTTTTACTTTTGTTGCTACACTAAAGCTATTTATGTTGTACAGGTACCTAGTCCAGAGCGGCGTGCTGCACTAAAGAAATCTGTTGCAAGAAAGAAACTTGCTACAAAGCCTAGGATGCCTCCTGGTTCTTCAAGAGCATCAAAGAGAGTGCTGGCAAGTTCACCAGCAGATTCAACTCCTGGAGTTGCAACAAGGTCTTCGAAAAGGCAGGTGAACCAGGAACCAATGAGCAATGTTGATCAGGCAAACCCTTTTGTTGAAGAAGATCTACATGATGATGGTGTTCCCCCCTCTGTACAACAGAACCAGACAATTGTTGCAGGCAAGTAACATACTAGTTCTAGGTTGATGCTCAATAGTGTTGGGCTTAATAATATTGTAATGTGGTGATGACCAACACTCTTAATGACACATATGTAGCTGCCCGACCACGGGCTCCAAGAAAACCAAGGCCACCAACAAAGGGAACAATGCTAGAGAAGATGACTAGAGCTATGGGAAGGAGGTTGCCTATCAATGTCTTTGAAGAGATGAAAAGGCCAGAGAAACCAGTGCAAGCTGCCAAGTTAGCTTCCGAGGCTGGTGTTATCGTGCAGGATGAAGTGCCAATCCTTACTTGCTGGAAGGATTACAAGGACGATAACTCCCACTATGATAACTTCATGGGCAAACTATCTGTAAGTACTTCTTCTTTCCTGTGTAATTTAGCACGTTAAATTAGTCACACCTGGAATTTAATGTGCTTGTGCATATATTCGTTGCATGTTTCAATAGGGTAAGTTGGCAGTCAACAGAGATGATAAGGCCACAGACGCTGCTTGCACAAATCTGTTCCAATCAAGGATACGACAAGCTCGTTATAGATTGAAGAACACCTACTTCAACAATATTACTGCAAATCAAATCAGAACCACCTCTCTGGTATCTACCATGAACGATCAACAATGGCAAGCTCTTGTCGAGAAATGGTCTAGTCCAAAAGGCAAGGTATGTGGTACCAAATCACATCAAGTTCATAATGTTCATGTATTGCTGCCTCTCTAATTGTTACCTTTCGCCTAGGCTATCTCGGAGAAAAACAAGCTGAACCGTGCTCAAGTTAACCACCACCAGACTACTGGATCTCGCTGTTATGTTTCACACTTGTACACTTATGTAAGTGCAGATTAACTTCAAGTAGCAATGGTGGCCTACCTTTCTTGTATGTTAAACTGATCTTCCATGTTCTTTTTTTTAATATCCAACTATAGAGAGGAGATAACAAGGACCGTGAGGTGGATGCGGTTGATTTTTTCAAGGAATGCCATAACAGCAAAAAGAAGGGGTTGAGCGCAGCTTCTCAAGAAGCTCTTGTAAGTCCATCCATACTTAGCTTTCCGTTTAACATTAGATTTTTGGTATACTGTTAGCTAGTTGATGTGGTTTGCATTACTGCACTTTCTATATTTCTTCACATTTCCTTGGTATATGGTGATAATACATATGCGGCGTATGTTTCAGTTTGTATTCCGTTGATTGTTTCAGATTGTATTCCGTTCATTTGTTCCAAATGATGCAATTATAGTTCCATTTGCACACTGATATTACTTGATCTTGTGCATGGGTTTCGATACTATCAATCTACAATATAGTTATGTGTCCATGCCTTGCTTTGTGTATATCTAACATGTAACTTACATATTTGTGCCAAGTTGTTAGCTGGTGTTGGCATGTTAAGCCTATTGCTTTCTATTTGTTCATGTTGCTTGTTGAATTCTATAGTTGTAGCTTTTTGTTGCTCCATTTAATGTTATATCTTTACAATTTGTAGACTAGCATGGAAAACATCATGGCTGAACCTGTTGGAGGTCAGACACCCAGGTCCAGTGCAGAGGTTGTTTCCAAGGTTCTGTTACAGACTAGTGCCACAAACACTTTTCTTAAGAATGCTGGTCTACAAACCAGTTGCACGAAGACATTAGCAGCAACTGACAAAGAACTGCAAGCGCAGCTTGAAGCTGAGAAAGCAAGCTCAGCTGCACTCTAGGAAGAATTAACTATCCTAAAGAAGAAATCAGAAGAAACTGAGGAAGCCCTAGCTGTGACCAAGGAAGCGATGACCAAGACCCAAGCAGACTTCGAGGAGTTAAAGAAGAAACAAGACGCAAGTGATCTCATCCGTATCTTGGCCATATCCCAGGTTAACACCATTCCTCGGTAATCTCTTTGCGTGTGTTGATTGGCTATCTCCTGGCAAGGTCTGGTTTGTGGTAATGATGCCCTCAACTTGTGTGTGTGGCATGCGTATCCTTATGCTGTTTATCCTTATGGTTGTGTGAACTGCCTTGTTTATCTTGAACGGGCCAGCTATCCAAACTATCTGTAATCTGGTCATGTGATCTCAGTGTATGTTCAAAACTTGTGGTTTGAACTCATGGATGTATCCGAACTTATTGTTGTTGTTTCATCACTTTTACTGTCAACTGTGTATTTATTTGTCTGGCCCATGAAAATTTCACCCATAAATGGGTTGGCCCATCAAATATTTGACGGTCCTAAAAAATGGGTTATGCCAGGCCACACAATTCCCTTTTCGCTATAAACGGGCCATCATAAACGCAATACATGGCCAAAATTTATGGGCCTAGCAGGCCAAAAAATTGGCTGGCACAAGAAAAAAAGGGCCCACCTGTAAGTAATGGCCCGGTTTAGAAAAATGTTGTTCAATCAAAATGGGCCGCGTCGAATGATGTCATCCTGGACACATGTCGCCTCGCCATGTCGAATGACGTCATCACCCAAACACCTCCAGAACTCAGTCTGTGACACATCAGTTCGTCATGGATCAAACACACAACTATGACGAAGTTGCCCCTTTTCGTCACTGTGTTACATATGTGACGGCATATACATGACGAATCACGTTTCGTCACAAGAGCGTCATAGATTTAACATGACGAAATGCTTATTTTCAGTGATGAAGTAGTTTCGTCATAGATGACCATTTTTGTGGTAGTGTCTATGTGACAATTCTTATAAAAGACCTTGTTATTATAAAATGAATCTTGTTTGATTGGGTATTATTAATTGTTACTGTACCGTTATTACATGCTTTTATTTTTTTTCACCCATTACAACGCATGGGCACTCTACTAGTGATCAAGAAAACATGTCCATTCAACTAAAATATTAAGATGCACCTATATTTTTTTAATTGAATGTTGCAACTAGTAAGATATGGATCATCACTTGGAAGTCATGATGTGTATCACACATGTTCTGTACTAGCGAAACATACGGCAATAATTCAAACAAATCAAGATATTCGAATACGAAAAAGGCTAGAAAGAAAAGAAACATCCAAATACAGAAGGCTAAAATGGATTGCAGGAAATCACCAAAATAACTCAATAAAACCTACTGAGTTAGTTCTACCTTCTTCCTCCATCAAACACAACAACAACAACGTTCTCAACACTAATGCTCCTTTGGAACGCAGAATTACAAAACTAAGTAATATACAAAAATAAAGGAATAGAATAGAAATGTCTGCGTAAAACAAAGGATTAAATAATATAGGAATTGTGGCCATATATGTGTTTGGATGGGAAAAAGAAAATTTAGGAAATTAGGGATCCACTAAACAAAGCTCTATAATATTTAACAGACATATGTCCTTACTATACTAGTGGAGTCATATGATCAGTGAGTGCAGTAAAAAAGTTTATTTGATGCTCCATCCTGTTCTTAGTGCATAGGAATTTTCCCATAAATTGTGAGTAGATTCCTTTTTTCCTTTGGTTTCGTTCAGAATCAGCGTTGAAGGAAATACTCCTTCACTTATCCTGTGAACAATTTGAGGAATCCAAATGGTAGGAATGAGAAAGTTTCCTATGAACAATGTTCCATTGAAATTCCCTTATTCCAAAGAGGGCCTTAAAAGGATTGACTAGAGTGAAATAGTTGTGAGGGGCAAGGTCTTATGATTTGCAATTGTATCCCTAGGCTAGTTTATACCCTCTCGTGCTATATAAGGTGGGCAAGCATCCCTATGAGATAGGCTACCTGCATGGTGCAAGCTAGCGCGCAAATGGATGTTGTTGGTGTTGCACACCACATGTAGCCTTGAACTCGTGTTCAATATTTTTTTAATAAAGAAAGCTTTATTGATTTCAGATGATTACATCAAGGTGATACAATCATACCAAAAATCACTCTCGGCCTCTCTGCATAACTACGATCAACCAAACACACTCACACAGATAAAGTTTTAAATAAAATAAAAACACAAGCAGAGACTAGCTAAGAAGAAATCCTCAATCTATACTGCCACCCATGTGCCTAGCTAAAACATTCCCTGGCCACCAAATCCAATCGCTGACATGCCGTTGCAACCGTATCCCGTGAGCCAGGCTTCTAGAGGATAGCCCAAGTATGCAGCCAATGAATTAATTCTGAAAATATCCTATAGTGGAGAAGAGATTAGCTTTTTGTCAAAAACTATGTCATTCATGCATAACTAAAGCGACCAATAGTTAGTCGCCGCCCCAAATAGGATGAGTAACTTCATTTCTTTTCCAAAACCCCGTAACCTATTTCCAAACATATGAGCAACTAAACGAGGCTAAGTTAAGCCAAAAGCACCCTGTATGACAGACCAAATAGCTCTAGCAAAGCGACATTGAAAGAACAAATATAAAATTGATTCATTTTCTTTTGACAAAACAACAGTTCTTACTGCCCTACCAATTTCGTTTTGCAAGATTATCTTTTGTCAATATTATCCCTCGGCGAAGATATCATAGAAAAATTTTGACTTTAAGTGGCAACTTTAATTTCCAAAGCATCTTATTGATATTGGGTACATCACAATAAAACTAACACTAGGTAGTGTGACTTCACCGAAAACTCGTGTTCAATATAGATTGGATGGAGCCATTTTTGGGTGCTTGAATATACATTGATATCAGTAGCATCGATGATCTAATGGAATTGGCGAGAATATGTGCAGTACAAAGGGAGATAGAGGCGGATCATGAAACATGATGCTTTGTTGTTAAATTTCTTGAACAACGTCTCAAATGAAAATATCAAACATTTTGTTCATTGCGGTTTGAAAGAACTTATGTGCGTGTTACACTTTGGATGGTCTGATATTACGTCCAATATATATGTTGTAAATTGACTTAGAGTTGTATTAGTGGTGGAAGATTGAGTTCGGGTCAAACTCCGTAACTCATCAATTCCTTAAAACCATAGTGACCATTGTAATGCCGGTAGGGATAAAACGATTGGAAACTACCTAGCCACACCATTTTCATAACCATATTTTTCTCGAAAACAAAATCTAAAATGGTAAAGCCGAAAATGAAAACAAAATTGAAAATGGAACTATACAGGCGGATCAGTAAGAAACTGGCAATCAATGTTGGAAACATTAAAAATACAAAATCACGTGTTTAACTTAGCATAACTATATGATATAACCAAATAAATTCCACACTTACGCTATGTAAATTACAAAATCACAACATCATGCTCCATTATATGCACTCTGCACAAGAGGGACCATTATACCTGACTTTAATTTTAACCATTATGAAAATTAAGTAGCTATTGTAAGGACCGATATATATGAACCTATCCATAATAACTAGTCGAGCAATATACATTTTAGGATGCTCTTATGCATGCTATTAAATAAATTCTAGAGTAAATTTTCCAAAACTATATGTACTTTGACTAAATTATCACAAAACTACAGATTTAAGAATGTTTATCACAAAACCACAAATTTAGTGTCAAAGTTTCCACAAAACTACATATTTAAGTCATTGTATCACAAAACTAGAGAGATTTAACATCAATTTTATCAAAAGAAATACATCTTTGTACCTAAAAAACAATTGTGCTATTAATCTAAACTTTAAAATATAAGTATATATAGTTTTTTTTGTTGATTTCATCACTAAATTTTCAACTTTATGATATAATGTCTTAAATATGTAGTTTTATGCTAAACTTGGCGCTAAATCTGTAGTTTTGTGATATACATGCTTAAATCTATAGTTTTGCGATAATTTGACCGAAGTGCATGTAGTTTTGTGAAATTTACCCTAAATTTCTAATACATGGTAATACAAATTCTACATATTTGGATTTGGTCTAGGACTTGACAATCTCATGTGGATATGGTTTTTGCTCACCTAACAATTACATCGTTTGTTTTTTCCTTGTTACCTTTACAGCAACCTAAGATGTTTGATTTCAAAAAAAAAACCTAAGATGTTTGATGGGAATATGTCATGAAGTTCTACCTCTTCTCTAAAAAAATATGGCATGAGGTCCTATTACAAGTCTACATCCATGGGGATTACACCAAAGTCTGGAGCATGTGGTTGAACAGTTTCCAGAGGAAGCATGCATTAAGATACCACCAAAGCTTATTGATGACATATCTACCGTCCTCACCATCTACAATGTCGTCAATCAAGACAAGGCAAAATCCAATGATGAAATCAAGGTTGTTGGCCGCATGCAAGATTATTAATTGCTCTATGATTTGGTTTTCTCAAATATCAAATAGTTGTGCTCAAAGAGAATAGTATCAAATGTGTTGCGTATGCTTGTTGTCCATTTGTGGTAAGCAGTTCTGCTACGGACGGCTGACGCCGACACTGTCGACGAGCACATTGACATATGAGTGGACCAAGGTCAACCACAACCCAAAGTCGAATTGTCAGCCACACTCCAACATCAACCTCCCTACCACTGCATCCCATGAAAGATTAATGCCGCCACTACAACGCGTTGGCAAACGCTTGGACTAATCACTTTATCGACATCAAGACAAACAAGCTACTCACTAGTGTTGTCTAGGGGCTCAAGAATTAAGTCTATATAAGTATTGCTAGGGTCCGTAGCAACAGATTTAATATGTGTTGTCTATGCTGCTGTTGCTAGGGTCAATTACAACACATGCACAACCATTGTAACAGGTGAGAAGAAGCATTGCTAGTTACCAACGGAGTCAATAGGTTGCCGCAATACTTATATGTGTTGTTTCATAGGGCAATGAACAACATTTTAATATAAACTTAGCAATCAATATAATAATTATTTCAACGCTTATAAGTATTACAACACCGGCTATTTAGCAATCAATAACTAGCCTATGAACAACAATTTTGTTGGGTTTAGAGACCCATGAACTAAAAGCATGTAGAAATGAGAAAACCAGCCAATCAATTGTTGATTGAATATATTAAAAATAACATGTAAAATTGAGAAGCCCAATCGATCCATTGTTGATTGAATATTAAAAATATTATGGTCGCATTACATCGACTATCGACCACATAAGTAAATAAAGTTTGTTCAGAATGTCATCACATGCTAAGAAAATATAATCTAAAGTATATACATAAAATATATTGTTGCCATTGTCTGTCCATCTTGCAGTCATCATCACATGACATCTAGAGGACATATAATTGTCCACCTCTAGTGAAGTCGTCATATTGTCCCCACATCATCATTCATTTATCTTCTCGGCCTAAAATAGAAAAAATATAGAAACATTAATACACCATAAGGAAGAAAAGAAGCCAATTTATTAAGCAAAAGTTTAAAATTAAAGAGGGCATATATAAAAATTGCAGCTCACCGCCCACGGAATATCAAGTCCTACGGCATGACCAATAATGTTGTAACCTTTGTATGACCTCATCAAATCTTCAGATTTTGCCAATGTAAAATCCAACATGCACCATTAAGAATTCATTTCCTAGGACAACCCCTCAACTTTGCGTGTTAGATCACATCTTACAATTGTAGCAAGAGCCATGTTCATATCTCTATTTTTCTAGCTTTTTAAGAATACTTTAGTTCCAACCTATGAGGCATAAATACATGTCAATCATAATAATATTTGCACAACAACCAATTTAAATATCATAAAGAACTTCACAGTAAAACTTTGACATGATTTACCTCCATTGAAGTGTCAGCGACAATGTCTGTTATGCTACACTCTTGTTTCTATCAAAAAGAAAATTATTTGGGTCATGGTTTTGAAACTACAAAAAAATAAATGAGAAAATAGAGGACACAACTACAATACTTTTTGCTAGGGCTGCTGCAATGATATGGTTGTGCTGCTGCATACTAGGTGAACCAATCCATCCTTTCATAACTAGTAAATCAACCATGTTACAGTTTCAAAGGACAAGTATGCACCAACAACTTTATGCGCATGTATCAAGCATTATGTGTGTGTTGGTTGACAAGATTTCTTGATCTATAGCGGAAAGCAACAAATCATGACTCAAATTCTATATATACTTAGATAGCTAATTTCAGTAAAAGGTGAAAACTAACCTTGACAAAAATAATTTGTCCGTTACCCATGATCATTTTGGTCCAAAGTTTATTTGTTCTAGAATAAAAGAAGACATCATATTATAATGAGCTACTATAAAATTAAAATTCTCAGTAAGTTAGCAATAGCCATTACTAAGATCATATATATCATATCTAACCATTATGAGTATATAATATTAGTAGTAGTAGTAGTAGTAGTATAAGATCATATATATCGTATCTGTATATAATATTAGTAGTAGTAGTAATAATAATAATAATAATAATAATTATAATAATAATAATAATAATGATAATAATAATAATTATGATGAATAATAACCATAATAATAACAATAACCATAATAATAACAATAGTAACAATAGTAAGAACAATAATAACAAGTGAAAAGTCCATTTAACCCCTTGAACTCTTATGTTTGTATAAATCACACCCCTCAACTCTAAAACCAGGCAATCACACAACCCCCTTGAGTGGTTTTGACTAGTTTTTTGCCACGTGGCGTTGATGTGTCGGTTCACAGCCTAAAAAGTATATAAAAAAATGAAAGACTCCATTTTACCACACCGTACATGAGAGAGAATGGGGGAATAAGGAGGGAAGGAGAGTGACGGGTGAGGGAGAAGAGGGAACAACACTGGCATGTGGGCCTCACTATTTTTTAATATTTTTTAGACTGACTAGACCGACACATCAGCGCCACGTGGCCAAAAAATAGTTAAAACCACTCGAGGGGGTATTTTGCATGGTTTTGAGAGTTGAAGGGTATGATTTGTTCGGTTTTGGAGTTGAGGGGTGTGATTTTGACAAACATAAGAGTTCAGGGGTTAAATGGACTTTTCCATAACAACAACAACAACAACAATAATAATGAAAAGACAAGGATCTATTATGGACATATTATTACATATAGTGAAAGAGAGCACATATTCCTAGTTACATAATAGTGTGACTATTCATAAATATGAAACAATGCAATTTTTTTATATTACCATAATATTGTTTTTCTGCCCAACCATACAAATTTCTTCAAGAGACTGTCACCATGCATGTTCTAAGATAGTAGAAAACAAAAGGAGATTCAGACCAAATTTTATAAAAGTCAAACATGCATTATCAAGGGTTATATCTATTGAGTTTTCAATTACAAATCCAAGTAACATTTACAATAGAAATGGAACTAGTAGTATTACAATTGTTCTTGCATACTCTAATATGATTGCATCTAAGGTTCTCTTTCCAGTTAAGTAGTAAATTACATGTGTTAATGTTTGAGAAAACTAGTATTTGTAGACATGGTGACAAAAAAAACCTTGTATGCACCAGTAACTTTGGGCGCATGGATCATATTCTTGTGCTAGTTGTTAAGTGTCTTGCTCTATTGGGGAGGAAACAAATTGTTGTTATAATTATATGCATTCAAACAACTAAATTTAAATATTTGGTGTTGAGTTTCAAAGGGTACAGTGAAAACATACCTTGTATGCACAAGAATTCTTCTTCCGTTGATGCATATGATCATTTTGGTCCAAGGTTCCTATGTGCTGCAATGCAAAATGTCATAATATTGGCACTAGTTATAACATTCGATCTAATTATTTGTTTGTTGTGACATCATGGGTTCAAAACAATAAAAGAGTGAAATCAACCTTGTATGCACTAGAAATAGTCTTATTTTGTTTGATATGGTGATTTTGGCCCATAGATTGTTTCTTCTATAATAAAGAAGACACAATATTACAATGAAATATAGCTATCATCCATTTTACAAACAACACTAAAATCAAATAATATTATATGCCTGATGGATATCCAACGTCTTGACTCTTTGGAGAGGCTCAAGATAGGGCTCCTACCCTTGTTCAAGAAACATCAACTCATGGATTGTGTTGTCATGCCCAATCACTTGCAAAAAGAGGATCACCACGAAATAACACTACCCATACAAGCAGGGGCGGATCCAACTTTAGGTAAGAGTAGCTCATTATCTTCATTTTCTCTTGATCCACAAGGGGACAAGAGCCCCCCAACACACACAAACACATACCTAGGTTGGATTTGGCCCTACCTACGAGGGAAAGAAGAGCAATTGCGACACTGCCAAGCCAACCCATCACCCCCCACCAGTGTCAGGTTTATGTGAATCGACAACGACATTGAGCTTCTGTTGTTAGTAGTCGTGGTGCGAAAGCCCACTATATCACCAATAGGGCACCGACAAGTACTAGGTAGACAAGAATTCTTATGTCACCAAGTTGGGCTAATGCGTACCTGCTACTTCGTAGTGAGTTGAAAGATGGGAAGGGGCAGTGCAATATGCCAGTTTTATCCGTCTACCCCCACCGTGTAATGTGAATAGTGGAACATAATAAAACAAGAGTTAACTAAAATACCATACTTTTTTACTTAACGGTAAATACGATAACCTTTATACACATGAAATTACTCCGTTCGTTCCAAAATATAAGGCACAACCATTTTTTCTCCATGTTCCAAAATATAAGGCGTTCATTAATTATATTGCAACATACATTGGCAAATAAAATACATGTAACATACATTGGTTGTTTTGTAGAGTAAATGAACAATTAAATGATTCTTGGCCTTTGTGTATATGGTGGTTGTGTCTTATATTTTTGGAACGGAGGGAGTAACATTTTCATAAATAATGTAGTCCCCGTAGAACCGCAAGCTTCACAAGAAGTGTATCCTTATGTATGCATATAGTGTGATACATCCGGCCCAGGTGGGGTTGGCCGAGGCCCAACAAATTAAGGTTGCCCGGACCCCAACAGTTTTCTTAGGCACACCCACTCAGGAGAAAGGCCCAACCTCTCTAAAAGACTAGTCTGATAGAGGAAGGGTGGCTCTCACTTTTAAGGTGGCTTCTTCCTCCCAAGTTAAGCAAGATGGGATACAACTGTACTAGTGACAATTGTGTGTTGCGTCTTTGTCAGCCAGTAATAGTGGAGGATGTTCTCATCATTCTCCCCTTCTTAACAAGGGCCCAGCTCTGATACCAAATGATACATCCGGCCTAGGTGGAATTGGCCGAGGCCCAACAAATTAAGGTTGCCCGGACCTCAACAATTTTTTTAGGCACACCCACTCGGGGAAAGGCCCAATCTCTCTAAAAGACTAGTCTGATAGGAGAAGGGTGGCTCTTCCTTTTAAGGTGGCTTCTTCCTTCCAAGCTAAGCAAGGTGGGATTATTTAGAGGCTCACACCGTCGCCGTCCGACTACAACCGTACTAGACGTTACAATCATACTAGACAATTGCGTGTTACATCTTTGTCAACGGGTAATAGTGAAGGATGTCCTCATCATAGTAGGAGGATGGTAGAGGGGCCATAGACCCTTTGTGGCTAGCGGTGGTATGATAGTTGAGGAGTGCACATGCTAGGATGTATGCTTCGGCTAAACCCTATTAACAAATATTATGTGTTTTTATCGTCTTCTGGCATATCTAAATTGATTAATAGCTGATAAGATAAAAGGTTAGACATTATTTTTCTACAAGACTAAAACTATGACTATATATGTTGCTCAATCATATGGCTCGTGTTGGAGCCACAGATGGATGCATTACCGTACCTAGGAGTACATGTCAATTAGCAGGTGAATAAACATATTTGAGTTTATGTATGTTGATATAAACTAGATGAAACCCTGCGCGTTCCGCGCGTTGCCACGGGAATATTTGAATGACAATGATAGAACTAATATTAACATGCACTCTTATGAGATATATAAATTAGTGTGATATCGTGTAGGAGAGAATGGATATTTCCGATGAGATATATAAAACAAAATAATATGGCTATATAAGAAAAGAGAAAGAAGCAAAACTGTTTGGACCTCATCCAAGGGCTAAAAGCAAATTGAGATGGTGTGGCTAAATAAGAGAAGAGAAAAACAACATTAGCCCTTAGTGAGGATCGACTATACAATAATATAGAGCATGTTCCTTTGATTGTAAAAGGAAATGGCTAAAAAGAATAGTGTTGCACGCGAAATGATAAATATCATTAGCACATGATTAATTGAATATTAGCTATTTTAAATTTTAAAAATAGATTATTAAACTTTTTTCCAACAACTTCCGTGCATACTTTAAAAAAACGCTATACAAAGAAAAGAGAAAAAGACACTGTTGGAAACCGTCGGCACAGTTTCTTTTGGAAACAACAGAACCGCCCCATTGTATATATTGATCACCCTCTTTCTCTAACCACATAACTACATAAGTTCACGCGTTCTTGCATCAGGACGAATTGCAGAAAAGATAGATTTCCAGCCCATCATGTCTGTTTACCTTGCACATCGTTCTAACCACCAACATACTCCTAAATGGACATCTTACTAACTGGCTAACTGCTACTAGATCAGCTCTAGGTCTCGTATGTTTATCCAATTGGTTCAAGTTTGCACAAATACTGTTGACCTATATACTCACTATTCTGTTTTCTCTGCAGGGATGCATTTCTATTCCATTCCATAAGCCATAATATAGTGTGGAAAAAAATCATTTTTCTGACAAAAAGAGTGACTTCACTATTTCTTTCTTAGTTAAAATTTCAGTACGTCAGTTTGAAGAAAGTATAACTTCAGGTCTTTCATCATGGTAATTAAGCCCAGCTTCACAGTGTTTAGTCCTTATAACAAAATTACTACTCGTATCCAGTAGTATCCTCCTTTGAAAAAGAGACAATTTTCACTCTGTGGAGCCGTGGACAGAGAGGTGACCCCCAAGATATTTGAAGACAAAAGACGCCTTCTTTATTGAATAGTACGGCTACCCTTTCTGCACATGGGGGCCGCACAAGTTGGGAGGAAATCGACCCAACTTGACAACTTGCCGCAAGTTGCAATCTTGCACCCTGCTCTGCTATTTATGCAGCCGGAGAGTGACCGGATACGGACGCCGGAGAGGAGAATCTGCAATGGATTATTATTACCCGATCAGCCAAGATTACGGCGGCCTATCCACTCGTGGCAATGGCAGCTCCTCGGCCTCCTGTCGTCTTCTTCTTCGTCTCCGGCGGCTGAGAGGAACAACAACCATGTCAGCTGGGAGGAGACCGCCGCCGCACACCTCTACTCCGCCAGTCTCCCCGGTAAGTTCATCATCTCACTCTCCTCTGCTTCGCTGCAGATTGTTCTTTGCGTTTCTTTGACCAATTATTTTTTTCTGAGAACTTTGACTAATCGATGGGATGGATTGTTTACCGTGGATAGGCGTGAGGAAGGAGGAGATTAGGGTGGAGGTGGAGGACGCGAGGTACATCGCCATCCGCACCGAGTTTGACGGCGATGGCGGAGATGGCCGGAGGAGCTTTGCGAGGAAGTTCCGGCTGCCGGCGATGGTGGACGTGGACGGCATCTCGGCGGAGTACACCCATGGCGTGCTCAGGATAACCGTACCCAGGCTGCACACGCGGGCCCGTCCCGTCGTTAACTTCGCCGGCGCCGGAGCTGGCTTCGACCCCGTCGCGCGAGCAGCCTGATTGCGATTGATATCAGGAGAATTAAGTATTAGCGTTACTGCTAAATTAGTAAGTTGTACCAGTAGTATAGTGAATTGTGTGATTCATTCACAGGCATTCAGATATTGCAAAGTGCCTGTTCGTTATCTTTGTCAGTAGTTGTGGTAGTGGTATTTCTGTTCTGTTGTTGTAGTAAAACGTGAAGGATTTGGGAAGCTAGTTCTTGACTCTTGTTGTCTAGGAGACGAACGATTTGTGCCTTTGTGTGATTCGTGGTTGTGATTGGTTGGATGTGGATGTTGCCAATCTTTTTTGGTTCCTGTTGGTATGAGAACTCTGATGGGGGATGACGGCGACGCTTGTGGAAGGTGACGCGCACCTTTCCTCCTCCTCCGTCATGTACGGCCGCCGCCGACGCCTGCAGACTGCACCGGATCCGGAGATTAAGCCCAATCACCGGCGGACTTGCGCGTCGTCGCATTCCGGCCTAAACATTCATGGACCGCAAGGTCGTGGGCTCGTGGCGATCTTATTCGACCAGAATGGGGCCTTAACAATTTCAGCCCAATCAATATGGGCCAACTAAGTTTGTTCCGGGCCAACTAGTTGGGCTGCACGTACGCCAGTCACATTCCTGCCGAATCGATATGGGCTCTCACGTGTGCGGCGAATCTCATTCTGGCCCAACTTAGATGGGCCTCAGGCCTGCAATATTTGGGACGAACGAGTGGGCTTCTTATGGGCCAGAATCCAGTTCAGGGCTACTAATTCGAGCCCATGAAGCTGTGGATCAGCCTGCAATCATGGGCCGAGATGCAAGATAAAAAACAAGGGGTTTTAGTGTATCCGGGCCTAAACTAATATTCTGGCCCAACAAGGCTTGGCGATCCTATTCTAGCCCACCAATTTCAGCCCAACTAATATGGGCCAACTGATGTTCTGTTCCGGGCCAGTTAAGATGGTCCGCACGTATCCATGTCACATTTAGATTAAATCTACATGGGCCCGCATGTGCGTCGTAATTGAATTCCGGCCCCAACTTTCATGGGCCACAAGCGCATGTCGTAATGAGAATTTGGGCCAACGAATGGGCCTATTGTGGGTCACTCCTTGTACGGCTCCAACTTGTTTGGACGGTTCGCAGATGGCCTGCATTTCACGGGCCAAGCTGGAAGGCAAAGAAATACAAGTGGGTTTGTTGCAAAAGTACAAACTTGCTCAGATTCACATTTACCCTCCTGTAGTTACATAAATTGCAGAAAAGCCCTTGGCGAAAACTTAAATCCCGCCTTATCCAAATCCAACGGGCGGGAGATCCATCTCGAAATCGAAAAATTCCCCAAACCCCATCTCCCAACCCTAATCCAACTTCGTCTCCACGCTTCGGAGGACCTCGCAGGTTGCGGGCTGGATTCCAGAAGCTTCTAGACCCTAGAATTCCTTAGGCCCATTCCCGCGGCGATGCCTCACCGCGGGGAGTAGTAGATATTGCTGTCCGAAGGGAAGAAAGACATGGAGGGAAATGGCGGCGGCGGCGGGGAGGGGAGCACGAGCGGGGCGAGGTTCCCGATTCTGCAGGCGAACCGGGACCCGGAGTCGAACTGGGAGGTGGACGTCGCCAAGAGCCTCGAGGAGTACCTCCTCAGGATCTGCTCCGGGGAGATCAACGGCGAGGAGGGGGCGCACTCCGTCAACTTCGCCGAAGGTGCGTGGTGTAGTTGGGGGCTGTGGGTTTTTTAGGGTTTGTGCTGTAGGCTAGGGTTTTGGGAGGTTGGCATCGGGAGGTTGAACGGAGAGGATTGCAGCGTTGACAGAAAAGAGCTTCTTTTAGGTTATTCTTGTTGCTCTGGTCAGGCTAATAATATCTAATATCATTACTGGAGAGCCCCCCTGTATTTACTCTCCCTCGATTTCTTGAGACTAAGGTTGAGCTCAAGATGTTAGGCTGTGAAGATATTCTTTACCCTTGAAAGAAAGCTGCCTGCTTTTGTGCAACAGATTACTAGCTGCTACCCTGCTTATTTAAGGTTGTTTTGTGTGCAGCTGCGCTATTACTCCAGGGGTCAGTCCAGGTTTACAGCCGCAAGGTGGAGTATTTGTACACCCTGGTGCTGAATGCGCTGGAATTTCTGTCGCAAAAGAAGTAAGGAATTAAAGATGCGATTTTGTGTCAGCGTTATCCGTTATGTGCAAGCTTGCTAATGTTGGACTGTATATGTAATCTAAAGCTCCTTGTAACAGGCCTGAAACCGTATAAAGGTGATAAATGCATGCTATCAATAGTCCGCATTGTTCAATTTATTATAGGATATAGGAATAACCTTCCATAGCAACATCTGCAAACAGCGTTGCCCATACAATTTATTAACTATGAAAACTCAAAAAAAAATCAAGGTCTTCTCTTGAAATTAAGGGTGCAGAAACAATGTTACGATTGTGTGATTTCTTCCTTTCTTTGACCTTTCACTTGGGATTTAGTTCCACCATGCATGGAAAACTTTTATTTCAAAAAATATATAGCTAATCTGGATGAGGTCAGTGGCTTGGTGGTGGTAAAGTTGTTTAGCCTCCCCGCACACCTGCGTTCGAGTCCTAGGACAGGCATTGGTGGCAATCCTTTTTTAGCTGAATGCTAAGCTTCAAGGATCGCTCAAATCGTGTATTCGTTGGGCATTTCAATTACTCTAGGGAGTCAACATCTAGCAAGTTGGTGTCCGTCCGAACCGGCCCTTTTGTAGTTAAGTGCCAGATTTACTTGCCAAATGCCAATTATTGCAAGACGTAAAAGTATCCCTGGAATTTTGAAGCATTTGATTGGAAAGTGGATTGTTCAATCCAAACTCCACCCTTTAGATTGTTCCTTTACTGTAGGAGATCAACATATTAGATATATCTTACTTAAGTTTGCCAAGATCTATATGCCTTTGAACTTTTGGCACATTTGTAAGTAGTAAAAACTAAAAATCATTATTTCTTTCGACAGCCTAGGGCAATTGAAGGATTAAAAGCCTTCAATTTTATATCTTATTAGTTGTTACCCATATTAACAGAGATTCTTCAGTAGTTGCTGATATCATAATTTATTTGAGTTCTTAATATATTTTGCGTAGTATATATGCTCTGTTTCATTGATCCTACCGCATGTTGTTCTTTCTCTAATTTGAGTTCTTTTTATAATTTCTAACCATCTGAACCTTTCCAGGCAAGATCAGGAAAATAGTTCAACTCAAGCTAATGAAAATGATCCTAGTACAGTAGCGAATGAAGAAGATGATGTATTTTCAGGGTTAGATGATGTCCCAGGTTAGTGCAAATTTACCATTCATATTCTTTGAATGAAATCGTTAATAAAAAAACCTAAGATTTCCTATCGATTGGCAGTGGAAGCAAGGACAACTTTGGATAAAAATATTGATTTAGATGACTTGCAAAGAAAAATTGTGAAGCCGCCAGCAAATCTACTGGTGTTTGAAGGAGACTGTCTGGATAGCGAAGCGAGCGAGCTAGACTCCTATTTGGTAACATCTTATCTCCTTACTTGAAATTATGACGGTCTTTTGTTAGTCCCCATACTGAATTGGACATATCTATTTTTGTGTTGCAGTTGGCAACATGTGGTTTTTTTGGAGACTTTCTCCTGTTGGATCCATGTGATGCACCAGCTGTTTCTGACTTTTTGCGAGGAAAACATTTTGGCAATAAAGATAAATTTTCTAACAGGGGCAGTTCTGCACGGTCTAAAAGCCGAGCCAATGTTTTCAGTTCCCCAAATGGAAGATCTGGGGGCACCGGTCATAGACCTACCTCTGGAAAAGTCCAAGAGGGAAATCCAGATCAAACTCAGGAGAACAATCCTGACCAATCTCAAGAAATGAATGCAAATCAAACCCAAGAAAGTATCAATGACTTAAATATAAATGACTGGTCTGATCACCATGTTGACCATGATTTTCCTGATAATGACATGCCCCACCCAGATGATGCAGATGCAGGGTGCCCATATGCTGCGGGTGATTCTGATTCTGAGGATGATGATTCTGATCCATGGAAGCCATTGAATCCCCATGAACCTGGCAACCTAAAGATCAGATCTTATAGGAAAGGTATTGTGCGTTCTTCACTGGAGGCATTTTTAGACTCTTTTATATTATATTTTCATGCCTTACATATACATTATAAACATACATATGGGTAATCTGTCACGTTCTGTTTTGGTACAGTAAAAGGTTTTGCAAGGCAGGTCATTGGTGCTCCCAAAAGGAAAATTATTGCGTCTCTATTTCCTATGGAAAAGATGGATGGTACATCTTTTAAAGAACACCTGTCTCAGCAGGAAACACATCATGCTTCTGAGTCATCTCCTGTATATGAAAAGGTGCTCATCACTTTTACATATATGTGTTATTCCCACTCAGCATATCAGATTTTTTTCACTTAGCTAACTTGTGTCCGAACCAAAATGCAGCTTATGAAGTCACTTGAACATGGAGAACCGGAAAGTCACCATGTGTTTGGAGATTTGAAGGATGGCAATGAGCCGGATATTTGTGCAAATGACTTTGATGATATTCATGAGCCAGATATGCCAGATGATGTCTGTGACATGGATGTTGATATAGACATATCAACATACCCTGATAAGGTTCTTTTCCTTTTTTAATCATTATCTCTTTGCTGTGTCAGTAACCTAATATTTGGTTGTTACATGCTTATTTTACCAATTCTCAGAATAATGATGCAACATTGGATGGTACTCAAGGTACACAGGATAGCATTGATGCACATGAAAACCTTGAAGATTTGTGTCGGTCACATCTGGTAAATGCTAATTACATTTAGTAGTATCCTATGTGCATTTCTCTTTTCAATTTTTTTTTACTTGGGTATTTCTTCCTTCTTTTGGCCATGCGTTTTCAAGTGACTTGATTCCATGAAAGCCTACATATGGGCAACATTATATTAGGGTGACTAGAATACCAGATATTCTATATGAAGCATTTTTGGAATAGTTTGTAACACCATTACACCAATTGATGACTCATGACTGTGCTTATATAGCTCTAGCACCCATATCTGCCATATCACTTAGGTCCAGTCAATGCTTTGTTTGATACTATAGTGTTGAGTTACTAAGCTTATATTCAACAATAAAGTATCTAGGAGATTAGTATTGTTGCTTTTGACTTGTATGCATAAATATGTTTTTCACTTTTCTGCTAAATTCGTCCATTAAAAAAAAGCTATGTTGCTGAGTGATCTAATGTGTTTTCTCCAGCATGCACATTGTTTGGTTCCTTGCATAACATCTAGCCTGGCCCATATCCATGAACCTAGCCCAAGTGTCATGTTTTGTATTAGCATGGTTGGTATATTTGGTTCCTTGTATTTTTTTAGTCGGATTCTATGCAGATGTTTGGTGCCATATATTTAGCCTGGTCAGATCCCTTGGAATCCACCACATGTAGCCGCATCATCCCTTTTAGCTCACATCGGCCAGGCTCGTGGGAAACGTGTCCCGACTTCGTAACTGCACAACCAGGCTAGTGCACTTATTTTGCATGCTGAGGATTGGCCCTGGCTGCTGCACAGGCAACCAAACATGCTTACCTTGCATATGCGCAGCCAGGTGGAGGGCACATGCAGGATACCAAATGCATCCTAGCTAAGACATGTCATTTTGGGCCCAAATAAATGTGTAATATAACCTAGGCTAATCTTTGACAGCTTGGGTGAATAAATAAAGCTAGCTACTTTGTTGGCTGATCTGACTCAAAATCACTACTATTGCTCCAATATTTTCCTTCCTCCATGGCTGGAGCCAAAATCCAGAAGGTAGTATGTATTTCGTATAGTGAACTATGTGGCTTTAAGGCAATGTTTGTTCCAGCTATTAATGGATACACCTATAAGTTTGTTCAGGGCTTTGGGTCTTGAAGTTGGTTTGGTTTGTTGGTAACAGGCAAATTTCCAAACTTCTCTTGCTGATCTCAGTGCAACACCTTTTTATAATACTTGCAAGAACCTAACATGCTGATTGACTAATTGTGACCTGGGGAAATTTGCACTTTGTTCTGGATTTAACCTTAGCACTAAAAGTCTACAACTTTTCAAAGTAACATGGAAATTCCTCCCAGGATGCTCTCCTTGCTAGCATAGCAGAGGCTGAACAGCTGACTGAGCTGGATGCACGGGTTTCGACATGGAAAGAACGGATTGAGCATGCCTTGGAAGAGCAGGCAAGTTGCATGATGGAGTTGCTATGCAAATCGGTAACTTTAATTCATCACTGACCATTACAACAACCTGTACCTTTTCAGGATAGAAACCCACCTTTTGATATTGGTTCTTATGGAGAGCAAATCATTGACACGCTCTCATCAAGAACTGATAATTCAGGGATTGCATCATTCGGTGAGATTGTTAGTGGCAAGCCAAAGTATGAGGTTGCAAGGACATTCTCTGCACTTCTCCAGCTGGTAAATCGCCCTTTCTATTCCAGTCATAATTTTATGCAATGCCAAACGTTTGACTCTGTTCCTATTTCAGGTGAACGGTCGAAGTGTTGATCTTGACAAAGGACAAACAACAAATGATCTGGTATGTTACACGGCTTCCAACACATTCCATGTAAAGCTCATTGGTCCCAACCAGAGACCGGAAATTGAGGCACGTTTTGCACGAAAGAGGGTAAAGTCGCCCCTAAAAAATAAAGGCAGTGAACCTTGTACAGCGCAACAGAAGTCGCCTAAGAAACAGACACATAAAAACGGCAAGGTTCCAGTGAAGACATCGATTAAATTGACTCCTGAAGGAAAACGAAGGCGGAGGTCAACTCAACTGTTGCGCCCAATCAACCTAGAATCCAGCTGATGAAAATGAATGGCAGTCTGACTCATGAGCAATTCAGCATTACAATTATATTTTTCCCTTGTAAGTTGTAACTTGACTGTCTAGCAACTATAAGTTATAACATAGGCCTAGCTAGATGGTGTACATGTACAATAGATCGTTGTATTGTGCTGCCTGTATGTGCAATAGATAACTGGGCAAGAGGCCTTATATGTAATGTCTGTATGATGGGCAGAGACAAATAGCTGATAGAGTGCCATCTGGTTACACTTAGCCTATTTGTTTTGTACATGAGATATTCCCGTGTCTATGAGCTTGTTTCTTGAGTAGTTTGAGTTAGCATTATCTGCAAACTGCAAGAGGGGTCTGGAAAGTGGAAACTACTACTACTGTCTTGCCGATTTGCAGATTGATCTGTCAACGTGAAGTTCCATGAATAATTCAAGTTCAACAAAAGCGCAGCAATCTTTGCGTTCCACATCAAAACTATATACAATCGAGCTGATGTTTGATGCTCCTATGGTTACCAACAATTAGATCTGTACGAGATTTAGATGTCCACACCAAACAAGCTCATGACAAACACATCTACCTCTGTGCTTAAATCACTTCTAAAAACCAATAAATCACTCCTAAAAGCCAACACTTCCAAGGCAAAAGGCGTATCCAATCGATTATATCACCACATCAACGGTCGTTAGTTAGCAGATGGCGGAGGGTGACAACCTCCCCGAGCCGCTGCAAATTGTGGTCCTTGGCAACACCGGTGCGTCCGTTCCTTGCAGAGAGAAGAGAGGCCGGTGAGTCACAATGGCCTGAGAGTGCAGAACTATATAGTAAAAGATGGTGCAATTAGAATGAAAAGTCAGGCTGCATTCTTGTTTCACCTCTTGTCAAGTTCAACTTTCTTCTCGAGTTCTTGCACCAGGCCGCCAAGCCTTCTGATGTGGTGCTGCGGAGCACGGGCAATTTCATGGCCTTCTTCAGACTCACATAGCCTCTTCAGGATATCGCATGCAACGAAGAACCCTTCAGTTTTGTTCCTGAAGTATGCCACCAGAGAAGAAAAAACTTGTTGAGAATAGCAGAAAATCCTCTAATGTTCAGAAAAATCACAGCAGCACAAGGACCAACAAGGTTGCACTTGAAAAATGCATCAGTTCTCAATCTAGTATGTTGAAGACAAATGACCATTATGATGCTGTCTCATCATGCGCCAACAAGAAACTAACTCGAAAAATCTTATGAGCAGCTGAAAAGTTAGTAGTTAAAAAGGGTACCTCAGCATTTCCTGAAAAATAATTTCAATTGCTTGCGGAGTACTAGCTAACACTGATCTAAGATTTGGGAATCGTGCAATGTTCCTCATAGTCAATAACACTTGTTTCAGGACTTCCTGGTCTGGAACCCCACGGTTCAGCAAATGGATTTGCTTCAGCAGAATTTTGACGGCACCAGCACTGATGATTGTTTCGCAACACTTCTCTGAATACTCTGTAGCCATACCTGGAGAGATTAGACAGATATAGTAACCACTCAACTTCTGAATCTGATGCATTAATGTCCTATCAGTATAAAGGAAATTAACAACTACCTATAATAGTCAACGAATAATATTAAAAAGTAACAGATAGAAAACTTACTTAATGTTGCACAAGTTTGCCGAATACAACTGGTGCTCCTACAGTGGGCGAGTTGTGACAGTGCAGCAATCAATCTGTTGATCAGACGCATACTATCATCAACCTGTTCAGAAGACTTCTGTAACCTGTACCTTATATTGGTAATTTCTTGCTTTGACCTTTTCCTCACAAGATAAGCTTTAACGTAGGTCTGCAAAAATTAGTAAACTGACTTCAGTTAAAAAATAAGCATGTGAAGAGATTGTAATCAAATAAGCATGTGAAGATCATCTTCACAAATTCAATTGTCGTATATTCAAAATGAGAAAACGATTACTGAAGTTTAAAATTTGAACCACCCTCCAATGATCCTATCTAAACACCATAGCTTTGGTGGTTGGTCGGTACCTGAATTATAGTTATAGACTTCTTGTTTCTACAAGCAATCTGTCGGGCTATCCATCCACGGACATGGGCCTGGATAACAATCACAGATCTCTTCCTCGATTCAAGAAACAGAACCTGCCTCCACCATCTCTGCAAATGGAGTGATCAAATCTACCTTTCTCCCCATAAAACATATTATCATTTATCAAGTCCATTAAACTAGTAAAAGGTAACATACTTGAATGAGGTAGATGCTGCACAGAATCTTATTTACTTGTTTTTGAGCCAACCAACCACGAACAAAGGACTGAACTGAGATTGCTGATGTTCTGATAGACCGATACAAGAGGACCTTCCTCCACCATCTTTGTAGCCTCAGGACTGAATATAGCACAATTTTCAGTTGCTTACTTTGATGAGATATTTTATGCTGATTTTGATCTAGTGCGCAAAGCTTTGTACAATATCCTGGTGACCAAGAGCCTGCATGAGTAAGGGCAGTTAGCAGTCAACAAGAACCACTTCCAATGTTTATTTTCAAACGAATCATATAAGATGTATATGCTAACCTAATAGTTCCTTTCTGGCCAACCATCCTCTGAAAAGTCGCTGAATCACTGTTGCAGAATGGCGTTGCTTCTGAAAAGACCGTTGGCACAAAACACCCCTTGCTGCAGCTTGGATGACGGTAATGTTTTGAATTTGCTTTTTGAAACGTATCCTGACAGAGAAACCACGCCAATTCTTCTGGATCTTAATCGCAGCTGAAATTCTTGAAAGTATTCTACGGGCAAATCTTCTATAGGCAAACTGTATCTTTCTAGCAGCCATTACCTTCCTGCAGAGCAGGAAGTCGACTTTGGTGGATATTGGATCCTCATGACAAAACAAAGTTTGACAAGATTTGATGCTGCAGTCCACATCATCCTCACAAACAAACTTAGTGGCTGACACTGTGCTAGAACTTACGGAGCTACTATCCGCAATGTTCTTCTGAGGACTGGATGAAGCTACAGGATCATGCCCAGCGTTGCACGACAGAGCTGCATTCTTAAGCTTACAGTATTTGCTAATTGCATCAATTCTTCTAGCTTGACTTTGTATAACTGTTGCAGCCCACTCTGCAAAAAATAATAACGAGTATACTAAAATTGTAGAAGGATATGATGTTCCCTACATAGTTAGATGGACAGTGGACTATGTGAATCTAACAAACAATAGTACACACTCATATAAATAGTAGCCAGTAATTTCAAAGTATTTTCTTAACACAACCATATAGTTATAACCTTCCAAGGAAATGGAAGTTTTCGTCTTCTTTATAACAACAGGACAACTGAAGCTCTCTAGAACCAGAAAATGAGATATCAGACAAACCTTGGCTACTGCGTGAAGCTGTTTCATCTGTCTGAGGAAATTGGCATTTCATGTCATTTGTTCCACGAGATCTACGCCTAGCAGAAATCTCAGTAACCGGACTTTGGTGACTCAGTTTTGAATCTATCAGATTCTTTAGTTGCTCCTAAATAATCAAAGGACAAGCTTAATTCATCATTACATGGCTTTAACATAACGGGAGAAAACAAGAAAGTGATGAACAAAGATTACCAATCGTCTGTCATTAATCAGATGTGAAGATAGGAACGCGAGCAAAATTATTGCACTCTTTTCATCGAAAGATACATCGTTAGCTAGTATGTCACAAGCTGGTATGTCCTGCATGTTGCAGAGAATGTGTGAGAAACAAGCAACTCCTTGCGGTCCAAAAAAACAAGCTGCTACCTGAAGAAATTGTGCAAGCACTTTTCCTATGTTCTTCGACGGATGGGCTGTGATATTAGCCATTGTGTCTGGTTTATGACAGTTGAACAATTCCTTTCTACAATCAGATAATGATTCCTGACAAGTGACATATAAAACATGAACATGTAAAGAAGTAGAAAGAAATACAAAACGAGAAATGAAATCATGATTTAATTCAAGGAGAACCTTGAGTGGAAAATTGGGAATGCTGATATTCAAATAATAGTTGATGAAGTAGTTAAGTGCTCTCCTGTCAATTTGGGAAGAACTTTCCACACTAATGCCATATTTAGCACATATCACCTGTAAAATGATAAATGAATAAAATGCAATGGAGTGTAGAGTCATACATATGTGGAGAATGTATGTAGGGAAGAAAAAGGAAAAGTATCACTACCCGAATCCAATCATAAAGCAAGCCAATCTGCGACTTGGTCTCAGAGATTGATTCCTGATAAAAGGGAAATGGAAACCTCCTATTAGTGATCAAAAAGTACTCCAACCAAATTTATAAATAAGCAGATCTATAAAACAGATCTTTCATAAAAATTTTGGATATGTTGCTTACACAAGAATACTGAATACATTAGTGTTGCCGAGCATGTATGTCCTTTCTCTACCAGTGCAATGCAGCACATTTTGCTAGTGCAAGCAGTACTTGTTGGCATTAGCTTGGTAAGAAACAGACACTTGTTTTTTCTTTTCAGAAAACATAAAGGAAGAAGCAGCCATATGATTTAGTCATAGTCTGGTAGGAGAAGATATATAGACTGTTCGACATAAGGTACATCTTGAAATTTTGAGTAATAGTATGAACATTTATTTAACTTATGAGTTAGGAGTGATACCAATGTCTAAATTTGACTAAAAAGGTATTGACAAATAGATTGTTTGAGTACAAAAATGCTCACCGATACTGGTGCTTGTAGCCTCAATAGTTCATTAGCTACTGAAGTTTTATTTACTAACACGGGTAGCTGCATAAGAACAAGATAGTAAAATTTACAGAGGAAAAAACAAAAATATATTCTGAAAACATGGTAAATTAAGGTTCAGCACATATGTCTACACAAGCTAGATGGAAACACTGTGTTCGCAAAACAATTTTGAAACAAATTGATTTAAAGACTGCATGAAATCAGTAGCGAATATTGTAGTGTTTGAGACATAATTTTACTAAGTTAGATTGAGAATATGGTAACAATTACAATCATAAAACAAGTTAATTCACATATACTCTGTGATCTAATATTCACTAATCGGAAAGTCACTAAAGCAAACCTTCAGATCTAGGCAAGTAAAAGTTTATGTATTATTTAGGCTTTAGGTTGACCATTGTATAAATCCATCAAACCCATTTTCAGTTGAGTAGTCTATCAATCTATGCAGTGGATTTCAAACCTACTAGTAAACATTGAACAGTCCATGCTCCAGAATTTGAGATCTTTGAAAAAAAACAAATGTGAATTATAACAAAATGAAAACTTTGAGAAGAGAAAGGAGATCCTGAACAAGTTTATATTAACCTGCATTGAAATGAACACATTCCAAAGCAACGACAGAATTAGCTCTTTATCCCCATCAGCAATGTCTTCCGGAGAGATCGAGAGTCCATCTGCATCGGACAATGGAACCCCAGCCTGCTTGATTTTCTGGATTGCCATGGTGCAATTATGCAACCTTTTCTTATGTGTATCTGATGGGGCAATCACTTTCTGAAATGAAACATGTTCACACCTTATAAAAACCGCAACGAGAATATCACAAGCTAATGTAGCAGAAATCAATTCATACCAACATAATCGAGGCATCAGATGTTAGCAGCTGAACAATTCTACACAGAATTATGCCATCTTGAAGATCATCAAATAAATTTCGTATGGTGAAATCATACTCGGATAGAGCAAGCTGGTAAAGAATCAGAGTTAGAAGAGTCCAATAAATAATCTAAAGCAAACCTTAATTAAACCATTTCAGAATGAGATTTGGAACTAAAACACAAAACAATGCAGTTCAGCTATCGCAAAACTTTTATGACACAGATAATACTTGCAACCACAAATACCTGCTGATAATTCAGTTTATATCCCATGGTAGTGAGATGCATCAAGAGATCACCTTCTCCGTGCATGACTTCTCCCAATGACTCTACAAGTCATCAACAGGTAAAGTAAGATGAGATCAGCTCAATAAAACTCATACAAGATTGCAAGTTCGTCAAAAGAAAATGAATTCAGAAATGTTACCCTGAACAATTTGCTGACTAGATTTTATTTCAGTCTGGTGACAAAATAACAAAGGAGATCCACCGTCGAGGCCATCGATTCCCGATTCCAAAGGTAAACCACTTTCCATTTTTGCTCTGTCTAATGCAGCAATAAGAAGAAAAATTCTTTTCAGTATGATGTTGCCCACCTCTTCACCACAACATGCTCTACGGAGCCCCACAGCCACCTTGTTGACAGGAGAAGATTTTGAAATCATTTGAGGGAACAGTTGCTTGTCCAGAACAAATTTTAGAAAGCCAACTAGTTCCTTGTCCTTTTTCTGTGATCCCTTCTGCATCAGAGAATCACCCCCAAGGACAATATGCAAGCCTATCCTGAGCCACTCTGGATTGTAGGACATGAAAATTCTTATTGCTTTATTTCTCAGTCCGAGATCTGAAACAAGGGGACAATGCTCTTTCATCTTCAACCTGCCATCATCAATGTTCTGCGAAAAAAAAAATCACTTGGAGTACCCGCGGTGGTATGCAATCTCAGCCAAAAAGTTTATGTGTTTAAGATACTCTAGTAATCTAGTTTAGGTTCAGTATAGAAAAGTAAGAAATTGCAGCTTTTGAAAAGGTTCTATACCCAAAAAAAATGGAGATAACGAAGTTGCAGTTCACTACAAAATTCCATTCACAAAAAGACAACACATGCTCTCACAGAATAAATATATGCACAGCATTCCAATATATAGATCATGGTACCAATAAAACTATCATACCTATTTGGCAAGAGAATATACTTTATCATCGTATCTGCTACAATTGACAAATCCTAGCAAACAACTATGTTTTATTTCACAACAATAACCAAACAACAAAGTTACACAAAATTGCATTAGCGTAAGTGGGCATCTGAAATAATTCCATCTATTTCACCTTCCTAACATTGCAAATTCAGAATCAAACTACAACCATGTTTGGCTCATCATGACATGATCGTCACCTTGCATATTTGGCTCATCATGACAAGCACCTCCTCGCACGCCTCCGTGCTCATGTACCTCCCCATCCTCTCTCTCACATCCTCCAGGCTACACACCTCCATCAGCGACTGCCTCAACGAAGCCGCCATAGCCGGCGTCATCGTCTTCCTCTTCGCCCCGCCGCGATCCCCACCTCGGTGCCGCTTCGGGCTGCGCCCACGCGCCCGCTCTCCATCGACCGCATCGCGCTTGCCCACAGCCACAGCGGGAGTGTCACGGGTGACCATGGCGGCCGCGGAAGAAGGGGCGCAGCCGCAGGCCGAGGGGTCCCGGAGGAGCAGCGACAGCCATGACGAGGCGGAGGAGGCGAACGAACGGAGGGCGCCGTCGCGGCTGGACTCCGCTCGGCGGGCGGATCGCGACTGGTCGAGCTCGAGCGCGCGGAGGCGGCGGCCGAGGGGCGTCGGAGTCACCCCGTCGGGGTGAGGAGTAGGAGGCACCCGCCGGCGACGGGGCGTCGGGGTGGCAGACGGGAGGGGATCCTTGGAGGCGGTGAAGAAGTGCAGCGAGGCGGAGGATTTGGGGTTCGCCGCCTTCGGGTTCGGCGTGCGGAGGTTGGAGAGATCGCGGAAGGGGGACGCTGCGGGCTCGCGGCGGCTCATGGCCGCCGGGGAGAGAGTTTCTAGAAGGTTCGAAAGCGGATTGGGAGGGGGAGCGTGGGTTCGGGAAGTTTCCGGAAGGTTTGAGAGGAGCGGGGATCG
This sequence comes from Leersia perrieri, assembly GCA_000325765.3. Lineage (NCBI taxonomy): Eukaryota > Viridiplantae > Streptophyta > Magnoliopsida > Poales > Poaceae > Leersia > Leersia perrieri. The sequence goes on from CM002485.1 coordinate 14,352,190, forward strand.
CGGCGGTTGTGGTGGGTGGGGAATTGGGAATTGAGGATGGGGAATTGGGATTTGGGAATTGAGCGGGAGATATGGTTGGACGCCGAACGGTCATATTTCGAAATGGACGCGCCTCTAGTGGGCTGGGCTTAGATAGAATGTTAAGTGGGCCACGGTTTGTTACTAAAGAGCCCATTGCTTATTCTCTCTCTTTATCTTAGGGCGCCAATTGCATTTTTCTTGAAATGTTACTGGATACCCGACATTAGGTTATTTTAAGGTACCTTTGAGAGATATGGACCGTCAAACAAACCCCCAAAATAGGCTAAATGGACAAACTTCACCCCATGAACAAATCTTACCGCCTGTATTGTTAATAAACTAAACTTCAGTAAAATTTGTACTACTAGCTAGTAGCCTAGTACTAGTAATCGGTTGATCCTGAATGTAGTAAATTTTCGGCTAATCATCGAATTGCAGATTTAGTAGTAGAATACATGAGGTATTTTTAGTTTTGAGGGAGATTGATAAGTGCAAAGTACAAAATAATTCTACTACAAAGGATCATAAGCAAACCAAAGTGGGAAAAGAAACAACCTAGACAACTACCATGCCCGTTGACTATGGTTTCAATTGATCTCTGAAATTCCAATCATCGAAACGGAAAAATACTTGGAATAAAATGCAGCAGTACTCAAAGTTTAGAGGGACAGAGTAGCATGCGTAGCATCAGTAGACAAAAACAACATGCATAAAACAAAATAACACAACGACGACAACGATCTCAGATAACAGTGCGGTCCAGAAACGTAGTCCCAAGCTAAAACGTGACAGTGTAACACTGTGTCTGCACTGCATGCTGCAGTTCATAGAGTTCCAAACTTGTAGTAGCAACTAGTTCCTGATTTGACCTGTGAATTCTGAAATGGTGAATTAATTTGTGATCGCGTTACTGCTGCACTTCGCCTGCTTCTTCTTCTTCTTCTCCACGAGGAGCTCCTTGAGGCCACGGAGCGCGACGTCGGCGTCCTCGCAGCGCAGCAGCATCTCCGACACCTCGCCCGGCGTCGCCTCCACCTCGGCGAGCAGCTCCTGTATCTCCGGGAACAGCGGGTGGTCGTCGACTAGGAAGTAGTTGTGGGCGAGCGTCTTGAAGGCGTCCCGTCCCAGCCACAGTAGCCCATGTAGATGTGCATGTCCATCCGCCCCGGCCTCAGCAGCGCCGCGTCGAGGCGTTCCTTGTAGTTGGTCGTGAACACGATGATGCGCTCGTCGCCACTCGCCGACCACAGCCCGTCGATGAGGTTGAGCAGCCCGGACAGAGTCACCTGATCAAGAAAGACCATGTTTGATAGTACTAGTAGGGATTACTGATTAAGTGATTAGTGATGTCTGATGTGGAATTTAGTTGATCAAACCGTGGAAGATTACCTTGTTTCCTTTGGATTTGAGTTTCGGGGGATCATTGCGCCGCGGCGGTGGCGGGGAGTGTGGGGAATGTGGTGACTCGTCATCGTTTTCTCCGTTCTCATGTGTTGCCGGTGGCTTTGTCGGCGGCGGCGACTTGGAGGTGTCGCCCTTCCCTGGTGACGGCGTCGCAGCAGCAGTCGATGTCCTCGATAACGAGGATGGAGCGGTTTTGAATGGATAGGAGAAGCCACTGCAGCGTGAGGTTGGAGCCCGAGTGGGAGAGGTCGAGGTCGTGGATGTTGTAGCGGAGGTGGTTGGCCATGGCGGCGACGAGGGTGGACTTGCCGGTGCCGGGCGGGCCGTACAGGAGGTACCCTCTCTTCCACGCCTTGCCGATCCGGCGGTAGTGATCCTTCCTCCGTGTGAACAGGTCGAGGTCGGCGATGATTGAGCTCTTGAGATCGGAGTCCATGGCGAGCGTGTCGAACGTGGCAGGGTGGTGGTGGTTGATGATGTACCACATCTTGCCCTCGTTCATGCAGATCTTGAGCCCGCGCTCCCGCCGCTTCGTCTCCTTCGCGGACTCCATCACGAACGGCACGTACCTCTCGAGCGCCGTCGCCGTGTGCTCCGCGTCGAAGCTGAGCTCAAGGAAGTAGTCGCGGTCGCCGCCGGCCGAGCCGGCGCCGGCGTTCTTCTTCTTCTCGCCGTCGGGGAGAGGAACGGATCGCCACGTGAACTCGACGCCGTCGAACACGTCGGTGGTGAAGTCGCCGGGCTCGATGAAGAGGCGGGTTTTCCACCCGTCGACGCCGCCGCCGTCGTCGTCCTTGGCCTTGGACACCGTGAGCCCGAGCCGCGGCATGTCGGGCGGCGGCGGGTCGAGCCGCGACGCCAGGTACGTCCGCGCCGCGTCGTAGAGGAGGTTGTCGTCGCTGACGATGCCGGCGCTGCTGCGGCCGGCGTGGCTCCGCACGACGAGCGTGCGCAGCTCGCCGCGGCGCCACCCGAGGCGCGCCGACAGCTTGGACGCGCCCCACCGCGCCGTGGCGCGGAGCTCGTCGGGGAGCAGCTCGCGCGCCATGCTCCGCGCCAGCACGGCGTACGCCGCCACCGACGCCGCCGTGCGCAGCGCCCTCCGGTACGCGTCCGCCGCCGCCACCGCCGGAGAGGGATCCATCCGTCGTCCCATCCTCGCGCGTTGTCGCCCAATGGCACAGAGAACCACAGACACACAGTAGTAGCAGCGGCCGAGATAGCACTGTGGCAGTAGCTGTCTATAGGTTTCCTTATATGGGAACTGCGTGGCTGACAAATTCTGCGGTTTGGGGGGGAGGGGAGAGAAAGTGGATGCCGGAAAGGGGAAGCGGATTCCTTCCGGTCAGGGAACCCGCGTGGTCGCCTCTGCGGCAGCGCGGTGTGTGTCGCGACGGCATTGGCCGGTCAGAAAAAGGGCGCGAGAATCTCTGGCCTGACAGTAGGCAGCAGCAGCAGCAGCCTTGACCGAACGTCCGGACCTGATTGCACGGTGCGCGCGCGGTGCGTGCCTCGTGTTCGGTCTCGCGCGGTGACTCTCGTGTCGTTCGCGCGACCGGCCTCCAGCCGGCTATGCGATCGGCCGATCGATCGAGTGGCACGCCACGAACGGACGAGACGACGAGCGTCTCGGGCTGGCTTGTGGTCAGGCATGCAAAAGGTAACGGCTCTAAAGTCTGTGGCTAGGCATGGAAAAGGCAACGGCTCTGGCCGGCTTCGTCACCTCGTGCCCTCTCGTCCCGTGATGCACGATTGCACGCAACACTTGCATGCATGTGACTGATCGGAACCAGTGCCACACAGCTCTCGTTCGTAGATTTCTCCAAACAACCACCCAAATATTGCCGTGAACGGTTGTATGTGCAAAAAACCAGTGAAATATTGCTTACAAATTTGACATGCACAAACATTTTGGAGCATGTTAAGAAAACTGACATAATGAAAATCGAATTTATACTAGTTTCGTGAAAAAAAAAAGTCATACGCCAAAATGGAGAAAAATGAATGTATATTGATTGAATATGCACGAGCTATGGTTGGAGAACTTGAAGTAGAATCCGCATCAGGTCACGGCCTATAAATCGACAGCGACGACAGTGACAGTTTTTTAGGGAATCTTACTTTGATTTACTTTGCACACATGGCTACAATCTAAACAATCCATATATTTAAAAGATTTCATCCAAAAAATCTGTCGCAGGATATATAGCTACACTCAAAACTAAAACCATCTCTTGTGCTACACTACTAATTCTGCTATCCATGATTAGCACAAATCTTACTACATTTAGTTGCAACTGATTATCAGTAGCTGCACAAACTTCACTAAAGTTTATAAGGCCTTGTTCTAAACAGATTATGAAAGCGGATTATTTTGGACACACAAAACGAGAAAGATTATTAGCACATGATTATTTAAGTATTAACTATTAAAAATTAGAAAAATAGATTCGTATGAATTTTTAAAGAAACTTTTATATAAACTTCGTTTGTAAAAAACACACGGATAATCATTTTGGCAAAAAAAAATCCTTCCCTGGTTGAAACGAACGGGGAGCAGAAGATTTGTGCAGTATTGCTAAAGTTTATCCTCCTGCTTGGTTTTTTTGCCAAAATAAAGTGTTGTTTCAATATTTCTCCTACCCCGTGTGGCCATATACAGTCCGGTTCCACAGTACTAGCGATCTTTCTACCCAGCCACCACCTCCTATTCTGTCACGACTCGCGACGCCACCACTGCTCGATTGTGTAGTTTCGTCGAACAGTTGGTGGGCATGGACAACCTCTCACCGTTGTCGGCGGCGGCGGCGTCCCCGTCGTTAGCCAAGGCGGTGGACACCTACAGGAAGGCGGTGTCGACGGCGGCGACGGTGACCGCGTACGTCGTGCTGGCGCGCGGCATGGCGAGGGAGCTCGTGCCGGACGACCTGCGCGCCGCGGCGAGCTGGGCGGCGTCGCTCGTCCGCGCCGGCCTCCAGCCCCGTGACCGTCCGGCCGAGCGCCGCACCATCATCATCAAGAGCACCGACGACGGCGGCGAAGGCGACGGCGGCCACCCACAAGGCCTCGGTTGCTACTTCGAGAACCACCTCTTCGCCGACGCCCGCGCCTACCTCGCCACCAAGCTCGACCCCCACTCCATGGCCCGCTTCTGCCTCAGCGGCGGCAGCGGCGAAATCGACCGGAACGTGCGCCTCTCCATGGTCCCCGGCGACACGATGTGCGACGTGTTCGAGGGAGTCGAGTTCGTGTGGACCTCCGTGCCAGGAGACGGCGCCAAGTACGCTGATTCCTCGTCGCTGGAGCTCACCTTCGACGCGGAGCACACGGACATGGCGCTGGGGAAGTACGTGCCGTTCATCAGGGAGGAGGTGTACATGGCCCGGCGCCGCGAGCGCGAGCTCAAGATCTACATGAACGAGAACGCGTCGTGGCGCGGCATCGTGCACCACCACCCGGCCACGTTCGACACGCTCGCCATGGACACGGGGCTGAAGAATTCCGTCGTCGCCGACCTCGACCGGTTCATGAAGCGGAGGGAGTACTACCGCCGGATTGGGAAGGCGTGGAAGAGAGGGTATCTTCTGTACGGCCCGCCTGGCACCGGCAAGTCCAGCCTCGTCGCCGCCATGGCGAACTACCTCCGCTTCGACCTCTACGACCTCGACATCTCCGAGGTTCGCGGCAACTCGTCTCTGCAGCGGCTGCTCATCGCCATGCCGAGCAGGGTAATCCTCGTCGTGGAGGATATCGATTGCACCATTAGCGCCAGGTCGAGGGAAGACAATGTCAGCGACATGGAGGAGGACGCCGACGCCGCCGATTTGTCAAAGAAGGTACGCACGCACGCCACGTCTGCGACCGAGAACACATCTTTGTTGATTCCGCCCATCGTCTTGCTTGATTCTTTGTGATTTCAGGCTGAGCCGGAGAGGCTGACCATGTCCGGGCTGCTGAATTTCATCGACGGGCTGTGGTCGACGAGTGGCGAGGAGCGTGTGATCGTGTTCACGACCAACTACAAGGAACGCCTCGACGCGGCGCTGCTGCGGCCGGGGCGGATGGACATGCACATCTACATGGGCTACTGTGGCTGGGACGCCTTCAAGACGCTCGCGCACAACTACTTCCTCGTCGACGACCACCCTTGTTCCCGGAGATACAGGAGCTGCTCGCCGACGTGGAGGTTACGCCGGCCGAGGTGTCGGAGATGCTGCTGCGCAGTGAGGACGCCGACGCCGCGCTCGGGGGTCTCGTGGAGTTCCTCGAGGAGGAGAAGAAGAAGCAGGCCATGTGCGAAAGCAAGTAGAAGTATTACTGTAGTAGTAGTAGCGTCGTTGCATCAAGAATCCCAGGCTCCCAAGCAGCGTCAGAGTCATGTTCGAACTAGGAACAGGCCATTTTGTGTTGTCAATCGTTCAGATGATTCAGTTCCTGTTCCTTGTATAAAATTTTCTGTTGAACTGCCACTGCTTTCTGAATCTATGATTCCTGTTCTAGTAGTAGGAGCTAATTCGGGATGATCGATTTGTTTCAAGATAATTTTAGCTGGTTGATGTAATGATGTGAATGGAAAATCTCCACTTGCATTATGCAGAGCACACGAGACTGATTTTGGAATATCTCATCCATTCAGTACATCTTACAAGTACTCTGTTCTTTCACCTGAGTGATGTTTCAATTTCCATCTTGTACTTCGCTCAGAAGTTCAGAATAGGGACTGTAGTCCGATGCATCTCTGTAGTTCAAACTTCAGGGGGCGTTTAGTTTGGAAAAAGTTTTTGCAAAAACATCACATCAAACGTTTGACCGGATGTCAGGATGTGTTTTTTTTACACAAATAAAAAAAACTAATTTCATGACTAGTCTGGAAACCACGAGACGAATCTTTTGAGACTAATTAATCCGTTTTCCGTTTTTTTCACATGTGAGTTACTATAACACTTATGACTAATCATGGTCTAATTAGGCTTAAAAGATTCGTCTCGTCGTTTACATCCTAACTGTTTAATTAGTTTTATTTTAAACTATATTTAATACTTCATGCATGAGTCCAAAGATTTTATGTGATGCTTTTGGGGAAAATTTTTTGGAAACTAAGATAAGCCTCAGAATAGAGAAGTTTAGAGAATAGGGCAGTCGTGTCCGGACCGGAGCGTTCATTTGTTGCCCTTCGGAGGTGGCAAAAAAAAACAGTGATGCCACACAAACTAGAAACATTATTAGCGTGTGATTAATTAGGTATTAGCTACTCCCCCGTCTCAAAATATAACTATCTGAGCAATTCAAATTTGTCTCAAAATATAACTACCTCTACACCCACCTATTCCATCTCCACCAATCACAACCACCCCTTCCACCTACCCTCTCCTCTCAACCAATCACAACACTCTATTTCCTCAAACTTAATTTCTCAAAAAAAGGGTATAAGTGCTTATATTTTGAGACGGAGATAGTATTTAAACTTAGAAAATGAATTGTTTTGCTTTTTTTCGACAACTTTTATATAGGAATTTTTAGCAAAAAATACTCTATTTGTCTATTCAGGAAGCGTGTACATGAAAAAACAGAAAAAAAAAAACTCTTTAGAAACATCCGAACAAACATGTGTGGAAACTGGTCGAACAGTGATTATTGGGCCAGCAACAAATAACTGTGATTATTGGGCCAACAACAAATCTTTGATTGCTTGTGGGAATAAGTTCACTTTACATCCCTCATCTTGGCACCAAATTTCAAAATTACCCTCAACCCCAGTACCAGAAATGTTGGATCCTAAACTTATGAAAACCGTTTACATTGGGTCCCCCGGCAGTATAGATAAGTATTTTTGCTTACGTGGCAATTTAACCCGGTATTCTGATGTTGACTGTGAAGGATACGGGTACCAGTTATACACTTAAGACTACTTCAGTAGTAAGGAATCGGAGGTGTACCGAAAAGATATAATATGTAATAGGATAAAACCTGGCTAAGGATTACCTTGTTCCACATGGCCTAATCATAGAAACTTATCCGTGTAATACAAATATAGAACTATAGAGCCAAGTCATGCTCGACTAGGTTATTTCCTTGTAAATAGGATAGAGTCCGACCAGGTCATGCCTTGCTTCTCACAATAATACTCTAGAGAACCAGTCAGACAAGATTAGATAGCAAGATAGGAAACCCAAGTCGTGTAGCGCTGGGTAACCTTATGTAACTCAGCTCCTCATCCCTTTATAAGGGGAGTCGGGGTCCTCAAAAGGACAGATCGACACAACCAGCCACAAGACACACCCGACGATATACAATCCACCAAAGTTGAAAGTAGTGTATTACTCTTCATATTGAAGGAGCCTGAACCAGGATAAATCTTGTCTTCCGTCTTCATCGTTCTTTTCAATATCGTGTGTAACCCTATAAAGTTTATTATTGATACAAAACATCGACAGTTGGAGCGCCAGGTAGGGGTTGCGCTGAGGATTTTGTCAGTAAGATCGATGGAATCAACTTCAGCAGTCGCCGGATCAAGATTTCCCCGAGAATCCACCTTCGGTTCGGCAACTTCAACTTCACCGCCGATTCAATTGGCGAACTCAAGATCGTCTACTCGGATTTGAATCCGAGCACTTCGTCAATTGAGAAACCGATCATGATCGGTGTTCCCAACATGACTTCCACTTGTGCACATCTACCACCACATGCTTCATCAACATCTGCACTCCTGCCAGTCATAAAGAAGAACAGATCAGCGAGGCGTCGCCAGCAACGTCGTGTGGCACATGCGACCCTTTAGGAAAGGAAGACTACTTCGAGTCCGAGTCAGGTTGTCGACATTCCGACTTTAACTCCGAATGAGGAGCGACATCAGCATACTACAAGAGCTACATGTTATCAGCGACCCCCTCATCCACTTTTAATAGGTTCATCAAGTTACAACAAGACGAAGGACAATCGTTTCAGGATTTTCTTTGAAGATTTCTTACGACAAAGAACTCGGGCCCTTACATCTATGACTGTTTCGCCCTTGCCATTTTTCGCCGTGGCTGCATTGATGGGAAATTCATCGCCAAGTGGAGACGTCAACCACCCACAACACTCGAAGACATGCTCTTTCGAGCAGATCTTCATGCTTACCGCTAGAGGTGGGCAAGTCAATCTGATCCCAGCCAGATCGAGTCGGATTCAGATCATATCCTCAACGAATCAATCAATTTTGATGACTCGGACCCTGAAGTACAGCTCCGGCAGCTTCTCCCCTCTTTGAGAAGTCTTCATGGCCGGACTCACTAACTCTATGGAGGCTGAACAACTTAGGATTCGAGCAGAAGAGATCGAACGCCAATGCTTTTGAGTTGGAACGACGACAGAAGGAGTTTGAAGACCAACTACATACATGTTGTGAACTGGAAGAAGAAGCCAAACGACAATGCTTGGAAGAAAAAGAACGGGCCATGACCACTCGACCACGACGAGATGTCCAAAATTTCTGGTATTGGGGTTAAGGGACAATTTTTAAATTCAATGTGAATTCAATGAAAGTCATATGTACGGATTGGAGGGAGATGTTTCCTATCTTTCAAGATCTACCCTACCTTTCTTAGGGACATAAAGTGGACTTATTCCTGCTTGTGTGATAGTCTGACATGCCAACATCCTCTAGGGTTGGTTTGTAAAACTGCGCTAGGTTAGACTTGTGTGAAATTAGTCCATCGTGACCAGGGGCCAGGCGGTTTGCACCTATTCATTTGCAAATTAGCAAAGAAATTAATCCTTCTGTTTTATAATAATGTAAGGTTTGACTTTTTTGTTTGTAATTTTCGACCATTCGTATTATCTAAAATTTAGTGAAAAATTTAAAAAATATTTTCTTCCTTAAAGTACTTTTGATAATAAAAAGTAACTCATAAACAAAATAAATAATATTACCATAAGTTTTTGAATAAGATGAATGTTCAAACGTTAAGAAAAAAAAAGATAAAACACTATCATTATATCATTATGAAACGGAGGCAATACTTTATTTTCTTATCCTTGAGCTATAAATTGGACCATGACATCGTACCAAATGGATGCTAGTTCTGAAGATTTGCCAAGCTATAAATTGGCTTTCAGTTTGGCTTGACATTTGACCGGATGTTGAAAAGCTATTTTGACTACTAATTAAAAAACTAATTACATAGGGTCCCAGGAAACAACGAGACAAATCTATTAAGCCTAATTACGCCATCATTAGCACATATGGGTTACTGTAGCACTTATGACTAATAATGAACTAAATTAGGCTCAAAAGATTTGTCTCGCGATTTTCATGCCAACTATGCAATTTGTTTTATTTTTCATCTATATATAATACTCTATATATATGTCAAAAGATTTAATGTGATGTTTTCAAAAAAAGCTTTTTAAAAACTAGACAGGCCCGATTCATCTCTGCCTCTTTTCCTTTCTACCATTTCTTGTCACGGAGGAGATCATATTTTCCCAATCTTTGAGGAAGTGGATCCTCTGCAGTCCACCAGTTGGTGCAGTTACCACTAACACGTGGGCCCACAGTTGATGGGACCCACGTGTCAGTGACAACTGTGCAGAGAATCTTGTCACTTGTTTGTCTTCTAAGTGCCCTCTGGCCGAATTGACCAACGGTATATGCACAGAAGCTGCTTCACTTTCACTCTGACTTCACTTCTACTTTTTTTTTTTTGCTTTGTACAACTACTTACAATAGTGGTAGCAGGGTTTAGGCCGTGTTTAGATGTTAGAAAATTTTTAGTCAAAAATATCATATCAATGTTTGGATACATATTTAAAGTATTGCATATAGACTAATAACAAAACAAATTACATATTCCGACTGTACACTACGAGATGAATCTTTTGAGCCTAATTAATCCATCATTAGCACATATTGATTACTGCAGCATTTATGGCTAATCATGACGTAATTAGGCTCTAAAGATTCGTCTCGTGATTTACAGTCGGACGGTTTAATTAGTTTTTTTTCGTCCATATTTAGTACCCCATATATGTGTCCAAATATTTGATGTGACGGAAAAGTTGAAAGTTTGAATTTTAAAGGGGAGATAAACGCAGCCTTATACGACAGGCTCACTGATATCAAACGCAGCCTTATTCGTCTCGTGATGAGCTTCTACAGTACCACATCTACAGTGACGTAAACATTTTTTATTCTACAGTACTCCGAAGTGATCGATCTGTGCGTTTGATTTGGATCCAACGGTAGACATGCAACTGCAAAAATTACAGTTGCAACTAAAACTTCACATGATCCGATCTAAAAAAACATATTAGGGGGCTCAATACAACAGACAGAGATTTAGCCCATGTTTACATTAATATTTAGTAAATAATTTTAGTGGGGCTCTATGGGGGCTCCTATTGATGCTACGGGGATAGAGGGGACTCGAGCCCCCTCCGCCCCTGTGCTAGATCCGCCCCTGTCCGGGTCCATGACGGGTCATGTATGGCTTGTCGGTCGAGGACGCGGCCTCAGTGCTGCACAAATGCATGATGGATGATGAAATTGAATTAAATTTAATAATACACTATATCCGTCTCAAAATAAAACTGCCTAACGGATTTAAATTTGTCTCAAAATATAACTATTTTTACACCCACCTACCCCCATCTGCACCAATCACAATCATCCCCCATTTAATTTCTCCACCTACCTTTTACTCTCAACCAATTACAGCACACCCTCAACTCAACCTTAATTTTCTAAAAAAAGAATAAGTCAAAGAATACTCCCCACATCCTGAAATATAGCAAATTAAGAGTGAATTTGAAACTTCTAGAACATGTATAATATGTATAAATACATTAGGAGAGATCAAATCCCCTCCTAGACTGTTATATTATGGGTCAGAGGTAGTATAATTATACGTATCTAGAAGCCACAAGCAAATTAAGGCCCCGTTTAGTTCCCAAAAACTTTTTCCCAAAAATATCACATCAAATCTTTAGACTAATGTATGGAGCATTAAATATAGATAAAAAATAAAACTAATTATATAGTTGGGTTGTAAACGACGAGATGCATCTTCTGATACTAATTATGTTATGATTAGCCATAAGTGCTACAGTACCCAACATGTGTTAGGCTCAAAAGATTCGTCTCGTTGTTTCCAGGCTAGTCGTGAAATTAGTTTTTTTCATTCGTATCAAAAACACCTCTCGACATTTGGTCAAACGTATGGTATGACATCTGGTCCTAAATAATTTTGAGAACTAAACGTGGCCTAATTAGCCCTGTTTTGTAATGAGTATTGGTTACCAAATGTGTTTGTATTTTTTACGGATTTTTTCCCTTTAGTTTGAAAGGGTGGCATACCCAGACAATATAGACCCACTTATCCCCGTTGGTGGTAGTGAGTGGTAGATTCACCGTTCACCGTGAGTTTTAAATGGAATAGATGCTTGTTATTCGTAATTAATGGACTAATCGTACATTGTGTCGCATTATTATCCATATATCCCTCCCAAATCATAGTGGGTTTTTTATTCTGCTACATGAGTCCGTTTGACTAAGTTTCTATAATACCCTTATAGGAAACAAGGCAATATTTAGTCCTGTGCTATCCTATTACAGAGAAGTAACCCAGTCAAACATGACTCAATACAGTATTTCACGGCAAGGTTTCCAAAGTCGGGAAAAGCGAGACAATACTAGCCGGGTTTTATCCTTTTATATATTATATCTTTCCGGTACACCCCCTATTTAGTCCGAGTGGATGCCCAATATCCATATCATTGACTTTTCTGCTTGTAAGTTTGACCAATTGTCTTATTAAATAAATAATACAAATATAAAAGGATAAGTCATACTCAATATACTTTTGATAATAAAGCAAGTCAAAAATAAATGATAATAATAATTCTATAATTTCTTGAATAAGACGACAAGTCCTTTTGCATGGAGGCAGTAGTCCATCCAACAAAATACTCCCACAAAAAACAAACCTATAAATGAATTTAATGTTTACAAACAAAATGTTATTCAAATTCGTTGTACTAAAATACATGTCTCATATCATCTAGGTTTGTTTTTTTATAGAATCGGAGAGAGTAAAGATTTAGGGTGGGATGTGACATACTCCTGCTAAGATTCATTGTAATAGAAGAGGTCACATCCCTCATAAATACTTATATTTTTGGAGAAATGGAGTAACTTGGAGCACACTAATAACTCCTTTGGAATGGAGGAATAATAAAGGAAAAATAGAGAAATTAAAATTTTATGGAATTGAACACTGTAGCTTCATTTGGATCAAAGGAAAGATTCAAAGAAAATACAAAGAAAACATTTCTACAGATGTCATTCCTCCATAGGAAAACAACAATGAAAAAGCACATGCACTCAGAGCTCATTTTTACCATCCTTCACAGAGTATGATGCAATCAAGCAACTAACCATAGAAATGGTGCACCAATGTTAGCTAATAAATGTTCTTTATTTCACTAATAAACAACCTTTGTTGTTGTGGGTCCATTTTTTCTCTAAATTTTCTAAGGGCTTATTCATTTCCAAGGATTATCAAAGGAATTTTGGAGGGATACTATTGCATAGGAATATTTTCTATCCTTTCATTCGGTGCAAACAAACTTGGCATAGGAAAACTAAGGGAAAATTTCCTTTTGCAGTATTGTCAAAGGAAAACAAAAGGAAAAAAGCATCCACTCAAAACTCATTTTTTTCATTTCCTTTACGAGAGTGAGTTTGTCAAGTACAAAACCTTTCTATTCCTTTCCTCTAATCCGAATGCAATTTACCTTTATATTCCTATGTTTTCAATCCTCTGTTTTACCCATTCATTTCTACACTTTTCCTATCATTTTCCTATCCTACGTTTTTCCTATCCTGTGATCCGAATAAGCCCTAAGTTTTTCATTCACCTCATCCAAACAACAATCTAAAATTCCTATGTATTACGCATTCATTTCTATTATTTTTCTGTACCTTTTCCATTTCTATATCTTTTCAATCCTGTATTCTAAGGGACCCTAAAACAACTTTTTCTTTATCTTAATTATTAACGTAATAACCGTTGCAAGGCACAAAACATTTAAGGTCCCCTCGTAATAACTAAACCTGTTCAAGAGTGGCCCGACCCGAAAAAGCCCAAGCCCGGCCCGGCCCGGTCATGCGGCGGACATGGCTCGGGCCTAACAAGTGCAGCCCGAAAGCCCGAAAAAGCCCGATTTAAAAAAAACCGGAAAAGCCCGGCCCGGCCTGGGAAAGCCCGGGGTCGGGCCGGGCTCAGGCCTCGGGTTTTCAGGCTGAAGCCTGGCCCGGTCCAGCCTGAAACCTGGTAAAGCCCGACTTTGAAAAGGTTTAGTAATAACCGTTGCAAGGCACGAAACATTTAAGGTCCCCTTGAAACGCAGGATATGAAAAATGTTGAATTAGAAAAAAAACAATGAAATCCTGCAGGAATACAACTGTAAAACAAAGAATTGCAAAACGTAGAAAAGTTGTGAAAGTAGTTGTTTGAAAGGGCAGAGGAATTTCACAAGAAAAGAAATGTTAGAAAGTTTATAAGAGCTACCAAATTGATTTGGGGCGTCATTTGCCCCTCTTGTTAGCCACAAGAAAAGAAATTGATTTTGTCTTGATCCTATGCGTGTATTATGGAAAAAAGATCTTAGAGTAATTTTTTTATTTCCTGTGATTCTCCTATAAAATGAGTTTCTGTAGAAAACTTTCCTCCAACTTTTCCGATTTATTATTCATGCGAATCAAAGTACTCCGCAGTTCCAAATCCTATGGGAACGAGAAGACTGTGTTCATATATATGTAGAGAAAACAGCGTCGGTAACTCCAAACAATGTTTTTCTCTTTTTTTTAACGTACGCTTTCCAAACTATTAAATGATGTGTTTTTTGAAAAAAATTTCTACATGAAAGTTGTTTTAAAAAATCAAAATAATCTTTTTTTAAAGTTTAAAATAGCTAATGGTCAATTAAACACATGCTAATACTAATAATATTTTCGTTTTACGTGTGCTACTATTTTTTTCCTCCCTCTCTCCCAACAAGAATCCTTTATTTTTCATATAAATTTCCCGTGAATCAAGGGGCCTTTATTTTTGCAATATTGAAGCTACTACAGCCGGTTAGCTCTCCTATGCTAATGCTAAGTATTGACGAGTGACGAGACGACTGGTACGACCGGTGAGTTGTCTTGGCCTTGGAAGTAGAAGTAGCAGTGTTAGCACGTCAGGAAGAATTGACTGATTGAGCTGCTGTATTGAGAGAATTTTTTTTCTACAAGGCTCTTCGAAACAGAGTATTGACCCAACAAATGTATTTGAAATTTATATAAAATCAGATATTCTAATAGATTTTTTAAGAAAATAAACATATGGAAGCCTAATGTTTTGTTTCCCTAACTTCGTGGGTATGTTTGGTTTATTGCCAAACTCTAACTACCCTACAAGACTCTTGTTGTTCGGATCCAAGGACTTTTTTTTTCTAAGTTCGTGTCTCATCAGATACGTCAATTAGGAGTATTAAATATAGACCGATAATAAAACTAATTGTATAAATAAAGCTAATTCGCGAGATAATTTTTTAAGCCTAATTAATTCACGATTAGTAAATGTTTACTATAGTATCACATTCTAATTAGGATCCATAGATTCGTCTCGCGAAATAGTCTAAAGTATGAGAGGTGATTTTATTAATAGTCTATATTTAATACTTGTAATTAGTGTCTAAACATCCGATGTGACAGTGACTTAAAAAAAAGTTCCTATATCCAAACAAAATTTTACAATGTCAATTGCTAATGCTGTCCATCTCGATAAGATAAGAGATGTTCAAGTAGTTAATTCGACTGAAGTATCACCAAATTTTGATATACTCCTATCCTGTAAAGCTTGTTCAATGTGCTATTTGGCTGAGCTTATCAACGGAGTAAAATGGGTTATTAGTGCAAGATTAATTATCTATAAATTATTCTTAATTTGAAATTTTGTCTTACTTTTTGATAAACTTTTTTTTTCGAGAAACTCAAGAAAACGCATGATAGAAAAAACACGAGAAAACAACAAAAGAAAACAACAAGAATTAAGGTTTAAAATAGAGGTGCAGTGCATCTGGATGAGATAATAACTGGGCCAACCACTTGCCTTTACTCTCCTTCCATGCTTGCTCCCGTCAGCGTCCTCTGTCCTCGCCCTCGCCTCCAGCATGGCGCCATATCAGCCGCCAATCCTCGCCTCCCGCACCGGCCGCCCTTCGCCTCTGCGCCGCGCCGGTCACCGCCTTCGCCTCCCGCTGGAGGCTGGATGTGCCTCACCCTTCACGTCGACCTCCACACGCCGCCGCCGTCCTCGATTTGTCGCCGGTGACCTCCACGCGCTGCCGGCGGCCTCGATCCGTCATCGGCAACCTCGGTGCAGCTGCCGGTCTCGATCTGCGTCAATGTCAACGAAGGTTAGTTGACTCTAATGGATGCTTAGCAGGAGCTAATTACAACATTTGCTGTGAAGATAGATGAAAAAAAATGGGATTCGACTAGATGTTTTTTCCTCCGATTTTCCCTTGGTTTCGGTAGAAAAGGAAACTTTCCTCTACTATTCCTGGTCCTCCCAATGAGATCTGAATGGAAGGATTGGAAAAATTCCTGTTGAACAGTATTCCTCTAAAAATCACTTGAAAAACCTCCGATCCAGATAAGGCCTGAAACATTATTGCAATAACAACGAAGAGTGCACAATCTGTTTCAAGGGGGCTGTTCCTTTGTGCGGTTTGGGCTGATTGGAACAGTGGCTTTTGTCTCGATTCCTGTAAATAAGTTTTCCAAATAAATAAAGGGTGTATTTTCTGAAAAATATTTCTATAAGAAAGTTATTTTAAGAAAGAAATTAATCCATTTTTGACAAAAATATACGTGCTAAGGCCGATCACAATAGGAGTTACGGCCTAACTGGGTAAATAGTTTTATTTTTTATCTACATTTATTACTTTATGTATGAATTTAAAGATTTGATATGATATTTTTGAGCGAAAATTTTTAGGAACTGGGCCTAAATTTCTCTCCCAGGATTCTTCACTCCTTTATTGCCACAGAGGTCACCAGGCTGGGGCTTTCATTGCAAGACACACTTGACTACGGGAGTACTGATGTGGCTTCTATTGCAAGACACAATCACTGGTCAATGTGGGTCAACTGGTCTGCATGGATCTTCCGCCGCGTTCTCCTTCGCGTGCGTGCGTCAGACGGTCAGAGTGTCTGCTTGGGACACAATTTTCTCTCCTTTCACACGCTGCCAGTAGTAGTACGCGCGCACAGTATAAGGTTGCTAGTACTAGTATCGGTTTGGCAGCGCTTCTTCCTCAAGGCTCAAGCGAAACGCAGAGCTGGTGTTCAACTCCTATAAAAGTGGGGGATCGTGGCATTTGCAGTAGTAGCTCAGGTGAAACGGACATGCGTTGGTAGCTAGCCATGGATCATCAACACTTGGCACTGGTCGTGGACGGGCGCATCAAGAAGGCGCTTGCGACGGCGGCGTCGGTGGCGGCGTACTCGGTGCTGGCGCAAAGAATGGCGCGTGAACTCCTCCCCGACGAGCTCCGCGCCGCGGCGCGGAGTGGCGCGGCGTTCTTGCGCGCCCGCCTCGGCGGCGCCGCGGCCAAGGAGCGCCACACGCTGGTGATCCGGCGCCGGGCGGCCGACGGTGGGTTCGACGAGACGGACGCGCTCTACGACGCGGCGCGCGTGTACGTGGCCACCAAGATCGACCCGCGCGCCATGCGCCGCCTCGGCATCGCGCGCGCGCTCTCCAAGGAGCCCGACGGGA
The DNA here is from genome assembly GCA_000325765.3 of Leersia perrieri. Lineage (NCBI taxonomy): Eukaryota > Viridiplantae > Streptophyta > Magnoliopsida > Poales > Poaceae > Leersia > Leersia perrieri. The sequence continues at coordinate 14,369,424 of CM002485.1, forward strand.
GCTTCGGCTGGCGCACCAGGCTGTCCATGGAGCCAGGCGACACCACCACCGACGTCTTCGACGGCGTCGAGTTCAACTGACGTCCGTCGAGGCCGACACCGACAAGAGGTCCAAGCCAGGCTCATGCCACAAGTCGCTCGAGCTCAGCTTCGACGCGGAGCACACGGCGACGGCGATCGAGCGGTACATCCCCTACGTGATGTCCACGGTGGACAACATGTACCGGCAGGAGCACGTGCTCAGGATCTACATGAACGAGTACCGTTCGTGGCACGGCGTCAAGCACCACCACCCGTCCACGTTCGACACGCTCGCCATGGACCCGGCGCTGAAGCGCGACATCATCGCCGACCTCGACCGGTTCATGAAGCGCAAGGACTACTACCGCCGCATCGGCAAGGCGTGGAAGAGAGGGTACCTCCTGTACGGCCCGCCTGGCACCGGCAAGTCAAGCCTCGTCGCGGCCATGGCGAACTACCTCCGCTTCAACCTCTACGACCTCGACCTCTCCGAGGTACACTGCAACACGAGTCTGCAGAAGCTGCTCATGGCCATGCCCAACAAGTCCGTCCTCGTCATCGAGGACATCGACTGCTGCTTCACCACCAAGTCAAGGGAAGCCGGCAAGACGGCCGCGGTGCCGGAGCCCGCCGCCGGCGATGGCGATTCCGACTCCGACTCCGACGACAGCGACGAAGAACCGGAGCGCAGAGCGTGGGAGATGCAGAATCAGCAGAGCCTGACGCTGTCGGGCCTGCTCAACTTCATCGACGGGCTGTGGTCGACGAGCGGCGAGCAGCGCTTGTTCGTGTTCACGACAAACTACAAGGAACGCCTCGACGCGGCGCTGCTGCGGCCGGGGCGGATGGACATGCACATCTACATGGGCTACTGCGGCTGGGACGCCTTTAAGACGCTCGTCTACAACTACTTCCTCGTCGACGACCACCCGCTGTTCCCGGAGATAAAGGAGCTGCTCGCCGACGTGGAGGCGACGCCGGCCGAGGTGTCGGAGTTGCTGCTGCGCAGCGAGGACGCCGACCTCGCGCTTCAGGGCATCACGAAGCTCCTCGCGGACAGGAGAAGGGAGGCCTCAAACAAGGCGGAGATCATCAAGAGCGATGCAGAGATCAAGAGCGACCCATTACCAGTACCATCCTTAGAAATGTAAGGCAATGCAGCTTACAATTAATATCTAGAATTACTAGCACCCCATGACCCATCGGCCATGGCAATGCCGCTTAGCAAGCAAATCTTTAGGTAGCATTCAGCTTAGCTAATCTTCAGAACTATTAGTAGCACCCCATGACCCATGTCAATGCAGCTAGGAGTAAGCAGGTATTCAGAATTAGTGAGCATCCCATGACCAATGTCTTTTGCATGGTCATGAAAAGATTTATGTAATGCTCGCTAATTTATGTTGTCATGCTCATGCATGTAGTCATGAATGAATTTCCGTCAAGAACGGTTATTGCTGTTGTCTTGTAATGGCATAGCTTCTTTTAGAGTAAAAACCCATGCCAACTTAACAAACCAGCCAGAGAAGATAAACACCAACGTTTGCGGCTGAGCCAGCAAGAACAATATTAATTCCTGTTTGGCCAGTAAATTTGCACACAAAAACTAGTCATTTAATATGGATCAAGACTCCTATGCTGAACTTTTGATGACAAGTTACAGTTTCACCATGAAAATTGAAACGTGAAGCTCTTAAGTCTCAAGTGAACAGGAAAGGAACAAACCAGAATCGCTAATCAGTTTTTCCTTTTTAAGAAAGTGGAGATTATCCAATGTCGGATACCTCAATCACAAATTTCTTTTGAAGCAAATCGACAAATCCAATCTGTATTCTGAACAAACCAATCATCCCAAATTATAGAAGAGGTCTAGAACGAATCACAGAGATTCAAAAAGCAATGGTAGTGCACCTGACTGTTCTTGTCTTCTTGATGCAATGACTGACAGGAGACGAGGACAAGAAAAGAGCCAGAGATCAAGACCGATGTTAAGGCAAATGTAGCTCAGTAAATCTTCAGAATTAGAATCCATCTCAGTATTTCAGAATTACATGGCAATGAAATATATATAGTTCAGGATGATGAGATCAAGTTATTGGGTGGCAAGATCACAAATTCACAACACTAGAAAACTTGTGAATCAATAAACAGTCAGTAAACTTGTGAATCAATAATCAGTCAGTAAATATATTTCAGTTTTTGTCAGGCTCACTAATTTCTGCTGCAAATATGCTAATGCTAATTTCTGCTGTTGTCTACTCCTGGCCAACAGGATATTGACATATCAGACCATCACACAAACAATTGGCATGCACAGATTTGCCGCTGGCCCAGTTTTGACTGACAAAGAAAAATTTCTGAACCAGTTTTGACTGACAAAGAAAAAATTCTGAACCAGTTTTGACTCTGCATAATGCAAATGGAGATTACTCAACCATGCACACACATCAATCACCCAAAGATTTTTAGACGAATCAATCATCCCAAAACATTTCGGTAAATCGATCAGCCTAAATTTCATAGAAACGAATCAATCATCCCAAATTAGTTCCTAGAAGAGGATTAGAACCATCAGAGATTCAGAAAGCAGTGGCAGTTCACAGAAACAACAATTCTGAAGGATTTCTACTAGAACACAAAATGGCCTGCTCCTAACCTCCTACTTCTAATCGAACCTGGTTGTTCTTGATGCGACGGCGCTACTTGTCCTCGCACATGGCCTGCTTCTTGTCCTCGAGGAACTCAACGAGGCCACTGAGCGCGTCGTCGACGTCCTCGCTGCGGAGCAGCATCTCCGACACCTCAGCCGGCGTCACCTCCACCGCATCAAGCAACCCCTGTATCTCCGGGAACAGCGGGTGGTCGTCGACGAGGAAGTAGTTGTGGGCGAGCGTCTTGAAGGCGTCCCAGCCACAGTAGCCCATGTAGATGTGCATGTCCATCCGTCCCGGCCGCAGCAGCGCCGCGTCGAGGCGTTCCTTGTAGTTGGTCGTGAACACGATGACCCGCTCCTCGCCGCTCGTCGACCACAGCCCGTCGATGAAATTGAGCAGCCCGGACAACGTCAGGCCCTCCGGCCCAGCCTGAATTTTTCCCCCTGCCTGTCAGCATTCAGAAAAGATTAAGAATCGATTGCAGGAATTCAGAAAGATTATGTCGATCGAGTTCTTCGTTGGATGTGTACCTGTGCCCTCTCTGACGAATCATAGTTCGAGCTGTCTTCGTCTTCGTCGTCGGCCTCGTCAGTGTCATTGTTGGTCCGTGACGGCGTCCTGCGCGCTTTGCCGCCTTCCCTCGACTTGGTGCTGAAGCAGCAATCGATGTCCTCGATGACAAGGATGGACTTGTTGGGCATGGCCATGAGCAGTTTCTGCAGAGCCGAGTTACCGTACACCTCGGAGAGGTCGAGGTCGTAGAGGTTGAAGCGGAGGTAGTTCGCCATGGCGGCGACGAGGCTGGACTTGCCGGTGCCGGGAGGGCCGTAGAGGAGGTAGCCTCTCTTCCACGCCTTGCCGATGCGGCGGTAGTACTCCTTCCGCTTCAGGAACCGGTCGAGGTCGGCGACGATGGAGCGCTTGAGCTCCGGGTCCATGGCGAGCGTGTCGAACGAGGCCGGGTGGTGGTGGACGATGCCGCGCCACGTCACGCCCTCGTTCATGTAGATCTTGAGCTCGCGGTCCTGCTGCCTCGCTAGCTCCACCTCCTCCGTGATGAAGGGCACGTATCTCCCCATCGCCATCTCCGTGTGCTCCGCGTCGAAGCTAAGCTCAAGCCGCGCCTCCTTCGATTTGCCGTCCGCGGGGACGGAGCTCCACTTGAACTCCACGCCCTCGAAGACGTCGGTCATCGAGTCGCCGGGAACCATGGAGAGCATGTTCCGCCCGCCGCGCCGGCCGCCGAGGCAGAACCGGCGCATGGAAAGGGGATCCATCTTGGTGGCGAGGTAGGCGCGGGCGTCCGCGTAGAAGCAGTTGTCGGAGCGGCCGTCGAAGCCGTCGGCGCGGTTGATGATGACGGTGCGGCGCACCGCGGGGAGGGGCTCGAGGCGGGCGCGGACGAGCGACGCGGCCCAGCTCACCGCAGCGCGCAGGTCGTGCGGCACGAGCTCCCTCGCCATGCCGCGCGCCAGCACGACGTACGCGGTCACCGTAGCCGCCGTGGCGACCGCCTTCCTGTACGTGTCCACCGCCTTGGCTAACGACGGGGACGACGCCACCGATGGCGAGAGGTTGTCCATGCGCACCAACTGTTCGACGAAACGGCTACACGAACACGAGTACACGGGCCGGGGTGGCGTAGCAATTCAATTGGAGGGAGAGAATGTAGATGGCTGGGTAGCGTACGTAGTAAGCTTTCTGACGGTGGTGGAACGGACCGTGAACGGGAGACTTATATACAGTACAGCAGTAGATTCCATTTCATTTTAGAATTTATTTATGTATTGTTCGTTAAAAACAAATAAATCACACATAACTTTGGCAAAGACCATGTTTAGATTAATTTTTTTTACCAAATATGTGAGATCAATATTTGGACATATAAGTATTAAATATATACTTAATAACAAAACAAATTACATATTTCGATTGTACTACGAGCCTAATTATTATTTTTATTTTTTGTTTTTTTTGCAGGGGTGGATTTTTTGTCCAGAAAAATCCTGTTTGTCTACAGAAATGCATTTTTATGGATGTGCGACGATCACGATTGGGCACTGGGCATACTCGTCCGTAAAAAAATCATTTTGCCTGTACGTAAAGATGAGAAATGGCCTAGTGATTCTCAAAGCCGAGAAAGATGGATATGCCCCCGCGTCTGCTAACTCGATGTTGAACACCAGGTCGTAGGTTTGCCTACGTACAATGAAAATTTAAAGTCAAGTGACCGAAATATCACACAAGAAATTGCATGTTAACAAGCTACTTAAGCTAGAATCTATATACAATAATGTGATGCCAAGAACAAGAATTGGCCGGTCAGTTCTTACACGCATGATCCACCCCGAGTAACGAGCAGGACTCCCAAGAACAGAAGGGCGATCATCTTCAACATTAATTAGTGTCTACTCTGATCCCTGACTCGCTCTACCTGCGTAGAGCATCTCCAAGAGAGATGCCAAAAGATAAGGCAAATGTTATTTAGTTATCTTCTCTTTAATTTTGTATTTTATTTTTTTAACTCCAAAGGATTCTTCATTTGTATGAGAGAAGACTGACGAATTTGAGAAGAAACTAGTCAAATTGAGAGTACCATGCGAGTTGTTGTTGCGTGGGGCTACGAATGACTACCTTGCTGTCATGAGAGATAACTAATCAGATTTGGCTATTAAAGAAAAAATTTAGTTATTGAAAAGCATGTCGATATATATAGCTAGTTTCTTGAAGGTGATTTTCTTTATCTACTAATTAAAATATGACATAAAGAATCATATAGCTATGCTCTTGAAGATGCTGTTAGTTTTGGCCTTTGATCTCACTCATTTAGCAAATGGCCTACCAGGTGCGTATATAGAGGGATAGGGAGCCAAGGAGCCAGGTTCATTAATTATCTCATTTTCTGTTGCCTTCAATTTTTACGTACGTGTGTCCATGGTTTTTCTGTTGCTTGTAGGAATTAATCATTATCTGATTGTAGAAAGGAATTATTTGATTGTCATAAATATCACATGTAATGGCTAATATCACCACCCATCCGTTCAACAACATTAGAAAAGTGCTTGCAACATTTTCTTCAGACAGTATATATATGTTATGTTCAGTGGTGGATCTAGAAAAACATATTAAAAGGATCTTAACAAACTAGATAGAGATTCAACCCCCTCTTTCCATTAACATTTGGTAAAAAAATTAGTGGGGGCTATCATGGATACTGTGGGGATAGCGAGGGCTCAAGCCCCCCGGCGCCCCCGTATTGGATCCACCCCTGGTTATATTTTGGATGGCAAACTGTTATATTGTTCGTTTCTCACATATTAATTTCTGCAATATGCTACAGGACCTAATGGCATGTGTCATCCTCAACTTATGGGTTAAACCTAGGCTCTACATCCAAACCGGTTGTACATAGCCAAGTCATCCTGGCTAATTAACGATGTATTATTTGATTAAAAGAGTTCAACAATTTTACTAGCTTCATGTCTTCCAATTTGACTGATGGAAGACAATTGGTAATTATGTTCATCACTTTATTGTTTTCTCTTGCAGTAGTATTAAGCATGCGCGAAGCACCTCTTTTGATTTATAAGGGAGCAACTAATTAAAGATCTGATCAATTATAGGTTGGCCGGGCATTGAATATATGTCCATGCCCATGCCCAAACTCACTTAGGACTTGTTTAGTTTCAAAAAATTTTTTGTCTAAAAACATTACATCAAATTTTTCAAAACATGCATGAAGTATTAAATTCACGAGACGAATCTTTTGAGCCTAGGTAGTCCATGATTAGTCATAAAGTGTTACAGTAATCCACATGTACTAATGATGGATTAACTAGGCTTAATAAATGATCTTCTCGCGGTTTCTAGACAAGTTATGAAATTAGTTTTTTTATTCGTGTTCAAAAACTTCTTCCGACATCCAGTCAAACGTTCCAGATGACGTAAAAAATTTTCTTTTCGTGAACAGGCCTTACTTCCACCCTTTTTCTGAGGGTCCTGGGTAATAGAATGTGGTTCCCATTTGAGCACCAATACCGGCCCAAACCCACTGCAATTTAGCTAAAAACCTTCGTATTGTCCCCGCAAAAAAAAAAAAACCTTCGCAATGTGACTTTTTAGTTTTAGGTTCACGATGTGAAATATCCAGAAAAAAATGATCTATAACATGCAGTGAATCTACTTTGCGGGAAGTTATGCCTTAGGAGTATGGTGGGTCCACGGGCATGTATACTGATAAGCGTTATCAAAATGATAACATCTGCAGATCAACATGATCTCCTCATCCTAAACTACTATTATTAAATTAATTAGTTGATGTCAGGTATGAAATGATGAAACGGGCTGCTAATTCTGAAGTACCCCGTCTTAAAATATAAGGAATATGGTCTTTTTTATTTAGAGAGATTTAGGTTAAGGTGAGGAAGATTTATGATTGGTTGAGAGGAGAAGGTAGGTGAAAAAAATTAAATAAGAAATGGTTGTGATTGGTGGAGATGAGATATGTGGGTGTAGAAATAGTTGTATTTTGAGACAAATTTGATTTTCTCAGACAGTTATATTTTGAGATGGGAGATTACATTGTCTTATCGTAGTTTTTTTTTAAATCTATGTCTCTTTTCTTACCCAGCGTCCGATCCCCTGTCAGTCATTGCATCAAGAACAGTCAGGTTCCAAGTAGGAGCAGGTTGAGGCCAGAAGTTTAAGTCTTACTAGATTTTTTAGCATAATTGTTGATCGTTGAAACGGATTGTTTTCTCCACGTTTCCAAAAATACAATTTGTTAACAAAAACTTTGATCTACAACATTGTTTACATTAAATTATATATTAAGTTTATTTACCAAAACATTTAATTTATCTCAACACTATACTCACACAATCCATTTAACCCATATTTCAGGCATTCTATTTTTCCTATTTGAGGAAGACGAGAACTACCTACAAATTTCAAAAGTTTATATGAACAATGACAATATGCATTAAGAACAACCATGCTGATGGTGGTGAATGTATTAGGTTGGTTTTATTAGTAGTTTTCATTTTTTTAGTCAAGCTGTGTAATTTTATAATTGGTAATTATTAGTCTACAATTGTTGCAATAATTGATCCTAGCTTCTAAGGCTAGGATTAGTTCCATTGTTAGAAAAGATTCAGCCCTCTTTTCAATCCCTATAATATTTAAGATAGTTCGGTTTTTGTCCATGTGCACTGCCACTGCTTTCTGAATCTGGGGACACTGGTAGTTCTGAATTTAGGATGATAGATTTGTATCGAAAACAATGGGTCAGATGATTTGTATCAGATCATTTTTGGGTAATTATCCAGCTTTAGAATATCTCAACTTTCTTTGTGTAGATTAAAGAAAAATCTATTCATACTTTCTACTAGCTCTAATTTTATTGATTTCTTCCTGGTCTAACATGTGTTTATGTATAACATCCTCTCCGGTTTAATTATGAAGTTGGGCTGAGTTTGACACTGAAAGTAGCTCGTCATTACCAATACGTTCATAACAACAAAAATTAGCGAGCATTGCATAAATTCATTCATGAACTTGCATGCCTGACATGGGTCATGGAATGCTTACTAATTAATGATAATCTGCTTAGCTGCATTGACATGGTTCGAGGGGTGCTAGTGAAGATTTGCCACAGTACAATACCATGGGTCATACGGTGCTACTACTACTGATCTTCTGAAGATTTGTTACTATGCCACAATGCCTTGCATTTCTTACAGCTAGTCGTCCTTGATCTCTGCCTTGCTTGAGGCTTCCCGTCTCCTGTCAGCGAGGAGCCTCGTGAGGCCCTGGAGCGCGAGGTCGGCGTCCTCGCTGCGCAGCAGCATCTCCGACACCTCGGCCGGCGTCACCTCCACCTCGACACGTCGGCAAGCAGCTCCTGTATCTCCGGGAACATCGGGTGATCGTCGACGAGGAAGTAGTTGTGCGCGAGCGTCTTGAAGGCGTCCCGTCCCAGCCACAGTAGCCCATGTAGATGTGCATGTCCATCCGCCCCGGCCGCAGCAGCGCCGCGTCGAGGCGTTCCTTGTAGTTGGTCGTCGTGAACACGAACACGCGCTGCTCGCCGCTCGTCGACCAAAGCCCGTCGATGAAGTTGATAAGGCCCGACAGCGTAAGGCTCTGCTGCCTCTGCACCTCCCACGGTCTGCGCTCCATTTCTTCTTCGTCGTCGTCGGAGTGCTTGCCGATGGCCGCGACGAGGCTGGACTTGCCGGTGCCAGGGGGGCCGTAGAGGAGGTACCATCTCTTCCACGCCTTGCCGATGCGGCGGTAGTAGTCCTTCCGCTTCATAAACCGGTCAAGGTCGGCGACGATGTCGCGCTTCAGCGCCGGGTCCATGGCAATCGTGTCGAACGTGGACGGGTGGTGGTGCTTGACGCCGTGCCACGAGCGCGTGTCGTTCATGTAGATCTTGAGCACGCGCTCCCGCCGCTGCATCTGATCCACCGTGGACATCACGAAGGGGATGTACCGCTCGATCGCCGTCGCCGTGTGCTCGCCGTCAAAGCTGAGCTCGAGCGAAAGGCGAACCTTGCACTTCTTGCCGTCGCCGTCGTCGTCGGTGACGGCCTCGACGGACGTCCACTTGAACTCGACGCCGTCGAAGACGTCGGTGGTGGAGTCGCCTGGCTCCATGGACAGCATCGTGCGCCAGCTGCTGCTCCCGTCGGCTTGCTTGGAGAGCGAACGCGAGAGGCCGAGGCGGCGCATGGCGCGCGGGTCGATCTTGGTTGCCACGTAGGCGCGCGCCGCGTCGTAGAGCGCGTCCCTCTCGTCGTACTCGCTGTCGTCCCGGCGGCGGATGACCAGCGTGTGGCGATGCTTCGCCGCCGCGCCGACGAGGCAGGAGCGCACGAACGCGGCGCCCCACCGCGCCGCGGCGCGCCGGAGCTCGCCGGGGAGGAGATCACGTGCCATGCTTCGCGCCAGCACCGAGTACGTAGCCACCGACGCCGCCGTGCCAGCGCCTTCTTGATGTACGCGTCCGGCACCCTCCCCTGAAGTGGCAAGTGTTCAGCCATGGCTACCGGCGTATAGTGCAGGCTACCAACACCACCCTGCCGTTACAAATGCCACGCACATTATATAGGAGATATTTGGAAGGGTAGTTTCCTGGAACTCACAGTCACAGGAAGTGAGAATACGGGACAGTATACTATTCGTATCGTATACCCCTTCGCCTTCGCTGCTGCAGTGGATGCTGCATTCACCCTGCCTTGAACGCCTCCCCGCTCATTCGGCTTCGCGCTAGTGTATACTTTTAATAATTTAATAACAAAGTAAACCATAAAATAAAATAAAGAATACTTCTAATTTTTTAAAATTAGACAAATGGTCAAACGTGATAAACAAATAATCAATATTCATTATATTGAGGGACGAATGAACATTTAAATTTTGTGTCAAAATACTTATCGTTCTCGTGTTCAAAGATATTTTTTACTAAAATCTTTTATATCTATCCTTTAGTAATACATGCATTTAAGTATTGTTATCAATACTAACCCCTTGATTTCATATACAGAAATTATTAGCTTGTGGAGAGTTTACCGATGTAAATTAATAATGACTTGAGTTAATGGTTCGGATGTACTCCCTCCATCCCTAAATATTTGACACCGTTGACTTTTTTAGCCATGTTTGATCATTCGTTTTATTCTAAAAATTTATGTAATTACTAATTTTGTTATCATTTGATTCATTGTTAAATCTGTTTTTATTTAAATATATAGTTTTACATATTTCACAATTTTTTTTAATAAGGCGAACGGTCAAACGTGTATCAAAAAGTCAACGGCGTTAAATATTTATGAAAAGAGGGAGTAATCAATAGGGGTAGAATAGAATTTGATCAAACCTTCATAATTTGTTCTAAAATTGCTAGAATGATAAGTACATTTTCCCCTTGCTATTCTAATGGTTACGGATGAAATGGATTGGGTATATCTTTTAGTATGTGTAAATTGATGGCCAGACCCGGCCCTGAGGGGGTCGAGAGGGCGCGAGCGCTCTGGCCCCCCCGAACACAGGGGCCCCCACGTATCTGTCAACTAGTAGGTCTCCGCCTCAGCGAGTAGCAGGTTGTCCTCCGTGTGTGATGACTGACATTCCTAATTATACTCCGCGATTACGAACGGGTCTGGGACCAGTTGGTCACCAGTGGCTTAGTAGCACCAGGCCTCAGTAGAAGGTCCCAGGTTCAAATTCCTTCAGAAACGAATTTCGAGGGGATTTTTTCTGAATTACTGTAGCATCAACACATGGTAGAAACCGATGTCCGAGACCATCTTGAAGATAGACATATGAGTGTGAGTGTAGAGATAGGATTTAGCTTACGCATAGGTGTGTGAGTGTAGTGTTGGGTGTATGCGTGTGTATGATGTGTGTCTATGCGTAAGTTCTGATACTAACAACTTATACTCACTTCTAAAAATTATACTCCGCGATTCCGTCCGTGGGCGCGAGGACTCGAGTATCGCAACATGCCGATAGATCTCATCTCTGTGTATTGTTGTGCTAGCGCTGCACTGCTGGTGCACCATCAACTGCCGTGCCAGTGCTGCATCGATCGCCGTCGTCGCCGAAGCGAAGGAACAAGCAGGAGCGCCGTTGCCTGCTGCCCACTGGGCTCCTGCCGCGCGCATGCAGCAAGCTAATCACTATCAATCTGTTATATAGTCTGAGATCAAATACTATTAATCGGTAATTGTCCGTTCGTCATATACATGGTATTCTATCAAGATCAATTGATAAATTAATGATTTACTCTTGTAAACCACGGTGATTTGTGTTCAACATAGTAATTAGTCTCAGATTTGTTTAAATTAGTCTGATACTTTTGTAGCATTCTGGTAATTTATAATTCAACCATTAATATTGTTATTTTTCCAATTATTAGTCTTTTTATGTTATGCCGTCGAAAGTGTCCATCACTTAAGAAAAAAAAAAGAAAAACTGAAACCCAGATGAATATTGCTATCATCACGAATGATCAGAGAAACTTTTAGGGGGACATGTATGAAGTTTTTTCTATATACACTAGTAGGAATGTGCTTACATATGACGAAACGTTTTTATCATAGTCGATGTTAAATTTATCATAAGGAAAATTTTGTGACGAACTAGTGACGAAACTGATTTCGTCAAAAACGGAGCGTCATGTTATTTCGTTTATGACGAATATGACAGTTTCGTCACAAAACTAGTTCCATTCTGTGACAAAGCTCAATTTAGCACCACGTCATCGTCCAAGCTGGCAACATACGCGTCCGTTGACTAGGATCCAACGTGTCCGTGATCTGACGCGTCTTGCGTTTATTGGAACACATGACTAATTATATTTATATATTTACATCAGCATCAAAATAACAAATAACAATATAACAAATATTATATTATGTATATACATGTAGCTTTTAGTTTCACTAATAGTGTTTATTGGTGATACTTTTTATATATTATATGAGAAAATGCTACTGGTTGTAGGTGATACATACCGTTTCATTTATCATGCATAGTTTATGTATCACATGGTACTTGACCTATATTTATACATTTATATTAAAGGCCCTGTTGTTAAGTGTCGTCCTAGGCCCCCAAAATCTCAGGATCGGCCATATTGATGGCCTTGCGCACGGTTTGTCTTTTTCTGTGAGATGCTTGCTACTACTACTCGACAGAAGGCGTCTACGTTCACATGAATGCTTGGGAGCTGGAACATAGCAGTACTCCCCACGAATTCTCGAATTCAATCGTTACAAAGCTGTTCAGTCTATAAAACGATTCATTTCCTGTGGAAATTCAAATTCGTCACCGGCCGGCCCGGTACCAAGCCTGATCTGTTGTGAGTCAGGCCCAACACCTACATATGCTACTCAACATAGGCCCAATAATCCGAGACCATAAATGGGCTAGGCCGGTATGGGCTTTCCAGGCTCTGGGCCTGGCACTGGACAAATCTGCCCATCTCAACCACTACCAAGTCACCAACCCAGGAGAAGAAGTCGCCGGAGAAGACGACTTCCCCCAATCGAGGCCAACTGCCGGCGGGACCGCGGGAGCTCGGAGTTGAAGGTTGGAACTTGGAAGGTACTAGGGAGCATCTTCAGGAAGAGGCGGGCATGGAGGATTTCTACGTCACCATCCCGTACGGCGTCGCTGTCCTCGGCGGGGGTGTCGCCGGCTACCTCAAGCGGGGGAGCAGGGCCTCGCTGGCCGCCGGGGCCGGATTCGGCGGCGCGCTCCTCCTCGCCGGCGCGCTGAGCATTTGGGCCTTCGCGCGAGGCCACTCCGGCAACCTCTTCGCCACCGTCCTCCAGACCGGTGCTTTTCACTGCTTACTCCCCTATTTCCCCATTCTCCATTCCTCCGGTTATTATTGATTGTTCCTATCGCTATGAAGTGCTCGTAAATTCTTGCGTCTCTAGTGAATGTAACAAGAATCTGCGTATTCAGTGGAATTGGCGCGGTTATGGGACACTGTATTAGAAATTAGCAATTAGCAATTGAAAGTTTGAAACATCGGGAATGGGAAGAGAAGCGGTGCATCATCCTACATTTGTATTTGAGTTTTGCAAAATGTAAGCGATGAAAATGTATTTTTAGAGGTTTTTGTAGGATACAAATTGAGGGTACTCAAATTTGCACCATTTTTCAGTTTATATATGAAACGACTACAATTCCCAACGCTGAATCACCACGTGTTATTCTATTGCAGCTATTGCTTATGCTAAGTCATTCACTGAACAAAATATCTCGTACAAGCTTTTGTTTACAATGAATGGAAGCAACTCATTTACAAACGAAAAGGACTTCGGGGAAGTATTAGCGGAGTCTTTTAGAAAGGAATTTCTCTAAAAAAATAATGGTTCCTCTGTTTTTTTTTTAGTTTTTCTTAAAGTATGGAAATGAGGTTCAGAATACAGTGCAACCAAAACACTTGTGTTTATCAGTTAGACAGGGCAGCATTTTGGAAACAAAACAATACTGACCTTCACACTAACAACAGCAAGTCCTACTCCCTCCAGTCCCATAATTCTTGATGTTTTGGACAAGGTTGAAGTCAAACTTTTCAAACTTTGATTGTAAATAACTTATGAAGTATTTAGTTTAAAAACATAAAGATCATATGTATAAATTTGTCTTCAATAGTACTTACACAAAAGTATAAATTTCTTAGGGTATTCATAATATCCTAATGAAAAACAATAGTCAAAGTTATGTTTTGAAAACTGTGTCCTTGTCCAAAATGACTAGAATTATGAAACTGGAGGTAGTAATAGCTAAACCTGATTAGTGCCGTATTATGTGACTGCTCTGCAATCTATGAAATTTGGTTAGCTCTTTTAGTGTCCCAGGAAATAGCACAGCTGCCTATAATACGCCATCTATTTAAAGACTCAAATTTCAATAAACATGTGCACGTAATATTGCTTTGTCAATATGTTATATTTACCTATCAATATGTGACTGCAAATTAATATGAAATTCTACTTGGCGTTTTGGTTATATTCCTTCAATGTATTAAAGGCAAATGAAAAGAAAAACTAATCTAAGCTTGTTTACAAAACTTCTTTGGAATGATGTGTTGTCCTCTTCCTGGTAATTAGTACAACTCTAGGGCCATTCCTTTTCCAGTTCTTGTAGCAAATACTTTAGTTGATTGGGGACTGGGGCATGTGTACTGATATGGAATTCATATGATAATTTGTGCCCGTTCCCTAATCTGATATTTTGGACCGAGTTTGATGGAATAGAATTCTTGTTTTTTTTTTAAGACTTTATCTTATAAGCTCTGTTGTTGAACAGTTTGTGCTGTAGCATTAACTGTCGTTATGGGAATAAGATACATCAAAACAAGAAAGTTAATGCCAGCTGGAATAATTGCTACCATCAGGTAATGCTTCTCTCCCTCTCTCACGCATGTTCTAGTTAGAGTCTTTCCGCTAAACATCTATATTTCTTAACAGTGCCTTTTGTAGTTCCATTCTGATATTTTTGTCTTGCATTCTAAAGCCTAGTAACCATCACCAGTGTCAGCAAGTGTGCTCATATAGTATATGTCCTAAGAGCGTGACTAAATTAGCCCTTCAATCAATTCTTATTAAGTTTTTTCTCCTTGTGCACTGTGATTATAACCAGTTAACTACTCTAGGGATTTCCATTAATATCTTGTCCAGTCACTCAAGCAGAGTAGCCAACCCTTTTATGCTTTCATGCTTTGTTTCGTTTTGTCCAACTCATGTAAGATACAACTTACATTTCCTTAATGGAAGTGGGAGAGATACTCCCTCTTTGATACACAAAAAAAAAAAAAAAACTTATCTATAATACGTTAACAGCACGAGTTAGCTAGTAGCCTATAAGGTCTTTCTACTCCATGAGATCTGATTCATTCCCATGCTCTGTTTTTGTCTTTCTGTTTAGTGACTCTAGACTAAATACTAGTACTATATATAATATCTTGATAGATGTCGTCATTGCGTGCTCTCTTCCTGTCTTTTGCAGTGCACTTGTGCTGATATTCTACGTGTGCAAGATATCAAACGGAGGCAACAAAGTTTATGTCCCAGTGAGTGCGGAGTGATATTTGAGTCCATGAGACCTGTAGTGCGCATCCTGTGTTTCCATGGACAAATAATTGTGGATTTATCCATTTGTTGTGCCAATTTGCTGTATTACTTGTATTCTTCCATCCGGTGATGCGAACACGTTCTGCATAATGTGAAATACTGCTCAAACTCCTCTCGAGTAACCTCTGCGAACATCTTGCACAGTTAACACAAACAAATTTACTATGTATTCAGGAGCTTGAGGGTTGTTAACAATTTGTACCAGATTATGAGATGCTGCAGATGGAGATGGTAATCAACCTCTGCAAACATCTAGCACCGCACAGGCAACCGAAATTATTTACTCTCTACTCAGGAGCTTCAGTATGGCTTACAATTTGTACCAGATTATGCGATGCTGTAGTATGGAGAATTGGAGATGCTGCACACATGCGAGAAAAAGGTGCACTTTTGCTTTCCACTGCATACAGTGCTTTGCACAACAGGACCTAATAGAAACAAAGCCATTATATAATTGGCTGTTTTTTTTTATCATCAGTGGATAAGTAATCAATATCACGGGATAACCATTGTCATGGGTATATATAATTGGCTTGGACGCACCGCCTTTCCGTCTTTTTCTCTGTAGTTTTACCGACCTAATGACGATAGTCCTTTGTCTGTCCCTAATGCCGTGATTCGATCCATCATCCATCGTGCCGCGTCCGCGTCAGAGATGACCCGACGCCGCGCCTCTGGATTCCACCCAGGATTCCCCTCCTTTCACATGGCAAAAGTTGGCCCCACTTCATTTCTCAAGTGAAATCAGCTGCACAACTCGACACATTGTTACAGCTGCACGACTCGAAACATTGTTAGTACACTAGTCAATTCGATTAGAGGACACTTAGAGGTCAAGTAAACTAAGCACACTCCAAAGATACTCCCTTTTGGGAAATTTCCACGAAAGCGTTAAGCATCCACACTTGGTTTTTCTATAAGACGAACGCGACATTTGATCATGGACGTGGAGGCACTGGTACAGTGACAGTCAGTAGCCAGCCATGGATCACCTGCCACTGGTCGCGGCGTCGTCGGTGCCGGCGCCGGCGTCGCAGCATGGGAGGGTGCTGGACGCGTACAAGAAGGCGCTGACGACGGCGGCGTCGGTGGCGGCGTACACCGTGCTGGTTCGCACCATGGCGCGTGAGCTTCTCCCCGACGAGCTCCGCGCCGCGGCGCGGTGGGGCGCGGCGTTCGTGCGCGCCCGCTTCTTCGGCGCCGCGGAGAAGCAGCGCCACACGGTGGTGATCCGGCGCCAGATCGACGGCGGGTACAACGACAACCAGCTCTTCGAGGCGGCGCGCGCCTACCTCGCCACCAAGATCGACCCGCGCGCGCTGCGGCGGCTCAGCCTCGCGCGATCCCGATGCAAGGAGCCCGACGGCAGCAGCAGCTGGAGCACGCTGCTGTGCATGGAGCCCGGGGACTCCACCACCGATGTGTACGACGGCGTCGAGTTCAAGTGGACGTCGATGGAGACCGGAGGCGACGACGGCAAGAAGGGGAGGGGAGGTGACCGTGGTCAGCGACCTCCGCGCGAGTCGCTGGAGCTCAGCTTCGACGCGGAGCACGCGGACACGGCGCTGGAGCGTTACATCCCGTTCGTGATGGCGACGGCGGAGCAGCTGCAGAGGAGGGAGCGCGTGCTGAGGATATTCATGAACGAGGTGCGCGCGTGGCACGGGTTCAACCACCACCACCCGGCCACGTTCGACACGATCGCCATGGATCTGGAGCTCAAGAAGAACATAATCGACGACCTTGACCGGTTTCAGAAGCGGAAGGAGTACTACCGCCGGATCGGCAAGGCGTGGAAGAGAGGGTATCTTCTGTACGGCCCGCCTGGGACCGGAAAGTCAAGCCTGGTCGCCGCGATGGCGAACTACCTCCGGTTTAACCTCTACGACCTCGACCTCTCCGAGGTGCGTGTCAACGCGGCTTTGCAACGGCTGCTCATTAGCATGCCCAACAAATCCATCCTTGTCATCGAGGACATCGACTGCTGCTTCGATGCCAAGCCGAGGGAAGACCGCAAGTCAACAGCGGCGGCGATGGAGTCCTCCGCCGTTGACTTCGACGACTACCCGTCGGACTTCGACGACGACACGCCACACAAATCGTCGTACCGCACGGGAGAAATGCAGCAGCAGAAGCTAACTCTGTCCGGGCTGCTCAATTTCATCGACGGGCTGTGGTCGACGAGCGGCGAGGAGCGGGTCATCGTGTTCACGACCAACTACAAGGAACGCCTCGACGCGGCGCTGCTGCGGCCGGGACGGATGGACATGCACATCTACATGGGCTACTGTGGCTGGGACGCCTTCAAGACGCTCGCCCACAACTACTTCCTCGTCGACGACCACCCGCTGTTCCCTGAGGTACAGAAGCTGCTTGCCGAGGTGGAGGCGACGCCGGCCGAGGTGTCGGAGATGCTGCTGCGGAGTGAGGACGCTGACGTCGCGCTCCGGCTGCTCACAGAGTTTCTACGTGACAGGAGACGGAGGGCAGTACGGAAAGATGCACAGATCAAGAACGACGGGGTAGTGGAAACTAAAGACAGTGTAGTAGCTTTAGAGTAAATCTTCAGAATAGCATCCCATGTCATGCATGGTCATGAACGAATTTAATTCGGAATAAGAGTTCAGCATAAGGAAATGATCGGTTGATTATGTGGCATGATCAATAAATCGGTTGGCCCCTGCATTTCTGACAGTTAGATTTGATTTATCTTTTTTCCTCGGTCAACAAACGAAATGTGATGATTTGTCTCTTAGTTGCTGATAACTGTAATATGGCCTTTTTTTTTGTTTATCTTCAACAATTTGTCTCTAAGAAAGGAACATCAAAGTTCAGCTTGATCTCTCCCCTGGCAGGAGCCTGCCGCCTTCTCCGAACAGATGAAATGGCTACAGGTTTCTCCCTATTGCACACTGATAATTTTTCTGCTTCCTCCGTCTTAAAATAGTAATTTCTAAAATTCGATATAATGTTTCCTAGTACAATAAATCTAGACAAAGAACTGTTCAGATTCGTACCAGGTGATGTCCCATCTAGTGTAATTCTATTTTGAGACAAAGGGAGCACCATCTTCATAACTATGTGTGTGACCTCCTCGGGCATCCTTCTATTCTCTCCGGCATTCACCTTATTCCGTGCATCCCACCTGCACCAAGGCAGAACACTAGCGAGCATGGACTGATGCTCCAGGTTGAGGACCATATCTACATACGTCCAAGCCTGAACTCAGTTGTGCTAACTCTGTCCCAATATGGTCCATGTCAAGGATTCTCCGGCACTTCTTAACCGGCTTGCACATGAAGAAACAATGCCCACCATTCTCGTCCAATCTGAGACACACCAGACATCTTGTATCTATCTCCATACCCCTGCTGCTTATGCTCATTCTGGCAAGCTACTGTGCGTCTGTGCGTCAGACGCCAGAGAAACAATCTTGCTTTAGGGATTTGGTGTAGTTTCCACAATCTGAGAACATAATCTGAGCCCCATCTATGGAGAAATGGACAGCAATGAGCAATCATGATATGCAAATTTACAGAGTCAGGATAGAATAACATGTTCAGTAGTACAATGGCAATGTAGTTCGCTCGCAATACAAGTAGAACATATGTCACTTTTTAGATAAATAATTGTGGAAGATATGGCAATTGCAGAAGAATTTGGTAGTTGAGCCAGTGTCTAAAATGATGTGGATGCCTGAAGTTGAAGAGAAGCAAGAGGATAATGGGGGCAGTTTAGACATTTTACTATTTGTTGTGGCAAACTCGTGAATTTGTCAATCGAGTTTGTGGCAAACTAACGGCATTTGAGACGATGCGACTCACTTAACTACATGGCAAAGCAGCGATTTTCTAAAAAGCATTTGGAAGCATATGAGAAAACAGAGTGGCAGTTCTTTCATTGGAGTAACCCCAAAATGGACAAACCCCGGCTGATCCAATATTTGCTATTCTAGAGCAAATCCGCCTGTGACTAATTCATGCCAATAATGCTTGCTGTATGACTGCAAGTTCGCAACTACAAACGTGCATGAAGTTTTTTCCCCTAATTTATGTTTTCCTTCAATCCAGTCTGTGCATCTCCCTAATTGTGAGGGAATGTCTGAAGACCTGAAAACAGTCAGGAACAATATCTCTATAAATTGCCAACTATGCATCCGATTGGCATACAAAATAGAACCGAATGCCAAAAAATAAACCCAGTTAACAGCCCAAGAGAGCAGGTTCAGAACTCCTACATCTGAAAAGTTCTATCTGGCTTAGTACTAACAGATAAACATAACGTAAGGAAATTAGTGTGAAAGACCAGAAATAAAGGATGGACGTCATGCAAAACTTGACTGGATTCTTCAGTTTGATACAGCTTCAAAATAAATTTCTAGTATCACCTGAGCATTTCAATTTAATCACGAGCCAGACATTGGTTCATAGTTCTGCACATTTTTCTTCTTATGCCCGATCACCAAGGAGCACTGCATTTTATGGAGCATCTTCAACTGCAAACCTCCCATAGTTACCAACCAAAGAAGGAGGCCATGCCATAATATACGGATGAACGTCATCATCAATGTCCTGCGAAACAGCTTTTCCAGTTTCATCGTCTCCAAACATAGGGACAGGAACCAACAAGGAGATTGGGGATCATTGGAACATCTCAGATGTTTCTAAATACGCGTAGCCATCCCGGACTGCGAAAACAAACAACTTACTGGGGCTATCCACCTCCAAATCTTTCAGTACTTCGTCAGGCAATCCTGCTTGGAAAACTCGTTCAAGCTCATTCCCCAAGGGCAATACCTTGTCCACCACCCATCTCTCAGCACCATCATCATCCTTTGTGTGCAACAAAACGCCAATATTCAATTGATTAGCATAAACAATGCAAGTTGTGCCATCCTTTGTTTCACCGACATCAAACCAGCAATGTCTCAGGCACCGTGGAAGCTGTGCAACAGAGAATACCATCGTGGCAGTGTCAAGCGACACTAGATACCTCCGATCCTTGTAAACCCAGTACAGGTATCCATTCGCTTGCATACCAGCCTCACTCTGGAGCCAGAAGTTGCTGTCATTTGACCTCACAGGTTCTGGCATGTCCACCCATGGGAGAGATGACCACTCCCCAGTGTCCGATGAGCAGATGTTTGCGTGCACCCTGGAGTCATCGAGGGTAAGAACCACAATGCGGAATGACTTGGGATGCCCATCAGAGCAGAGCAGAGCAAGCGAGCATTGAGCAGAACTGGGTGATGCTGGCCTCATGCCCCTTCAAATACCTGTGGAGAGGCCGTTACAACATCGAATTCAGTACGCCGCGTCAATGGGTTGAACACGACGAAAAATCCATCATCCGAATTCATGAGCAGACAGTAGCCACGGCAGCAGTTGGCAATGTCCCAGTTCTGCTCCTCATCCTCGAGGCGTTCCTGTAGGGCGGTGAGGAAGAAATCGCCGCTGCGGACGGCCGCGGCCATGTCCCGGTCACGGGGGCGGGCGGGGTCGAATGAGGGGAAGGCAGGATTGTTAGGCGCCTGCGCCAGGGTGGGGGCCACGAAGAAGAGGCCGAGGAGCGGCGTCGGGTGGACCGCTCGGAAGTGGCGGCGGAAGGCCGGCGACGAGGCCACCGCCGGCGCCATGCGCGGCAGGCGAGGGCAGCGCGGACGAGTGCGGTGAAGGATGGGAGGCGGAGGAAGATGGCGAGGAGGAGGTCGTCACCGAGCGAGTGGATGGTGGTGGTGGTGGTGGTGGTGCTGGCTGGTCTCTTACGGGATTTCGCCGGCGGTGGCTGGGTCGGACCGCCGTCGCCGACACCTGCCATTTCAGATCTGCAGGAACGAGAGGAAGAGCCGAAGAGGTGATCTGATGAGTGATGACGGATGAGGAGGATTGGAGAGAGGAAAGAAGGGGATGGCAGAAGATGATGATGTGTGGGCTGGAACGTGCTGGGCCGAGACTTGCTGGGCCGAGCCTTGCTGGGCCGAGCCGTTGGACATCAACCGACTTCCTCTCTCTCATTCGCTCTGACGTGGGCATTCTCTTTGTTACAATGTGATTAAGCCATTGTTTGATCTTATCTAATGAGCTGCAAATGCACTCATAAACTCCATATGTAACAGCCACTTTTATGTCGTTAATTGGTGAATAAATGTGTGCAGAATTAGGGGCAATAATATGCAAATAACAGCCATGTTATTGTACTCATTTCAGCCACTTTTATTCCCATTAAAGTGAAATATCAGTTACAAATGTAATCCCTATATAAGAGCAAAAGATCAATGAAATATACTAAGGATTCACTCCTAATTTCTGCCTACACTTGTGTCAATTGTTCTCTACATTTTTCACACTTCACAACACCTTATCAAGCACGCTTAACCAGCTAAGCAAAGGGTAAGAATGGCACGGATTTCACCTTTTTCCTCTCGCTTTCCCCGCCATTTGATCGCTCACCAATTGCGCCGTGTCTTGCACGAGCAATTGGATGAGCTCCTTCGCACTCCAGTTCATCGTACCCGTCGTAGCCGGGGTCGTGGCTTGGCTGGCCGTGGCCCCGGTCTCCTTCCCGTCGTGGAGGAAGACGCCGCGACGTCGACGACGCTGCCCGTAGGGCAGCAGGGACTGGTAGCACCAGCCCCACCACCCTCGCCTCGCGCAGAGGGCCTCCGGTGCCACCGGAGACTTGTGACGCACCGGGACGCTTCTGGTGGAGTCGCCGTGCCACTGTTGAGTCCCACGGTTGGACTGCAAAGGCGCGGCTGCAGCCCAACGGGTTGCCGGAGGACTTGTCGAAAAAGCTCACGGCATTTTGTCCTCACCACGGATGGGTGCCTCACTACCACCGCGCCATCTCGCCATCCGCATCGCCGGATTACTCGCCGTCCACGCCGCCACACACCCCGACGCCTGTGACTCCTCCACCGGAATTCCTCATTCAAGGAACCATCGCCACGCGCTAAGGAGCCCCGCCATTCTACATGGCCGTGGGAGGCTCCTTCTCCAAGGCCGTGGCGGTTCCCTCGGGCTTCACCGAGCCCGAGCTCGCTCCTCCGCCTCCCCCACCATCCCCTCCACGCCCTGCCCGCCGCATCATCAAGACCGGGCATGTCCCGGCCAAGATGGGCGCCGGCGGCAAGGCTAGTCGCCCCCCACCTTCGGGTGAGGGGGAGGGCGGCGGCGGCGCGGCCACCGGCGGCGGATCGGCACGGCGACTGGCTGGCGGCGTCAGAGGCTGGCCGACGCGGCCACGGACCGACGGCGGATCGGCGCAGCGA
>CM002485.1:14392120-14446061 GCA_000325765.3 Leersia perrieri
TACTAACTCCCGACCTACTTCCTCATTCGAGAAAGGTGTTAAGGGAATTGGTATGAGGCGGCTCAGAGACTTGCAAGCTTCAGGGGGAGACTCTCTGAGTGATGGAACCTGTTAAACGCATCACATTGTACTCTTTTCTTTTATGAGTTTTTAACCATCAGGTTTTTCTCATATAAAGTTTTTAACGAGATAATGTTTGATACAAGCATATGCCCTATCTAATTTTTCCCCACCGGGGTTTTTCTAAAGATAGAACAAGGCGTAGATTACTCCTTAAACCTTATAGGTTTATGATAGAGCAATCACCTACCAAATAATTCCTATTTTTTTCATGCAGGGTTTTTCAATGGAATTCAAGAACATATTGATCTTACGGACTCGATCAAAAGGGGGAGTGTTACAATGTGATTAAGCCATTGTTTGATCTCATCTAATGAGCTGCAAATGCACTCATAAACTCCATATGTAACAGCCACTTTTATGTGGTTAATTGGTGAATTATTGTGTGCAGAATTAGGGGCAATAATATGCAAATAACAGCCATGTTATTGTACTCATTTCAGCCACTTTTATTCCCATCAAAGTGCAATTTCAGTTACAAATGCAATCCCTATATAAGAGCAAAAGATCAATGAAATATACTAAGGATTCACTCCTAATTTCTGCCTACACTTGTGTCAATTGTTCTCTACATTTTTCACACTTCACAACACTCTTTTCTTTTTTTTTTGTTTTGTCTATTTCCTATCACAAATCGCCTACTCTGTTCGCTTCGCTCGTCTGCTCAAAGTCCCAAACGGCCAAACCCGTCGACGCCGCCGCTGACATTTGATTTGGGGATTCAAGTCGAAAATTTCAATCCTTGGACGAAGGGTGGGAGGGTAGCAGACAGATTGGTGAGTGAACCAGCCAGGAAGGATGTCGCTGCCGCCGCTTGGAAGGAAGCGCCACCGCACCTCGGGTGCCGAGCGGAGTCGCTGGACATCGCTGCCGGGTGACCTGGCTTGCCTTGACACATCGCGTTTGCTGGCCGACGACCTGATGGAGTACCTCCTCTTCTGAGCCGTCGATCTGCCACCGACTCCCCACGCGGCGGCCGCAGCATCGTCGACCGGCGGTTCCACCCGCGATGGTGGATGATGTTCCCGGAGGGCCACGACCTCTATCCCGGCCACCCCAACCTACGCGGCTACATCCGCTTCCTCAACCTCGACACGAGGGCCTTTGTCCGCGTCCACCTCCCGCTCCTCGTGTACCTGTGGATCGCCGCGTTCGATTCGATCGACGGCCTCCTCCTGCTATGGGACCACGAAACCGCCGTATTCCTCCTCCACCCATTAACTGGCGAAATCGTTAAGTTCCCGCAGCTGGCAACCCTCTTCCCTGACCCAGAGGTTGCCATGTATCTCGTTGAGTGCCCTGCGCCGTACAGGGCCATGAAGCTTACGAGGATCCTTCAATCAGGAACATTATCTATCCTAGTATATCCTAGTATAGTTCAAGAAATAATTATACCATATCTTCCCTACAGTTCAACAAATGGTTATACTAAACCGTCACAATCAAAAAGTGTGACATATCCGACTGCTTGAACCATTCCACCAACGAAAATCAATGACCCGGATCGCATTGTGGTCTCTCCATGGCCCTCGCCAAACTCCGCAATCGTCGCCGCCTCTCCTCATCATCCATCCCCGCTATTGCACTGCTCGCCTCCTGCAATCGCCACCGCCTCCTTCTCGTACTCCCTAGAAGACCCATCTCTCCCACGCGATCGTGCCTCCCGATTCCCTCGTCCCAACCCGAATACCTGATCCGGCCCCCTCCCCCGAACCCTCCTGCCCTCCAGATCCCGTCTCCCTCCCCCACTAAAACCCTAGACGCCTCTCCTCTTGTCCTCTTGCCACCGCTTTAAGTTTTTCCTGTAGTTTGGATTATGCACACAGCTGGGTACGATTGGAAACAGGAATCATATAACTGGTTGAAGGTGAAGAAAACTGCTATATGCTATAGATTCCTGATTAATTAAGATACAATATATCCCATTTAAATGCACCACACTCAACCATTGGTATGTGCATGTGTGATTACAATTTATTCCCTGTTGGAGCAGGCCTTCCATGGGTCTGTACCAGTGCACAACTGTTCGCGGTTGTCTATCAGTTTTGGTCAATGAAGGGGATGCAGTTAGCGATGGAGATACAAGTATAATACATACATGTAATAATCTAGTTAATAAGCTCTTTGCTTTATTTTATTAATGAAAACTAATTTGGTTTATGCAAAGATTATTGCTGTACTTTGCAATGCAGAAACTATTACATGTTCAATACAAAACCTATCAGTTTGTTATAACAACTGTAACAAGCTAATGTGTGAACTTTGACAGGTTGCTCGACTAAATTTATATATGACCCTGTATAAACTTGAATACTCAGAACTACAATATGAGATGATAGATGAATATCAGCTAGAGTGGCTGCACAAATTAATCCTTTGTATGAGCTTAGTTAGTGAGAGAATCTATTGATTATTAATTTTGTTTTCTTCACATGCTTGGATATGGGTTTAGATGTTGACTCTTTGTACTCTAACAGCGGCGCCGACACGGCTCCACTCTCCCCATTCCCCTCATTGCTCCGGCTGCAGTGGCACGGTGGCTACAATGGTGATGGCAACGGAGCAGCAGAGTTGCGTCGGCTTCATCCTCCATCTCTCTCTTTTTCTTCCTCTTTTTTTCATCCTTTGCCTCTCTCACTTTTTGTGTTTCCTCTAGCAAGGGAACTCGTTTGCCCTGCAGGTCGTCGCGATAAGCCCCGTATAGCCTGCGTGACGTGACATTGGATATGTGATTGATGGGATAGGGAAACGACCCACGTTATCCGACTGTGAGGAGCCTAAGGGCATTCACAATGGAGGCCACCCCAACCATGTTGCCCCATGATAAAATGGTATGCCACATAGGATAAAACAATATAGAGGCACCAATCTTACAATGGAAGCTACTCCCTCACATCTTTTGCATTTTAGCCCTTAGTTATTATTATGTCGGCCAGGGCGCAGCAGCGCGCCGCGGCGTTGGATCGAGTAGCGTGATGGCGGATCAAGTGGCGGGACGGCGGATCGAGCAGCGAGCTCGGCGGCACCCCTTCAACAGCGGATCAAGCGGATCGACCGGCCGCCTCCGCTCTGCGGATCGAGGCAACCACCGCCGTCTCCTTTTCTCTTCACCCCGTGGACTCCCCCCTTCCCTCTCTGCTAGAGCTCGCCGTCGACAACATCGTCGTCGAATTCAACGTCTCTCTTTCTTTTCTGTGCTTTTCTGGGTGGCTCTGACAGAGCCGCTTGTGGCTTTATAGATGCACAAGGAGCCCAGCAGAAGTATGTTAGTGTCCTCCGTGGCATATTTATCTCACTAACCAAGTTGGGGCAAAATGCCACATCACTGCATTGTGAATGGTCTAACTGCTTGTGGCACTGTGCAAGGTAAAATACTGCTGTTCTGGTCTATCTCTCTGACCCGAGAATAATGCAATTTTGTAAGGTGGCATTTTATCTCTCATCCTTGGCAACCGTTGATAGTGTTCCACTCCAACTCCCAGACCTGCGAATAATAGCACACTCTCGCCAAGTCACCATCCTTAGCTTTCTTACTCTCACCAAGTCACCATCCTTGACCTTTTATCATGCTCAATCACCATCCTTGCCTTTTTGCTCATGCTTTGTCATAGTTGCCACTATGGGTTCCTATGGAGGGTTTTGCTCCTGCTGCCAGTTACCAGTTTTCCACTGCAGTACCCTTGCTGCCTTGCATGCGGTCCGCGCAGGAGAGACTTTGGGTGATGACGATGCCTTTTTGCTTGGTTGTGACGTTTCAAGGCTATAGCCCTCGAGTAGTCGAGGGGCTGGCAGGCTGCATGGAGCTATTCGTGATCGTGATCCCATGATGCTGAAAAGACATCGTCCTTATAGTATGACTTATCAATTTTAATATTTGCATAAAATTTTTGAATAAGACAAATGGTCAAACATTATGAGTGAATAGTCATAATCCCTTATATTATGAGACGGAGAGAGTAGTGAGTCATATTGGCTCGAGCGATTCAGTTTTGCTAGTGATAATTTCATTGGCATCGAGCAATGCCAGCACAATTTTTCTCATTCGTTTTGATCTGCCCTATTTGTTTGGCTTCTTACTTGGTCACCATCTATCATCAGTCATGACCTTTGACATGTGCTCCTATGATCGTAAACATCAAATATCGGTCTTAAGATAGAGAGGGAGGAAGGGAGGCAGGGATATTTGACCATATATGCCCTCTTGGTATTGTATAGTGCTAGGTCGAGCAGGTCATGGTCACCAGGCAGGGCATGCAGCAGAGCACCAGTAGGAAAGCCAGAAATTGCATGTAGCACGGATTCGCTTGCCCTGATATTTTGCACGGATTCGGTTGGCTGAGTTGCATACATTGATTTGCACGGTTGCTTACCAGAGGCAGGTTGCATGCTACGCATGCAAGAACACTATAGTAAAGCAAAAGCATACTAGTAAAGCAACCGTTTTCTGTCTTGGGCGTGTACCTGGGGGATTGTGTGTGCGTAACTGCTACATAGTATACATTGATCGGTGAGACTAGGTTAGGCCGACAGGCCATGTGGGTTCGGCCAGTCCGCCAGTGTGATGATGA
Organism: Leersia perrieri; assembly: GCA_000325765.3. NCBI lineage: Eukaryota > Viridiplantae > Streptophyta > Magnoliopsida > Poales > Poaceae > Leersia > Leersia perrieri. The sequence continues at coordinate 14,396,809 of CM002485.1, forward strand.
AATGTATGCAGCAACCCAGTACAATTTACTCTATTCTCTACAGTAGCTGCTAACTCGCTATATGCATATGCATATGCATTATTCACTATTGGACTGGCACTCTGGCATTATAAAACAAGGGGTCAGGTGCGTTGGAGGTGGAAGCAAGCAGTCGATCTCCAATTCTCCATTGCATCAGTAGTATTTGCATCGATAGCTTAGTGATGATAGCGGCGGGTCTCTTCTTCCACGTGTGCGCATGGTCGGGGTCGGGTGGTAGCACCACCAAACGTCCTCCTACGGTGACAACATTGGTGGTGGTGTTCTTACTGTTGCTAGCACCAAGGGCGGACCCAGGAATGAAAAAGAAGGGGGCTCATCATCATCTTCTTCCTCCTTCACCCCCCACTCTTCTTAATCTTCCTTTTCTTTCCCCTTCTCTCTCCTCCATTTCCATGGAAATCCAGCAGGGTAGGGGGGCTCAAGCCCCCCAGCACTCATGCTGGATCCACCCATGGCTGGCACTAGTACCATTCGGTGCTCCTGCCGAGTGCTCGATGCCAGAGAGGCGCACTTGCCAGCTAGACACCATCAGCCTTGCCACGCTGTCGTGCCGGAAGTCGCCGCCTTCAAGATGCTGCTGCAATGTGTTACTGTACGCCATCGATGAGCAACCCAACAATGTGCCAGACAAAGGCATGTGCAGCCTTTGCGTGTACATTGTCACCATAAACCCTTAGTTCGTGGACATGCCGTACATGTACCGTGCTTGCAACGGATGGATGCGGAGGCCGTTGCAGGATGGATCGTATTGGAACCCCCTCCTATCACCAGCTGCATCGGTAATTGCATGAGCGTGTTATAATACTCCTCCTATATCTACGTCTGTTCGTCATTCTAATAATTTATGCATGGATGTAACTAATATTTTGTATTAACCGATCAACCAATCAATCGATCTAGTTGCTTAAATCTATGGGCGATGGCATACTCCTACCCCTATCATACCCACACCACGGGGTGGCGGTGGAGATACAGTGGGAGGTAGAAGCAGCCAAGATATGGGTTCCTCAGGAAAGAAGCAGAGGAATCATCTAGACCCATGGGCCATTCTAGCAACTGTGGCCGGGTTCTTGTTGCTCGTGTTGGTCTTATACTAGAGATGGGCCTATGAAATAAAATTATTATGCAAGCGAAGGGAATTTACTTGGTATTGTCGATCTCGTAAGAACAATATAATGAAAGACAGTTATGTCCACTAATGCTTATAGATAATCGACAAAACAAAATCAGTCAACCCCTTTCTTCACCGAAAAAACTAAAGAAATCGAGTGATCAACTAGACGAGGCATACTCACTTGCAACTATTGACTTGTTAGAGCAAACTATTGACTTGTTAGAACAAACCTTGGCCACCCAGGAATGAAAAAGAAGGGGGTTCATCATCTTCTTCTTTCTCCTTCACCCCCCGCCCCACTCTTCTTAATCTTTCTCTTCTTTCGCCTTCTCTCTCCTCCATTTCCATGGGAATCCAGCAGGGTAGGGGGCTCAAGCCCCCCAGCACCCATGCAGGATCCACCCCTGGCTGGCACTAGTACCATTCGGTGCTCCTGGCGAGGGCTCGGTGCCAGAGAGGCACACTTGCCAGCTAGACACCATCAGCCTCACCGCGCTGTCGTGCCGGAAGTCGCCACCTTCAAGATGCTGCTGCGATGCGTTACTGTATGCCATCAATGAGCAACCCGACAATGTGCCAGACAGAGGCATGTGCAGCCTTTGCGTGTACATTGTCACCATAAGCCCTTAGTTCGTGGACATGCCGTACGTGTACCGTACTTGCGGCAGATGGATGCGGAGGCCGTTGCAGGATGGATCGTATTGGAACCCCCTCCTATCACCAACTGCATCGGTAATTGCATGACCATGTTATAGTACTCCTCCTATATCTACGTCTGTTCGTCATTCTAATAAGTTATGCATGCATGTAACTAATATTTTGTATTAACCGATCGACCAATCAATCGATCTAGTTGCTTGCATCTATGGGCGATGGCATACTCCTACCCCTGTCATACCCACACCACAGGGTGGCGGTGGAGATCCAGTGGGAGGTAGAAGCAACCAAGATATGGGTTCCTTAGGGAAAAAGCAGGGGAATCATCTAGGCCCATGGGCCATTCTAGCAATTGTGATCGGGGTCTTGTTGCTGTTGGTCTTATACTGGAGATGGGCCTATGAAATACAATGATTATGCAAGCGAAGGGAATTTACTTGGTATTGTTGATCTCGTAAGAACAATATAATGAAAGACAGTTATGTCCACTAATGCTTATAGATAATCGACAAAACAAAAGCAGTCAACCCCTTCCTTCACCAAAAAAGCTAAAAACTAAAGAAATCGAGCGATCAACTAGACGAGGCATACTCACTTGTGACTATTGACTTGTTAGAGCAAACCTTGGCCAGCCATAGCGGTTGATTGTGGGTGGGATCCGATTATTGCGCATCTGACCATGCGTTCCACTTGCGACTAACAAGAGTCCCTCCAGAATCCGGATGCTGCTCCACTTTTGGCATGAGTCTCGGCTCAGCCGGGCTCGTTCCGGACTTTTTCATCCGCCTCCCGTCCCTCGCCGCGCTCGTCCGCGCCGCCCTCACCTGCCGCGAGTGGCGCCGTGCGGTGGCCTCCTCGCCGGAATTCCGCCGCCGCTTCCACGCCACCCACCCAGATCCCCTCCTCGGACTCTTCTTCTCCATCCCCGGCCCGGCGCAGACGCCAAATCTCCCTGCATTCCCCTCCTTCGCCCCCACTTGCTGTCGCGACTGCGACACGTCCGCCGCCGTCCGCGGCAGCGATTTCTTCCTCACCTCTCTACAAGCTCGCCTCGAGGAGGAGCACCAGAACTGGGACATCATCGACTGCTGCCGTGGCTACTGTCTCCTCATGAACTGGGATGACGCGTTGCTCGCCGTGTTCAACCTGTTGACGCGGCGCATCGAATTCGTCGTCTATATGACCTCTCCGGAATTCTTCAAAGAGGCATGTGGCAATCGTCACCCAGCTCTGCTCAATGCTCGCTTGCTCTGCTCTGACGATAATGGGCAACCCAAATCATTCCGACTTGTGGTTCTTTCCCTCGATGACTCCAGAATTCGCGCAAACATCTGCTCGTCGGACACCGGGGAGTGGTCATCTCTCCCATGGGTGGAGAAGATGCCAACCCCTTTGAGGTCAACCGAATCATTTAGGAGTAACTGCTGGCTCCAAAATCAGGGTAGTATGCAAGCGAATGGGGTCTTGTACTGGGTTTACAAGGATTGGAGGTATCTTGTATCGCTCGACACTGCCACAATGGTATTCTCGGTTGTTCCGCTTCCACAGTGCCTGATTCATTGCTCCTTTGATGTCGATGAAACAAAGGATGGTGCAACTTGCATTGTTTATGAAGATGGATTAAATGTTGGAGTTTTGTTGCACACAAAGGATGATGATGGTGCTGACAGATGGGTGGTGGACAGGGTAGTCTTCTTGCGCTATGAGCTCGACGAAATCCTCCGAGCTGGATTGCATGACGACAGTGCACTGTTCCATCTGGTGGATAACTCCAGGTGGCTGTATGTTTTAACGGTCCAGGATGGCTACGCATATTTATCAACTCATGAGAAGTTACATGATCCCGAAACTCCTTGTTGGTTCCTGTCCCTGTGTTTGGAAACGATGAAACTGGAAAGGCTGTTTCGCAGGACATTTGACGGCGATGTTCATCCGTATATTATGGCATGGCCTCCTTCTTTAGTTGGTGACTATGGGAGATTTGCAGTTGAAGATACTACGTAAAATGCAGCACTCCTTGGGCATCGAGCATGACACGAAAATGTTGCTCGTGATCAAATTGTAGTGCCAAAGATATACTACCCCTGGTCATAAATTAATTTTTGATATGTTGACTTTGACTAACTGTCTTGTTCAAAAAAGTTGTGCAAATATTATTTAGTGCCCTTTGATATGGAGGAAAAACAAGGAATGGGAATGTCATATTAAAGATCACTGTTCGTATGCCTTTTAATCGTAGGAACTAGCAAAGCAAAAACATAGGGAAAAAAAATCTTTTTTTGTGTTTTTTTAAAGAGAGCAAAAGTCCTGCCTCATATATATTAATAGAGAAGGAGAAAACATATCATAATTTTCTTTTTTGGTGTGAGTTTGGAGGCAAAACACACGAAATATAACATTCACCCTAAGCTTATTTTTTTGCTGGCTCGAGGAAAATTTACTAGTTTTGACCACTTGTTGTACACTCAGACGCGTATAGGTATAAAACTAACCTATGGGCTCGTTTGGATTGGAGGATTTGTGTAGGAAAAATGAAGGATTTCAATTCTTATTGGAAATGTTATTGTTCATCCATCCAGATTGGAGGATTGCATGTATAGGAAAAACCAAGAAAACTTTCCTATGATGTTGATTTCATAGAAAAAGTATATAAAAAAACATCCACTCCAACCTCATTCTTTTCATTTTCTGGGTTTTTTCTACAGCTCATCGGAACATCCATTCCTGTGAAATTCCTGTGTTTCCAACTCCTATATTTTGCATATTAATTCCTATACAATTCCATTGATTTTCCTATTCCCGTATTTTTCCAATAATAAGCCCTAATTCTTCTTACTAATGCTAGAGCCCACGTGTCATATGTAGTCAAGCTAACGGTGATAAATTGTGGAAAAATTGTTATAGGTGAGTAATTAGACGAGAAATTAAATTTGCAGGGTGGCATTTGTATGAAAATAAGTTATAATGGGAAAAGTAGAAGTACTAATGACTTATAGGATGACTTATAGGGGGTATTTGGATTTTTCCCTACTTGTTTTTTTTTATTCTTATGTATTTTTTAATTATGCATTTCAAAGGGACCCTGTGGATATGGAAGATGAGAGAAATACTCCTCCCATATCTGTAGGTGGTAGCCTCATTCTGTGCCCGTCATTTCCATTGTTACATCAATCCCCATGTACCGATGGTCGGTGTGGTCAATATTGAAGGACTTGCGGCTTGACAGCTAAAGGAGCACACAGAATAATTTCAAAACAGGCCCTGAAGCATACCAAATAGGCCCATGATATATAAGCCATAGTTGGGGCTGCCAATAAGGGTAGGTTAACGCCATAGACATGCCCACTTCCGTGCAGCGTACTTAGCACGTGATTAGCATGTGAAAAGTTATTAGTGTCGTAGTGTGTGATTAATTAAGTATTAGCTATTTTAAACTTGAAAAAATATTTTTCTTTTGTTTTATAACTATGGTATAGTTCATTATTTGTTCAGTGGTTCGGGGAGCATGCATACAGAAAAGAGGTCCAACAAATGGTACTTTAAGGTACGGGAACCTCGAGGTACCAAAACACAATCCAACCGTTTATTTTGGTACCATAAAGTACTGGTATGATGAATGCATGACTAGATTTTATTTTAGTACCTCGAGGTATTATTTATTGGACCGTAAAAAAACTCTTATAATTTATAGTTGTGAAGTTGCAGCCATATAGCAAGCATGATTGGCATGAATTAACCATGGGGGGATTAGCTTTAGAATAGCAATAATATAGGATCAACTACCAAATTCTTCTGCAATTTATGCCACATGTTCCACAATTATCTACAAAAATGTCATATTTCCTCTTGTATTGCGAGCAAACTACACTGCAATTGTAGAGCACTCAACATCTTATTGCTGTCCACATCTTGGGCTATCATCAAGGAGAAAGTCAAATGTGCTCGATTTGGATAGGAAGACCATCCCGCGGCGTCGGCATGGGGTCCCTCGCGAAGGTGTCCTCCTTGCCGCACAGCTTCCACCTGAACCGCCTCACCAAATGGTGCATCGTCACCAGCGTCTCGATCCTTGCGAACTCTATCCCAGGGCAGATCCTCGGCCCGCCGCCGAACGCCACGAACGAGCACGGCGGCGCCGCCGACGCCGACGACGACTGGCTCTCGAACCGTGACGGATCGAACCGGGACGGGTCGGGGAAGATGCTCCCGTCCATGTGCGTCACGCTCGCCACCCAGAACACCTGCCACCCTTTGGGGATGACGTAGCCGTCGAACTCCACGTCCTCCAGTGCCTTCCTGAAGTTGCCGAGGATTGGTGGGACCGTGCGTAGCGTCTCCTGCGCCACGCGCCACGTCAGCTTCATCTTTGTTAGGTCCTCCCATGTCAGCAGCGCCTCCTCTCCCTCTTCCTTGCTACTCGCGATCTCCTCGTGCTCTGCGTTGTTATTTGTGGATTGAATTTTAAAAAATTTTGGACAAATATATCACATCAATATTTAGGCATATATTTAAAATATTAAATATAGACTAATAACAAAATAAATTATATATTCGGATTGTATACAGAAGACGAATTTTTAAGACTAATTAATCCGTCATTAGCACATATTAGTTACTATAGCATTTACGGCTAATCATGACGTAATTAGGCTCAAAAGATTCGTCTCGCAGTGTACAGTCGGAATATGTAATTTGTTTTGTTATTATTCTACATTTAGTATTTCATATATGTACGTCCAAACGTTGATGTGATATATTTGGCCAAAATAATTTTGGTAACTAAACGCAGCCTTAGTAAGAGGATATGGTGAATTAATCGATACTTGAGAAAGGTATCTAGAAGTCTAGTGTATCATTTTTCTCGTGTAATTTGATATCTCAGCATCTTAGGTATAAATTTTTGTATTTTTCAGTATCCACCTAAGGACTGTAAATTGCTCGAAATAATATGGTTTGGTTGATGTGTTACTTGCCTTGGACCATGGAGGCGAGGGTGGTTTGGTCGGTAGCGAGGTGGCGGATCATGAATGTCATTAGTATGGACGACGTGTCGTGGCCGGCGACGAGGGCAACCATGGCGGTGTCGACGATCTCTTCATCAGACAGCAGCCGCTCGCCGCGGTCGTCCCGCAAGCTGAGCAAACATGCGATGAGGTCGCTGCCCCGCGTGGCCTCGCCGCGCGCCAGCGCGGCCGCCCTCTCCCGCAATATCTCCGCGACCATCCGCCGCGCGCGGTCGCCGGCCGCCACGCTCCGCCGGAACGCCGTGAACGGCAGGTCCACCGGCACGGCCAACATCCCCTCCATCATCCGCTCGAACTCGCCGGCGAGCGCGTCGCGCCGCGCGCCCCCGCCGCAGCCGCCGTCGAGGCCGAAGAGGAGGGACGCGATGACGTCGAACGTCAGCCGCTTCATGAGCGGCAGCACCGTGACGACGGCGTCGCGGCCGCCGGCCCAATTCTCCTCCACGTGGCGTCTCACCTCGCCGTCGATCTTGCCCACGTAGGACCTGAGCATCTCCGGGCGGAGGAACTCGGACAGCGCGCCGCGGACGCGGCGGTGGTCGGCGCCGACGAGCTCGAGGATGCTGCGCTCGCCGAGGATCCGCTGCACGGACCTCGGCTGCTGCAGGGCGAGCGCGCCGCTGAAGAAGACGAACTTGTTCGCCGCGGCGCCGGCGAGGAGACCGTCGGCTTGCCGAACAGCGACAGCTTCGACACCGGGCCGTACCTGTCGATCCGGTCCTGGACCCACCGCTCGCCGGAGTTGTTGCGCATCGCGCGGAGAAGGCTGAGACTCTGCCCGATCACCGGCAGGCTGCTGCTTAGACGAAAAAATGTAACGGTATACCCAAGTCACCCACCGATCAAACCAAAAAAAAAAGTGAATTAGTGAAAATCGGATACCTGATTGAGAGGACTATGAGGTGGATGTCTAACGATAGCACGGATTTACGTGATTTGATGATGAGGCAGCAAGCTCTTGTCGAGCAGACAGATGAACTGCTGATTTTAATCCATGGAGCATAGGAAACTGCTGCAGTGTCAACTTAAAGCATGATGTAATTTGCTATTATGGTGGTCTCTTTGGTTACCCACTTCCGTTACGCATGGTCTCTTTAGTTTGTTGCTTGGGCTAGTAATGTTTGGGCTGTTACCATCCCACGTTCATGCCGCATTGGTGCAGAACCAACCATCTCTTTAACCTGATGAAAGACTAATAAAATCCTAACAATTGAATTGTCGGTTATAGGAGAAAACAAAAATAAATGCACATGCATTTGCTTTCATGTGTTTTGGTTGATGCACGCCTAATGCAGATGAATTAAGCAGGCCTTGGATGCCTCGGGAGGTAATGGGCTGACCTAGGATAAACGGCAAAATCAAAGGCCCATTCTATGTACATCAGGATCCTATGGTTAAAATAATTTTGATGATGTGGCCTTTAGGAACTCAGCTTTATGGGTGAACCGTATAGTAAGAAGGGATTATAAATCAATAAGGAGAGACTTCAACTGCATGGAAAAGCTTTTAGTTTGCCGTCGCTTTCAACACTATAAACTTTTGATAAGGGCAACAAAATCACCTATGATCTATAATTATTGATTTAGTAGTTCCAAAAGTGAAAACATTTAAAATCTGTTTCAAAATTTGGCAAGTCCTAAAATTAGACATATCCCAACATTACCAAAATTTGGCAATGTCGAAAGTGCAAAATTTTAACATAGTCAATTTTTTGAAAATGATTGGTTCGAAGAAACAAACCAAATATGTTCCATACTTTATTTATTAGTTTTTAAATCCAAAATAAGGCAGTCCTGACCCTCCATCTCAGTTAGTTTCTATAACATTAAATATACTACCACGTAACAAAAAACAGAGGCGGCAAGTGAGTTAAAAAAGATAAAGAAATGATTTTCCATGCAAAAAAAACAGCTCAAAATGAAAAGGTAATCAATGAAATAAAAAGGAAATATATATGGACAGAAAAGGGAAGACAATAATATGATTGGATATGAATTTATTTGAATGACCCACCCAGTGGTGAGTATGTAGTTTATATGTGCATTGTTTATGTGACATGGCAAGTATGGAAACCATATAGGCCTATTCGGTTGAGCTATATGCAGCAGCTGCTGCTTAGCACCAACGGTGCTCTTTTGTCTTCTGGCTGCAGCTGAAACTGGTGATGTAGAGAAGCTGCAACTGCAGCAATCTCTTCCGGTTGTTTCTTGGGTTGAGATTGTTCTAAGTGTTTGCTTAAGTAGATGACGGTAGAAATTGATGAATGAGGAAGGTCTTTGGCATGTTCAGAGAGAAAAAAACCCAAACGTAAAACCATCTTTTAGGTAGGAAACAACCAGTGATCTCATCTGAAAGATTCCTGTTTGTCATGTAGTTCTTTTTAGAACTCATAATGGTGGTTTTCTGAGATTTTGGGAGGGCTGTTGGAGCAGAGAATATTCTTATAATTTTATATACTACGTTGTATAATCTACAGTGAGACACAGGAATGCTTTGGAGATGCGCTAGGTAGGGTTACCACTTAATAATCTTTCAGGAGGGTTTTAATGGGTGATAAATTTGTGGCTTGGCATCAGCTGGTGTCAAAATTGTTGCAGTGCGATTTTCAGCTTGTAATGGTGCTTTGATATGTTGGGCTTGCAGGAATGGAATTTTCTCTGTCCTCTATGCATAGATATTTCATCCTATGTAAATCCGTAATGCAATACAAAGAAATTATTTCATTTGAAAGATTAGAATTCGAATGAAAATCAAAATTTCCTTCGGCATCTCAGAATAGGTGCAGGTTTTACCGAAGATAATATATTGTGAAGGTGGAAAGATAGTACGGAGTATTGCTTTTGTACTAATGAAACTATTCAACGTTTATTTTTAAGTTTATTTTTGTCACTTTTGGAGTTCAACCCCAAACTAAATTAGATGATATTTTGATTTTTTTGCAACGTTTGACTATTCGTCTTTTTAAAAATTTACTGTAATTTTAAAAACGACAATTCATGTTTAAAGTATTTTTACAATAAAATAAGTCAAAAAATAATAAATAATATTTCTATAATTTTTTAATAAAAAACCAAAACGTCAAGTATTTTAGCACAAAGGGAATGTAAGGTTTGTCCTTTAAATAAAAATAACAAGCATCAATTTGATTAACATTTTTATACATATAATACGTGGCTGGGTCATAACAATACTCAAATGTTGCAAGTAAAATTACTGAACAAATTAAATAGTATATATGAGTTGTAAATTAACTATTATTATCCTAAAATATTTCATTTTATGTGCATTTTATATCTTGCACCTTTGATCCACTAACAAAGGGCTATAAATAATTGCAATATAAGATGTACAAACATTCTACTCCAGCATTAACTTAGTGGTCACTAACTTCATTTATCTGAAGATTCCCAGAGTAGCTTCAGCCGATGGCATGGAAGAAAGTCGCCCCAAAAGAAGTGGCAGTAATTCTGTTGAGCTCTGTTACCAAGTGGGCCTAGGAAGATCTGGGCTTTACACTCGTAGCCCTCCAATTACGGCCCACCTGACTCGACCTGCCGGGACTCCGCGGAATCCGCTGCGCAGCATCCTCTCCGCGGCGCGCACAGCTGGCGTGCCGGTCGGCGGCGGCCAACCTCCACGCCTCCGGCTTCGTCCTCTGTTTAGTTCGCCAGCCGCTCCGTCCCGTCCCGCCCAGCTCCGGCCGTCCGCAGCTCGACTCTGCCTTCGAGGTATGAGCCGCCGCCTACGTGCAGTTGTGAGCTTGTCATTCCTAGGTTTTTTTGGGTGTTCTTGGTTTCTAGCTCTAGGTCTAGTGAAATTTTGTTTGATTTGATTTTGAGGAATGAAATGTGATTGGTAGTAGCGCATATGGCAGTGTGCCTGCAGTTCTATTTTGTCTTACAGTACCAACTTCCAGTTCCACATCTATGGCTTGCAGATTGTTGAATCGAGTGTATATTTTATTAAATTTGTATTTGTGGCATGCTCTCGGAACCTAGATTTGTGGAATGTGGAGGCTATAATTCTCAATGTAGGTTGACGAATTCAATGAGAGATCTGGGATAGTTTCAGGCCTTATTTGGCGTGCCGAAAAAATTCTCACCATTCCTGCCGTCCTGTGGGAATTGAATTTTTTCATATCAAAATTCCTGCATGATGGAATTGAAATTAAGCGAAGGCCCTTTTAATACACATCCTTTTATATGCTTCCAAATCAATCAACCAACCCACCATGACGACTAGGAAACCCTTATGGTGTTGCTTAGCCACTTGCTGCAAAGCTTGAAGCCACCACTTGGTGAAAACGGTGTCCTCTGGGCTCTGGCCCTGGTGTAAGGTACTAAAAGCCAACCAAGGAAAAAACCGAGAACCATGCACTTTGTGTGAACACACATGAAGTGAGCAAGTACTGCACACTCCTCTTGGTCACACAATGGGCATTGATCAGGATGATCAAGACAGCGATGGGCCAAACGGTCAGCATTCCAACAGCAATTTAGCAAGCCTAAACACGAAAAATCTGCAACAAGGCGGAGCTCAGGTTATCCAAACATTCTTCCATGCCCCATCCCCGCAACAAAGAAACCACAGTAAGTTGAATTAGTTTTGAAAGTCCCTGACGGAAATGGGGCCCAAATGTGTTGATCCTCCACCCCATGGCTGAGCACTATCCAAAAGCTGCACTCTGATTGAATTTATATATGTGTACTGATCCAAAATCTGATCCTCCAGCCAGCATTGTGCATGCTATACCATATCTATGGATTCATCCATGCTTTTTGCTCTGCTGCTTGCCTTGTTCATACCCATCCTTCTCCACCTTATCACCAGACGCAAGTACTCATCTTACAATCTCCCTCCAGGCTCATTTGGACTTCCATTCATTGGCCAGAGCATCTCCTTGCTCCGTGCCCTTCGCAGTAATACTGATTACCAATGGTACCAAGGCAGGATCAAGAAGTATGGTCCTGTGTCCAAGATGTGGCTGTTTGGGTCACCTACTGTCATGATGGCTGGACCTGCAGCCAACCACTTCATATTCAGCAACACAGACCTGCTTTTCACGGGGACAAGCTCACTGAACCTCCTTACTGGCCGGAATACGCTAATGCTCTCAGGCGAGGAGCTGAAGCAAGTCCGTAGTGCACTGCAGAACTTCTTATGCCCAGAAATGGTAATTAAGTATGTCTGCAAGATGGATAAGGAAGTCAGGAGGCATGTTAAGCTGAATTGGGTTGGTCACAAGACTGTCAAGGTATGAAGGATGGATATAGTACCTGTTTTTTCATCTCAGTTAAATTCTTTGTTTTGCTAGATTCTTGTCAATTTCTCAACATGTCACTTGCTAATGACTACAAATTTGTTGATATTTGTAAACTTATCCTACTTGATTTATTAGGTAGCTGTAAATATAACTTCACGTTGTACATATGTTGGTATATAGATGTATGACTCTTGAATGATCCTCTAGGTTCTACCTTTGGCAAAGAAGCTCACATTTGATATCATCTGCTCTGTCATTTTCGGACAAGAGGCTTGTTCTGTTAGAAAAGCCCTTGCCACCGACGTTCAGACATTGGTGAAGGCTGTGCTATCGATTCCAGTGAAGATTCCCTTCACTAGGTTCAGCAAGGGCTTGAGTGCAAGTGGAAGGATCAGGAAGGTGCTCAGAGGGATTGCTCATGAGAGAGAAACACTGTTGCAGCAGGATCATGGTACTTCATCTGACGATTTCTTCACATACATGCTTGCTTCACGTGCTGAAGGCGTACACTCGCTTACGGTGGAGGACATTGTGGACAACGCAATCTTCTTGCTCATTGCAGGTTATGAGACGTCATCTGTTCTTATCACCTTCATGCTCCGGCACCTAGAAAAGGAGCCAGAAGTTCTTGGCAAGATAACTGAGGGTGAGCAGCTAGTATTTTGTATATATTGTGTCCATATCCCCACCCAGTGTTTCAATCTTTTGCTCAGCATCGTAAGTTGCTTTTGCATATTTGGTTGATCACAGAGCAAGATGAGATTGCCAGGAGCAAAGGACCCGAGGATCCTTTAAACTGGGATGATGTTTCAAGGATGAAGTACACATGGAAGGTGGCAATGGAGACACTGCGTACAATTCCTCCAGTTTTTGGCGGCTTCCGAACAGCTTCCAAAGACATTGAATACCACGGCTATCACATTCCAAAAGGCTGGTTGGTAAGGAATTTTGTAGAAGAGCAGGTCCTTTTCATGTATATAACTGGACATTTGTATGCATTTGTGTGTCTTAGTGATATGTCGATCTGAACGCCGTACCCTGTTGTGCTTTTGTCTTCTAATACTCTCTCCTACTCATCTTCTGTGACTTGCCAGGTGTTCACTGCTCAACCTGTTACACATTTGGATGCAAATCTTTTCCCCGAGCCAAGCAAGTTCAACCCAGCTCGATTCGAGAACCACTCTTCGATCCCACCTTATTGCTTTGTGCCATTTGGTGGGGGTCCAAGAATGTGTCCTGGAAATGAGTTTGCAAGGACTGAGACATTGGTCACTATGCACTACCTGGTAACGCAGTTCAGGTGGAAGATGTGCTGCAAGGATGAAGGTTACAAGAAGGATCCGTCCCCGACGCCTATTCTTGGACTCCCAGTTGAACTGGAGCCGAGATTGCCTACCTGAAAATGCTCCTGCTTAAAAATGCTTCTTTGTGTTTAGGTTATTTGCAGTTGGACCGATAATCATGGAGTAATTCAGTACACAATACAGAACAACGGACTGACAAGAATTCAAATCCAAATTCAGTCTTTAGATTAAGAAACAAAAATAGCAAATCTAGATATGAATATAGACACTGTTTGCAGTCAGGTTTGTCAATTTTTGCATTACATTTATAGATTAAATTTAGACTTGCGTGTCTGAGGGGTATGATGTCATGGCCTACATCATTGACACTATTCAGAAAGTGTAATGAGTGCTCAAATAGCAATCAAGGGATGACGGTATATGTGCCCTTAAACAGACCTTCTGTTTAGTTGCCACAATGCATCTACTAGCATGTTCCCCTGTACTCTTTGTTTCACAATGGTTTATGTTCTTTTGACTTGTACAGCCTTTGGCCAATACTATAAGAAACCTTGTGCCAACACTATTGTGGACTCCATCTTATGTTAACATTGGGAGTCATACGGAAGACCACATTATCTTGTTTAAAATGCCTTTACAAGAGAACCGTGTTTTAGTGGATACTGCAAAGTTAGGCAAAGTCGATATATATTAGGCCCCGCGCGGATCAGTTTTCGGGAAGGCAATTTCCACCGGTTTTGGGCCCAAACTAGCCTTTCAAGAAGGTTGACCTGCTCTCAAGCTAGCTGCCCAAGCATGGGCGAACAGTTACCTTCTCCGGCTCGAGCTGCTGCAATCGGCGGGCGGTGCGCCGTCTCGCCTCGGCGCCGGCGAGCACCGCCGGCCGCGGCGCCAGCGGCCAGCTTCCCCTCCTAAAATCTCGCCGTGCGGCCTACTTGCAAGCCGCCCCTGCAGGCAGCAGTCTGTGGTTTAGTCAATCTCTTCTGTCTTGTGACTGTTTTATTTCCAGCTTGTAATTGGTTGGTGAAATGTTATTTGATTTGTTAATGGGGGATGAGCGAGCTGTGTGATGGCGCTGATGCAATTGGAGTGTCAGGTGCATATTGATGAGCAATGATTTCACTGCTTAAAATAATATAGGAGAGTATTGATCTCCTGACCTAGGTATTGTTGATTTCGATCCGTTGACAAACTATATTAGTACTAAATCAAATGCATATTTGTGATGCGCTCTCGAAATCCGTATTTGTGGAGTCAATGATTTCGAGGTCTATCCACGTGTCTGTATACATTTTGTTCTCGCAAGTTGACTATGTCGATTTTCAGAATATGTTATATGACCTGTCGTTTTCCTTTCCTCTTTTGACCTGTTTTTCAAGATCTATATAGCTTTCAAGTTCATTATCCTGTATACTGATAATGCACTGATTGTGCCAACATAGTTAAAAAAAAAATGGTCATGCTGTATTAGGATATGAATTATCTGCTTATGGATAAAGTTTAAACTATTGGCCAGGTGATAAGTTATAAACTATTTATTGTTCTGTGTTGCAGGAATACAGGGTCATGCCAGTTTGCCATTTTCAGAAGAATTGCAGTTATAGTAAATGAATGTTTTATGTGCACAGGCACATAAATAAAACTGGAGCTAACCTTTTCCACTATGTACATAATTTGCTTCTAGTTTTTAAATTTCTAACTATTTTTTCCTGGCTCATATTCTGATATTTTCATAATGATACACCAAAAAGAATGGATGTCATGCATAAATGGCCTGTGCCAAAGCTAAAAACTAGACCTTAAGACCGCATAGTGGACTTTCCTGCAGGGATAACCTCTAGTACTTGTTGATCGACAGTTCTGCTATTATCCAGAAGAATTAAAAATTAGAATATTGTTCAAAATGTCTCATTGCATAGGACATGGATTGTTTCCTTAGGAATGACTAAATTTGTCACCAGATCTGCTTGGTTAAATTTAGTGCCTTACTGCTGTTGTGTGTAAACATTCTCTCAAAACCACCAGCAAACAGCTACATCTTTCCTTTACCTAATGTTAGATCCAAAGGAACATTCAGTTCATATATTTCTCTGCTTCTGAATATATGTGCTTCCCTTTTTAGATTTTTTTAAGGAAATTCTTCTGTGTCTTTCGTTTCAGGGGGTGGGGGGGAATGCGGTTCTTTGACTAGCATAAATGCAGAAATCAGATTTGGCTATCAACATTTTTTTAATTCTACAAGTTGATGTTGAACTGGCTTTCATTTTCAGTAATTCACAGATGTGCTAAGCTGCTCCTAATATTTGGCTACAGATGGAACAGTTTACTTATAAACTAATATTTTAAGTTATCATGAATCAAACATTGCTCTGGTGACAACAATGACTGTTTGTCAACATTAATCTTGTAATGCGTCTTCGCCCATTCTCTCAGTTTGTTATCTTTGCCTTGGCCTATGCATTGGTCATTTGTCTGTTGTATGACTTTTGAGTGAATAACATATTCTGGTGGGCCACCTAGGCCTCCCGCTGAGTTCTAAAGAAATTATCCATTCTTTTATACCATACTCCATATATATCACGAAGAAAGGGACAACTCTGGTTTATCTTTATATAGAGGAGATCCACGAGCATCATCATCTAACTTGCGTAGTGCATAACACCATACCATGTCAATGGATTCATCCATGCTTTTAGCTCTGCTGCTTGCCTTGTTCATACCCATCCTCCTCCACCTTGTCACTAGGCGCAAGTACTCATCCTATAATCTCCCACCAGGTTCCCTTGGTTTTCCATTGATTGGCCAGAGCATATCTCTACTCCGCGCCCTCCGCAATAACACCGATTACCAGTGGTACCAGGACAGGATCAAGAAGTATGGTCCAGTGTCCAAGATGTCAGTGTTTGGCTCACCAACAGTGCTGTTGACTGGCCCAGCGGCGAATCACTTTGTGTTCAGTAATCAGGACCTCATTTTCACCCAGACAAAGGCGGCGAATGCCCTTATTGGGCGGTCCCTTCTGACGGTCTCAGGTGAGGAGCTAAAGCAAGTTCGCAGTGCAGTCCAGAGCTATCTGAGGCCAGATGTATTGTCAAAGTTTATTTGGAAGATGGATGAGGAAGTCAGGAAGCACATCGACCAGAACTGGGTTGGTCATAAGACTGTCACGGTATGAGCTTTGTGTTTCTTTTTTCTTTTTCCGCTTAATGTTCTCTCAATCAACATATCCTTGTGATAGCTCAAGACTTTTCATGGTATTGATATGCATATATGCAATTCTTACATGATTATAGGTTGTCCCATTGGCGAGGAGGCTCACCTTTAACATCATCTGCTCAGTCCTTTTTGGACAAGAGGCGGGTCCTATTAGTGAAACCATGGCAACAGATTTTGGGACACTGGTGCAGGCTACGCTATCGATTCCAGTAAATATACCCTTCACCAACTTCAACAAGGGCTTGAGGGCAAGTCGGAGGATCAGGAAATTTCTCAGGCAGATTGCTCGCGAGAGGGAAGCAGCATGGAAGCAAGGCCATTGCAGTTCAGCTGATGATTTCTTCACATACATGTTTGCATTACGCTCACAAGGCACGCACTTCCTCACAGTGGAGGACATTGTGGACAATGCGATCCTAATCCTAGGTGCCGGTTATGAGACGTCGTCTGTTCTTATCACCTTTTTGCTCCGGTACCTAGCCAACGAGCCAGACATCCTGGGCAAGATGACTGAGGGTGAGTAGATAGTATTCTGTATTGTGCTTGTATTTGATATCTGAATCTTCTGAGTGACACTGCTATCATTTGTACTTATGGTGAACCACAGAACATGAGGAGATTGCTAGGAACAAAAGACCTAATGAGCCTTTGACCTGGGATGATGTTTCAAGGATGAAGTACACATGGAAGGTGGCAATGGAGACACTACGGACAGTTCCTCCGATCTTTGGAAGCTTCCGGACAACTATCAAAGACATCGAATACCAGGGCTATCACATTCCAAAAGGCTGGCAAGTAAGGATTTTTCTTTCAGCAAATTTTGTTTTGCGTCATTGGATATCTTTTCCACTCCCCTTATCACATTAGTGTCCCAGTGATGTTTCGATCTGAACAATATACCCAACTGTAATATTTCTTTTTATTGCTCTCCAACACATTTCCCGTGCTATGCCAGGTCTTCACTGCTCAAATTCTCACACATTTGGACCCAAAATTCTTCTATGACCCAAGAAAGTTTGACCCTGCTAGATTTCATAACCAGTCTTCAATCCCACCCTATTGCTTTGTGCCATTTGGGGGAGGTCCAAGAATGTGCCCAGGAAACGAATTTGCAAGGACCGAGACATTGGTAGCCATGCACTACCTAGTGAGGCAGTTCAGGTGGAAATTGTGTTGCAAAGAAGAAAATTACAGGAAAGATCCTACTCCGATGCCTGTCCTTGGACTCCCAATTGAACTTGAGGCCAAAAGCCCTTCTGAATGTGCTCGTGCTTAAAATGAACCACATGTTTCTGTCTACTAGTACCATGAGTTCAGTTTATCCTTTCTCCAGTTTAATAAATAGTCCGAGTGTTTCAGGTATGAAGGTTGTTTCAGAAATGCAGTGACTTGTTATCAAAGGTTTGGTACAGTTGTGCAGATAAATGTGTTATGTTGTATAATACTATGATACAATATATAAAGACAGATGGTTGGGTTGTCTATGTTATGCTATTTGGTAAATTAGCCTGCTGTCTAGTTTATCTGTTTTTTTTTTTGAGGAATATCTGTTACGGGAAGAACAAAAAGAAACACAACAGGGTCTTCGATCGTGGGGGAGCGACGGTGCGGCGGATCTGCGAGGATATTGGCGAGGAAGCGAGACTTTGGAGCTCGGCCGGGCGGCCCTCGCTTTTGGCGGCCTAGTTTACTTTTCGCTTTCTTGGTCGTGTTTTATTTGATGCCACGAGATATCGCTTTATGTGTTGTAACCATGCACTCTCCAGCTTACCCAAGCTTAATACAAATGATGTGTAAGTCTTTTACGCATCCCAAAAAAAAGAACAAAAAGAAACAAAGTTACTTCAAAACTACTCATTAGAAATGGGGACATTCTAAACACAAAGCAACTAGCAATTGTCTTTTTCATCAAATTTGCTATCTGATGATTACGCTCAGTCCATCTTTACTTACGTTCTGCATTCTTCACTCACTCGAATGAAACGGTGAAATATGATCTTCTGATAGAACTGAGAAATGCTTTACTTAAGCGGACAACCGGAGCAACGAGAATAAATTATTCAGCTTCACAAATTCAATACATATTGATTTTATACGTTTGGCTGGTGGTAGCACCCACGTAGCCTGAACACATTGAGTTGCAAATTTCTTAATTCTGGCTTCCTGTCATTCTCATTCAGCGTTGAGCCCTATATATATCTCCCTTACCCACAATTAATCCTTGCCAATTATTTCTAAACACTGTTTACACTGAACATTGCAACTAAGGCAGAGGAGCGATTTGTTCGAGCTCGACGGGGAGTCCATTGAACGGCGTCGGCAGGGGATCCCTAACAAACGTATTCTCCTTCTCCCGACAACAAAGCCTCCACCTGAAATGCCTGACGAGATAATGCATCGTCACAAGCGTCTCCACCCTCGCGAGCTCCATCCCGGGGCAAATCCTCGGCCCGCCGCCGAACGCCACGAACGAGAACGGCGGCGCCGACGGGTTCTCGAACCGGGTCGGGTCGAACCGGGCCGGTTCGGGAAAGATGGCCGGGTCCATGTGCGTCACGCTCGGCACCCAGAACATCTGCCACCCTCTCGGGATGACGTAGCCTTCGTACTCGATGTCGATGGGCGCTTTCCTGAAGCTTCCGAACACGGGTGGGACCAGGCGGAGCGTCTCCTGCGCCACGCGCCACGTCAGCCTCATCCTCGCCACGTCCTCCCACGTCAGCGCCTCCTCGCCGCCGTCTCGTTTGCTCCTCGCGATCTCCTCGTGCTCTAGTGAGAGAAGATTGGTGAATTAATTAATTCGGTTTTTTGGTGGGTTAATCAGTAGTGATAAACTTGCCTTGGGCCATGGCGGCGAGGGTGGTAGGGTCGGTGGCGAGGTGGCGGATGATGAAGGTGAGGAGGATGGCGGAGGTGTCGTGGCCGGCGACGAGGGCGAGCATGGCGTTGTCAACGATCTCCTCCTCGGTCAACAGCTGCCGGCCGTCGTCGTCGCCGTCGCGGAGGCTGACGAGGCAGCTGATGAGATCGTCGGATGGGGACGATTTCCCCTGCTCGAGATTGGCCTTCTTCTCCCTCACCGTCGCCTCCAGAATCCGGCGAGCCCTCTCGCTGGCGCGGAGGCCGTTCCGGAACGGGGTGAAGGGGAGATCCACCGGCACCGACCACATCCCCTCCAACATCCCGGCGAACGCGGCGGCGAGCTGCTCACGGATCTCGCCGCGGTCGAGGCCGAAGAGGAGCGTCGCGATGATGTCGAACGTCAGCGTCTTCATCAGCGGCAGCACCGTCACGACGCCGCCTCCGCCGCCGGCCCATCTGCCGGCGAAGTGGCGCCTGACCTCGCCGTCGATCTTGCCGACGTAGCGCCGCAGCATGTCGGGCTTGAGGAACTGCATCAGCGCGCCGCGGACGCGCCGGTGGTCGTCGCCGGTGAGCTCTAGAATGTTCCTCCTCCCGAGGATCGCCGCTAGGCTTCGCGGCTGCTTCGGCGCCAGCGCGTCGTGGAGGAACAGCAGCTTGTTCGCCGCGGCGCCGGCGAGGAGCACCGTCGGCGCGCCGAACAGCGACAGCTTCGAGACCGGGCCGTACCTCTCGATCCTCTCCTGCACCCACCGCTCCGCGTCGTTGCGCCGCATCGCGCGGAGGAGGCCGAGGCTCTGACCGATCAGCGGCAGCCCGAGGGAGCCCGGCGGCAGGTTGCGCCGCGGCGGCCTCGTTCTTGTTCGCACCAGGTAGACGATCAGCGGTGTCAGGATGGCGACGAGGAGCGCGACGGCGACGGTGGCCGCCATTGAACCAATGGATGATCGAACCTGCTAATTACCTATCTGTCTGTGAGCTTGCAGTGGAGAGAGATGGGATGAAACGAGCAAAATGGTCAATAGCCCTGCTGCATTTATAAGGCATGTGCATGTCCATACAATTAATAAATCATATCCTGAAGTGGTCTGAATAGTCAAACAAATTGTTTGGCTGATCGTCCTTAAGTTATTTGTCTTTACGAGGAAGATTATTTGGTATGTCACGTGGGTTGAAAGTCGTCGATCTAATAATCACTGATGAGCTAGGATTATGCATGCACATAATATCTTCTGGAGATGTGCTTCTATGCTCTCCCACTAAAAAACTGCATACATTTTACAGAAGATGTGGGGCCAGGATTAAAGGTGATTTACAGTCTTAAACAATAATTAGAAAGGGTATTTTTGTCATTGAAGAGAGTTAATCCCGTGTTGTGATGCTGAATCTGCGGCGGCGGCGGCGGCGGCTGGCCCAACGATGCTACCGCTGCCTGCTCATCGACGCTGCAGGAGCGGAGTTGTACTCATACCACATTGGAAGTTTGGGACGTGTATCAGGAAGCTTGCTGCCGATAGACCTGGCAACTTCCAGGATCACGTCTTTTGTTGCGAGGAACAATCACAGTTGCGTGGGATGGGGCTGCAGGCAGATAGGCATAGGCAAACAGGCAGATCGCAGACACGCCGCTATTATGCCAAGTTGGTCGCCGTCGTAGATCCGCTCAGTGCGAGGACATCGATCTCGATCGGTGCACTATGTTGTATGCAGGTCGCAACCGTGGGATCGATTCGGTGTGATATGAGGATGTACGCATGGGTCTGAGGCAGCTGCCGTTGTGCAGATTGGCACCGGTCCACCGGGGTTGGAGAAGAACAAAGGGTGCAGGGAGGAAAAACCGTCGCTGAGAACTGTATCCGGCTCCCACGCTATATTGGATGAAGACCGGAGAGACTACCTTGAAGGACGAAACTACCCTTAATAATTGATGTCCTCTCCTCAAGACCTCAACGCCGGTAATTTGAGACAGCGAGTACATTGCAATTTAAATCTATAGGCTCCGATTTGTATTTTACACCGAGGGAGACGGCCCTGTTTCGTAGCAGCCAATACTGATTTCTCCCTCACGTGGAAGGAAAGAGGCAAGGATGTGCCACTAGGACAGCGACCCAACGAGTGTGATCACACCGTGTCACTGAAGCTCAGATTGGAGTGAGACAGGCAAAAAAGACATGTAACCTACTCCATTTTGTGAGTTGCTAATTTCATATCACCAGATGTTTAGCCTCAAACATGATCATCAAATTCCAATCTTTATGTGGAATTTGATTCCTAAGAAATAAGAGGAAGATCCGATTGCTTTTCTTGTTCCTTTAAAAGTCATTCCTAGTATTTTTCAAGAGTTTATGTTAATTTGGCCATCTTCAAATGACCTCTTTGCAATGTACTGGGAGTTGACTCCCTCGTGGAGATGACTCATGTAATATGTTTTTAGTTTACAATAACATGCATAATTAATATACATAAGTTCTCAAAAAAAATAACGATGGGTTGAGAGGAGTAGAGTTGCCGATCCCCAGCCTTTCTTACCAAACAGGCAATACTGATATTTCTACCTCACGTGGAAGGGTAAAAAAAAAAGCAAGGATGTCATTTGTGCTTCAAATAAAGGGTTGATTGGAGCAGTGCCAATGTTCCATCACTGCAAGAAACTATTTAATCTGTGACGAAATTTTTGTGACGTTTTAGATATCGTCACGGATATGCAACTATGGATGCAAGGCCCATAATATTGTGACAGTTTATCGATTTCGTCATGAACCGGCCCAAAACCCGTGACGTTATAGCAATTTTGTTGCGATTTACAAATATAATATTTAGAACAGAAAATATAATATTCTTTAGATCAATGAATTAAATGATAATTTAATTCTAGAATTTATATAAAGGGTAAAGGAATTAACGAGTAAATTAAATACGAAAAATTAAATTTTCGAAAATCAAATGTGGTTGGATTTATTTTTTAAATAACCATAAAATTAAAAATGATAATATAATATTTATAATATTTATATGTCATGACCAAAAAAATTAATTAATAATATTTGTTTAATGTATTCTTTGGAATAAGTTTAAAATGCAAAAGCAAGGATATGTTAAAATTTATGGAATATTTTCAACATGAAAAATAGTCAAGATAAAATTTTATTAAAAACTTTGTGTGCTCATCTATTTTTTTAGATTTCTCTGGAAATTAGTTGAGCATGTGAATTATTTTTAATAAGTGAAACATCATTTCAGTCAGAGGCTACATCACCCCCCTTGCAAAAATTACCGGCACTACTTTTCTATTCCAAGCGAATTTATATAGTTCACAATGCCAAATATGCTTTTGTTGCATGCGGCGGAAAAAGAATCATCTCAGGTGGCTCACTCCCAGCTCTCTCTCTCATTCTCTCATCATGGGCGGCTCACTCAGGCGTTGCCTGCAAAAATGGCCTTTAGGCCAGCTGGCTCATGAGCCGTCTGCAAAAATCGATTTTTGCAGGTGGCTCACTTTACGAGCCAGCAAAAATATGAGTTTTGTAAGCGGCACTATAGTGCATTGCGAATTGTCGCAAACCCAAAAATACCAGTAATATTCACTATACGAAGTGTTATCACTAATGTTCTAAATTAAAGTCTTGCCACTATGTTGACTAGATTCAACATTTTTGTTGACATATTTGTGTATGGACTAAATTACCTGTGCATTCCCCCTCGCTGACATGAAGGCCTCATATATTATCCCCCACCTCATCCCTTCTCTTTTTCATCCTACCGCAACGACACATGCATGACTTCTTCATCACCGGAGCAGAGAGGTCACGGTGAGGAGATCGTTGCTCAACCCAATGTTGCCATCACTCCAAAGGACGAAGGCGGTGGTGGACACTAGCAGGAGGAGCAGAAGAGCAGTGACGACGGGTACAATGGTGGCAAGAGATGCTCTAAGGCCAAGAAAAGTGGTCGGGCAACCATTGGGCACCGGCGATCCCCTCCGTCTTCAAGCTAGCATACAGCTCCTCCATCCCCTCCGTCCATAGTCTGTCGCCAAGCCGGCTACCTACCGACACATCACCACTACCACCGATCTGCTCGTGCCCACCTCATCTGCCATTGTTGCCACCATTGTTGTTGCATGCCATCGCTACCGTCATGTCATAGTACCTGGTAAGTGGTATACCATACTACTGTCTATATGGTAACCGCGTATTCCAGAGACTTTTTCATATACAGAGGGAGGCCCACCAAATACGGCACGATTATGAAAGGCTTGGAAAACTTTCTATACTGGAAGATACAATTCGGATAGCATAAGTCAACATCCTTCCTTGTCCTGCAATATTTTCCACTTGAGATTTCTGAGACCGCGTAAGGGATCAGGGCATGTTCAATAGACATTGAATACAAGATCCAATTGAGTCCGTGGACTTGCAATCTGTCGGAGCACATCGAATACCTCAGAAGCGCCTCGTCGATAACCTCATATATTCGACTAGCCCCATAAATATACACATATAACCATATACCTCATATGCTAGTTGAAGTGTTCATACACGGCGGCTATTGTACTTAGCGACACACCTGATCTATCGATTAAGAAAAAAAAATAGGCCTCATAGTCAACAGGCTATTACCCTGTCGGGGGCCTGAACCTATATAAAAATATTCTCCTCTATGTTTGTTGCGTAATCTTGCTAGTCTTGATATCAACGAATCCATTGGGTATAACAAATCATGTATTTGACTTGCCATCTATGACTTGTCCCATAGCTCGTCGTTCATGATGCTTCATCCTGTCATCGGTGTCGCTACAAAAGGGATGGGTAGAAAACACCGGATGCAAAGGAAAAGTAAGTTCATTAAAATTATGGTAGAAAAAAAAACATATCATATACCAAATCTAGTAAACATAGTGGCAAGACTCTAATTTACAAAAATACCGATGGAACCAAGCAGTGGCAGACCTAGACTTTTTTGACCTAGGTGTGCCAACGAAGGCTCTGAAGAGGAACACTTCGTGCACACAAGTATAGGGCCCCTTTGATCAATGGATTTGCATAGGCTTTTTAGAGGATTCAGATTCCTATGGATTATTTTTTATGTATGCCTTTGATTCATATGAAATGTAAAGGAAAGTTTCCAAAGGATTGCAATCCTATATTTCACTTTCATAGGAATTTTAACATGAGGTCTAGCCTCTTTGTAAGTTTCCTCTGTTTTTCCCATAGCTCTATCAAATGGCTCCTATTATTGTTTCCTGTGTTTTAAATTCCTTTAGGAATAGGCAAAGATATCACTTCAATTCCTACATTTTTTCTATTCCTGTGTTTTTCCTATCCTGCGAATCAATAGTCTTAAATCCTCTAAAAAATAGTCTTAAATTAAATAAGTACAATATAGATAATTGCAACTCATCTATAATATAATCTGTTCCGTTACACTCTTCCTCCGGTTCTTGCTTACTCCCCCCCGTCCCGAAAAAATGCATTCTGGGTTTGATTCTGGACATATGCTATGTTTAGATTTTAATCTAGGAATGTATTTTTTTTAGAACGGATGAAGTAGTTGCTGTTCCTCCAGCTCTCCTATTCTAGAGTTCCCCACA
Source organism: Leersia perrieri (assembly GCA_000325765.3). Lineage (NCBI taxonomy): Eukaryota > Viridiplantae > Streptophyta > Magnoliopsida > Poales > Poaceae > Leersia > Leersia perrieri. The sequence continues at coordinate 14,421,881 of CM002485.1, forward strand.
GTACCAAAAATATGAATAGTTTGGCCTATCCTAGGTGAAGTAGGATATGATGGTGTCTTCTTGCTAAGAGAAAATTCGGAGAGAAAACTCTATTAGTGTTGCTAAGAGAAATATGATTGTCATTCCAGTTTTCAAAAAAAAACAATTTTAGAGAAAAATATGATTGTCATTCCAGTTTTCAAATTTTCAATCAATATAATCTCTGTTTGTTTTTCTGCTAAGAGAAAGTTCGGAAACAAAGGAGCCAAATACGCACTGAAAGAGTATACTTGGATATGAATTAAATTATGGATAGATCGATGACGCCTGGAGCTGGACCTTGGTGGCTTCGTCGGCGGTCGCTGCCTTCCTTGCGCACTCGCCACTTCGCCAGCACAGCTGTTGCTGCTTCAGGCCCTGTTTGGGGGGGGGGCTTCTGCCAGCTGCAGCTTTTCCAAAAGCTGCAGCTGGCAAAAGCTGCCCCAAACGGTTCACAGCTTCTGAGAAGCTGTAGTTACAGATTCTGGAAAATGAACTGAGAAGCTAGAATTTAGAGAAGCTGGGTTTCAGAGCTTTTCCAGGTTCTCAGAAGCTGGCTACCAAAGAGCTGCTTCTCAGGATCTTAAGCTCCTCCAAACAGACCGTTTCTAGCCGCAGCCTTAGCAGGAAGTTCTCGGCTGCTTGCTGACTAGTAGCACCACCAGGACGCCAAACTCCCGTCGAGCATCTTGCTTGCCGCGACGCAGCCGAATGCAGATGCTAACTGCTGCATCGTCGCGCCGCCGCCCACGCCCACTGGCCACTGCGGCACTGCCAAACCCTACCACGGGATTGCCACTGGTTTTCTAGGCAGTTGTGCAACGGCTGGCCGAAATACCTCTTGGGTTTTGGTTTGACAAGACCACCCACGAAACGTTTCGGCCCATTGGTGCATAATACACTAATTTGTTTTTTATTTTTCTGGTATGCCAGCGCATACAAGCACCCCGTGGTCAGCCCCTGGCAGCCAGCTGGTATATCAAATATTTTTTTAGATAATGGAATTTATTGTTTGCTTTAAAGAAACAGCAACCAATTATTAAAAAAATTATAGGGCTAACACTTGTGAATTAGAATAATAGCCAACTTGATTAATAACAAGAGGACTACTTAAAAAATCACCCTAAAACATAAATCACCATTTTATAGCTGCTAAAAGAAAAACATAGCCAATGTTCTCACCAAAGGCTTATAAGTTGTATGTAGTCCTTGTCTTCCTAGAATTTTTTACAAAAGCAGTCAATCCTTAGGCAATTGAGTTCTGCATCCTTAGTCAATTGAGTTCTGCTTTTATCACCGTTGGCGAGCAACCAAACCAAAGCGGAAGAAACATCGAAGATTCTAAGTTGTAAACAACAGTCATTTCTCTCAAAATTTTCACCATCGACTGAACTCGATCCAAACAGAACGTCACGACACAGATGGACCTCCAAAGCGATGTCTTCGGGAAGGTTGCGACATCAGTACTGTCGTTGTCGCTATGTTTTCACCCGAAGAACCCACCTCATGGCGCGGTTAGCGGAAGATATACAGAGCAACAACAAAGCATTACCGATGCCGTCCGATGTACACCGACAGATCAGCCGCGAAAACACCGCTGAAGCTGAACATGGAACGGATAGATCCGAACACGCTGGACATAGATCCGGCCACGCCCACACCAGTTGCCATAGATCCGGCCACGCCCACACCAGTTGCCACCGGCCAGATCCACCGCAAAATGACAAATCGATCCGCAGGGATCCAGCACCATGGCCACTCGACCACCTCAACAGCTATTTGAGTTTTGTGGTCCAAGTTTCACAAAACCACAGATATTTTGGTATGTGTCATAAAACCACACAATTAATAAATTCTACCGAAATTTGATATATGGATTAAAAAATTTATAGTATATATGGTATGGAAAAAAACTTTATATGATTGCATGAATATGATGGATCAAACAATATTTTACGTACATATCATATTTGGGTAGAGTTTTTTTAATGTGTAGTTTTGTGAAACACTAATACCAAAATACATGAGGTATATGCCACGTGCCAAAACTACCGTGGTTTTATGAAAACCATAATACCCGGGGTTTTGTGCAATTTAATATAATATAAGAGAGTATAAGTCAGTAACATGCTTACATGCTTCTAATTGTCACTCCAAAATAGAAAACTAGGCTTTGTCTAGTGTCAAATCCTAGGAAATAATTTTTTTTAATAAAGGGTAAACAATCCGGGCGTTGCTTCAAGGGAGCTATCGTCACTTATTACAAAGTTTCAATTCAATAACTCCAACTACTAGCTAGCAAACATCTGACATAGGCTTACTACTGAAACAAAAATGGCCTCCTTTCGAGGTTGAAACAGTTACACAATGAACTTTTGCGTCACCCTCCCCCGAAGGGTGACACGGGAGGCGACGGCGCTGCTCGCTCCTTCGCCCGCATCCTTCGCTCCTTCGCCCCGCCGTATGGCCGCAAGGACGGCAGCGGCAAGGCTGCGCGCCTCCTTCTCCGGGCAGCTTGGGGACCCGTCGGGGTTGCCAGCAGGAGATTCTCCGTCTTGATTTGCACCGCCCCCGGCGGGATCTAGCAAAACGGCGGCGATGGCAAGGTTGAGGTCGACGATGGCGACGGCTACGTTTTGTGATTGGTCGTGGCGTCGCGACGACATCGGAGGCGCGACTTCAATGCGGTGTGGCTGGCCGGGCTGGCACACCGCAGCCTGACGCGGGGGGATCTGGCGCTTGCGCCCTAGATTTGGCCGGTGCTGCGGGCCGTGGTGGCCGTCGATGTCTGCTGCCGGCGTGGGCAGGCCTAGGAGGCGTTGCTTGCGACTGTGCGGGCCGACGCGTCTGGTCTTGACGCGGGCACCGGCTGACCACGCGGTTGTGGATGGTTCCGGTGGCGCCGGCCTGTGCGGCGGTGTTCGTGTGTGCAGGAGAGGTGTCGATGGCGGCTTCACCCTTTTTGCCATCAGGAGTTGTGGCCGGGCCATTTAGAGGTGGTGTCCTAGACTAGGTTGTTGGCGGGTTGGCATGGCGGTCGGCTGATGTTTCTTGCATAGACTTGGTTGCATGGGGTTGGGATTAATGGGCGAAAACCTTACTGGCCATGGCCGGTTGACAACAGCGACGTCCTTGGGCGCCATTTTCCTTATTGGAGGCGTTGTTATGTTGTCCCTCTCCCATAATGATTCTTCGGGTGAAAACTTTGCTCTAATTTTCGGACATGCGGTGGCGGCATTTCACGTCGTGTCCCTGTATGGGGCGCCGCTTTGAGGAACTATTGTGCAAGCGTTGGCAGACTTGCGCGTCGACGCCAATGATCCTGTCTCTAGGTTCAACGAGGCCTCTGTTTTCTTAGTCCACTTCTTGCTCTCAGTGAAGACCTTTCCTTCTTGGTTTCTTTTTGCTTGGTGAAGTCGGAGCTGCTTCGTTGTTTGGGGTGCAACAGAGCCTAGCAATGATAACATCTTGTAATCTCTTTCTGGGTGGGTTGGTGTTCGAAGTGACGCTTCGACAGCTTAGGCTAAGGTCTTTCATGGGATGTCGGTGCTACTTGTTTTGCTTGGTGATGTCTTTGGCTCGAACGTTGCTTCTGAAGTGAAGTCGGAGTTGCTATGTCGTGTTGACGGCAAGCTCTTTTATGTCGTTGTTGGGACAGGTTTGGCAACGATGTACCATGTTGGGCTTCGTTGTGGTTTTTAGTTATAGGTGGGTTTTAGCCGTTTTTCTAATTAACACGGTCGCCGCCCGACTACAACCGTATTAGACGTAACAAGGGCCCAGCTCTGATACCAAATGATGCATCTGGCCCATGTGGGGTTGGCCAAGGCCCAACAAATTAAGGTTTTCTTAGACACACCTACTCGGGGAAAAGCCCAATCTCCCTGAAAGAATAGTCTGGTAGAGGAAGGTTTTAAGGTAGCTTCCTCCTCCCAAACTAAGCAAGATGGGATTATTCAGAGACTCACATGGTCGCCGCTCGACTACAACCGTACTGGACGTTATAACTGTACTAGACAATTGTGTGCTACGTCTTTGTCAGCGGGTAATAGTGAAGGATGTCCTCATCAAGTTGTATGGTTTGCAAGCCCAGTTTTTTTTAATAAACGGGGTCAATTCTCTCGGCGCAACCTGCCGCCGGGCTCCCGACCCGATAACCCGTCGGCACCGCCGTTCTCGTTCGTGGCGTTCGGCGGCGGGCCGCGGATCTGCCCCGGTGGAGGCTTTGTTGGGAGGGAGAAGGAGAATACGTTTGTTAGGGACCCACTGCCGACACCGTACAATGGACTCCCCGTTGAGCTCGAACACGTCGCTCCTCTGCCCTAGCTGCAATGTTCAGTGTAAACAGTGTTCAGAAATAATTGGCATGAATTAATTGTGTGGGTAATTAATTAACAGTGCTTGCTTCAGTAACAACAGGGAGATATAGGGCTCAACGCTGAATGAGAATGACAGCAAGTCGGAATTAAGAAATTTGCTACTCAATGTTCAGGGTACGTACGTTCTACGACCAGCCAAACGGTTAAAACCAGTATGTCTTGAATTTGTAAAGCTGAATAATTTATTCTCGTTGCTCCGGTTGTCCGATTGAGTAAAGACATTTCTCAGTTTTTCTATCAGAAGATCATATTTCACCATTCATTCGAGTGAGTTGAGAATGCAGAACGTAAGGAAACATGGACTGAACGTAATAATCAGATAGCAAATTGATGAAAAAGACAATTGCTAGTTGCTTTGTGTTTAGAGTGTCCCCATTTCTAATTAGTAGTTTTGCAGTAACTTTGTTTCTTTTTGTTCCTGCCTTAACAAATAAACTAGACAGCAGGCTAATTTACCAAATAGCATAACATAGTCAACTCAGCCATCTGTCTTTATATATCATAGTATTATACCACATCACACATTTATCTGCACAACTGGACCAAACCTTTCATAACAAGTCACTGCATTTCTGAAACAACCTTCATACCTGAAACACTCGGACTCATTATTAAACTGGCGAAAGGATAAACTGAACGCATGTTCCTAGTAGCAAACATGTGGACCATTTAAGCACGAGCATATTCAGAGGGGCATTTGGCCTCAAGTTCAATTGGGAGTCCAAGGACAGGCATCGGAGTAGGATCTTTCCTGTAAATTTCTTCTTTGCTGCACAATTTCCACATGAACTGCCTCACTAGGTAGTGCATGGCTACCAATTTCTCGGTCCTTGCAAATTCGTTTCCTGGGCACATTCTTGGACCTCCCCCAAATGGCACAAAGCAATAGGGTGGGATTGAAGACTGGTTATGAAATCTAGCAGGGTCAAACTTTCTTGGGTCATCGAAGAATTTTGCGTCCAAATGTGTGACAATTTGAGCAGTGAAGACCTGGCATAGCACAAAAATATGTTGGAGATCAACAAAAAGAAATATAACAGTTGGTTATATTGTTCAGATCGAAATATCAATAAGACACGAACATGAGAAGGAAAATGGAAAAGATTCCAATGACGCAAAACAAAATTAGTTGACAGAAAAATCCGTACTTGCCAGCCTTTTGGAATGTGATAACCCTGGTATTCGATGTCTTTGATAGTTGTTCGGAAGCTTCCAAAGATTGGTGGAACTGTCCGTAGTGTCTCCATTGCGACCTTCCATGTGTACTTCATCCTTGAAACATCATCGCAGGTCAAAGGCTCATTAGGTCTTTTGTTCCTAGCAATCTCCTCATGTTCCGTGTTTCACCATAAGTACAAATGAAAGCAGTGTCACTCAGAAGATTCAGATATCAAATACAAGCACAATACTGAATACTATCTACTCACCCTCAGTTATCTTGCCCAGGATGTCTGGCTCACTAATAGGACCCGCCTCTTGTCCAAAAAGGACTGAGCAGATGATGTTAAAGGTGAGCCTCTTTGCCAATGGGGCAACCTATAATCATGTAAGAATTGCATATATGCATATAAATACCATGAAAAGTCTTGAGCTATCAGAAGGATATGTTGATTGAGAGAACATTAAGCGGAAAAAGATAAAGGAAACACAAAGTTCATACCGTGACAGTCTTATGACCAGCCCAGTTCAGGTCGATGTGCTTCCTGACTTCCTCATCCATCTTCCAAATATACTTAGACATTATCTCTGGCCTCAGATAGCCCTGTATTGCACTGCGAACTTGCTTTAGCTCCTCACCTGAGACCGTCAGCAGGGACCGCCCAACAAGGGCATTTACCGCCTTTGACTGGGTGAAAATGAGGTCCTGATTACTGAACACAAAGTGATTCGCCGCTGGACCAGTCAACAGCACTGTTGGTGAGCCAAACACTGACATCTTGGACACTGGACCATACTTCTTGATCCTGTCCTGGTACCACTGGTAATCGGTGTTATTGCGGAGGGCGCGGAGTAGAGAGATGCTCTGACCAATCAATGGAAAACCAAAGGAACCTGGTGGGAGATTATAGGATGAGTACTTGCGCCTAGTGACAAGGTGGAGGAGGATGGGTGTGAACAAGGCAAGCAGCAGAGCTAAAAGCACGGATGAATCCATTGACATGGTATGGTGTTATGCACTATGCAAGTTAGATGTTGATGCTCGTGGATCTCCTCTATATAAAGATAAACCAGAGTTGTCCCTTTCTTCCTGATATATATGGAGTATGTTATAAAACAATGGATATTTTCTTTAGAACTCACCAGATGGCCTATGTGGCCTACCGGAATATGTTGTTTACTCAAAAGTCATACAACAGACAAATGACCAATGCATAGGCCAAGGCAAAGATAACAAACTGAGAGAATGGGCGAAGACGCGTTACAAGATTAATGTTAACAAACACTCATTGTTGTCACCAGAGCAATGTCTGATTCATGATAACTTAAAATATTGGTTTATAAGTAACTGTTCCATATGTAGCCAAATATTAGGAGCAGCTTAGCACATCTGCGAATTAGGTAATACTGAATATTCATTTGGATCTAACATTAGGCAAAAGAAAGATGCAGCTGTTTGCTGGTGGTTTCGAGAGAATGTTTACATACAACAGCACTACAGCAGTAAGGCACTAAATTTAGCCAAGCAGATCTGGTGACAAATTTCGCCATTCCTAAGGAAACGATCCATGTCCAATGCAATGAGACATTTTGAACAATATTCTAATTTTTAATTCTTCTAGATAATAACAGGACTGTCGCTCATCCCCCATTAACAAATCAAACAACATTTCACCAACCAATTACAAGCTAGAAATCAAACAGTCAGAAGACAGATGAGATTGACTAAACCACAGACTGCTGCCTGCAGGGGCCGCTTGCAAGTAGGCCGCACGGCGAGATTTTAGGAGGGGAAGCTGGCCGCTAGCGCCGCGGCCGGCGGTGCTCGCCGGCGCCGACGCGAGACGGCGCACCGCCCGCCGATTGCAGCAGCTCGAGCCGGAGAATGTAACTGTTGGCCCATTCTTGGGCAGCTAGCTTGAGAGCAACCCAACCTTCTTGAAAGGCTAGTTTGGGCCGAAAACTGATCCGTGTTGGGCCTAAAATATATATTTTCAGGGAAAAATATACCGATGGTCCCTTAACTTGTCATCGAGTTACAAAATCGTCCATAAACCATAAAACCAGATATATGACGTCCCTGATCTTACAAATCCGTTCACTTTACGTCCTTTTGTGATTTTGGCCCCGAGTTTGTCCGACGTGGCGGCTAAGTCAGGGTGGCACCCGCATGGGGGCGTCCATAGCTCACGGATCTGGTCGGCTGACGTGTGGGAAGGTGGTTGCCGGGGACGGCCGATGACATAGCGGCGGCCAGAGCACGGGGGCCGTTCGTAGCTCGTGGATCCGGTCAGCCGACGGGTGGGAAGGTGGTCACTTGGGCATGCGGTTCAGCTCCAAGGCGCATCCGCTCTACTACTCCTAGGGCGGCGCCAACTACTGCGACTTCTTCGACGCCAACATCACCGGCGCCGTCGTGGTGTGCGACACGAAGACACCGGTGCCTCCGACGAGCTCCATCGTGCTCGAGAAGTACTATGATTTGCCCATGTCGTAGGTGACCGCCGCCGACGGCGCCAAGATCATATGCTACGCCTCGAGGCCGTCGTCGTCGTTGTCGCCGACGGCGGCGGCGGAAGGCCACACCGCGACGATCGTGTTCAACAGCTCGGTGATCGGAGTCAAACCGAACTGGTCAACGGCAATGATCAGATCCGCCATCATGACAATATCCACCGGCGTCGACTACGCCGACCACGTCATCATGGAAGAGGAGCACCGGAACATGAGCTACTAATCCGTCGGCACCGAACACATGGACCCAGCGAAGGCAATCGACCCGGGAGTAGTCTACGACCTTGCTGCGACGTACGCGGTGGCGGGATCCGTCGCGAAGGCGCAGCTGAATTACCAGGTGATACTGGTGCCGCTGTGAGCCGGGATGGCCTTCGCCGTGAACCGGACAGTGATAAACGTTGGGCCGACGAGGTCGACGTACGCCGCGAAGGTGGAGCCGGCGGAGCTGGTGTTCGAGGAGGCAATGGAGAGGAAGACATTTGTGGTGATCGTCACGGTGAGCGACAGCGGTGGTGGCGTGAGCGGCGGTAGGCACGTCATGGCGGAGGGGAGCCTGCAGTGGGTGTCGGGGGATCACGTCTTCCGAAGCCCGATCGTGGCGGACGGCGTCGGTGCGGAGGAGGTGACACTCGGCTAGCTGCGTAGAGAAGTGAGAGAGAGATGAGGAAGGGAGAGAAGAGGGGAAAGAGAGAGAGGAGGCTGACGTGGCCACGCTGACATGTGAGGCCCACGTGGGTCCCATGCTGACTCGCTAGCCACGTCAGACAAAACCGGGTCTAAAACTGTCAGATTACAGATAAGGGGTATCCTTATTACCCGGAAACACAGAATACATGAAAAGTCATACCTACATAGATACGGAAAGAAGACAAGAATATACAAGGAAATCACTACCTAATACGGAAGACGTACGTATTATGGGAAGACAAGACGGAGTCCTACTCGTGGAAGGGGTAGGCTTTCCCAATCATGCAGGACTCATAGTCCGAGACTTACCCGAGTACTGCTGGTAGCCCATGGTATAAAAGGATTACTACCCCATGGGTTAGGGACAGTTCGATCAAGCGTCAGGAGAAGCATCAGAAGCCTTTGGTATTGTTTAATAGGATAGCCACCAAAATCGTCAAGACCCTAGTCGAACTCCTCGACTACAATCTCGACGGATCACACACCACATATATTGTATTCTGTATCCGGGGTTCCCTCCCGTTGATAATCCCATATAAACTGGAGGTAGAGCTATTACCTTCTCGGGGCCTGAATCAGTATAAAAATCTTTATACTGTACTCTATGATGATGTCGTATTATATAGGACCTTACGCCAAAGGTTTTATAAGTTGAGGGATGTCATATACCTGGTTTTGTGATTTGGGAAAGATTTTATAACTCGATAACAACTTAAGGGGCCTTCGATGTACTTTTTCCATATTTCCGTGTCATCGACTTTGTCTAACTTTGTAGTATCCACTAAAAGGAATAATTTCCCTTCACGTTCCTTAACACCGAGTTTCAAAATCATGCATTAACCTCAATACCAGAAATATTAGACCCTAAACTTGCAAAAACCCTTTTATATTAGGTCCCTCGACAGTATAGAGTGGGTTTGCTTATGTGGCGTAATAGGACCCACCTATCAGTCACAAAAATAATTAGAAAACTAAATCTAAATTGTCTCTCTCGCCCCTCTATCGTTTCCCCTCTCTTCGGGAGCGGCAGCAGTGGGCTGCATCACCTCCTTCCCCTCTCTCGAACGGCGATAGCGTTGCCATCGCCGTCAATCGCCATAGGTATTGTCGCCTGCGGTGGGCGGGTGGGTGGCGCCGTCACCGTCGCAACCGGCGGCATCGTGTGGCAGCCGCGTGGCCTCCCCTTCTCTCCCACGGCAGCGAGGTTGCCATGGGCTGGATGGCGCTCAGCCCAAATACAGACGGAGGCGCGCGGCCGCCGGGCGCACACGGCGGCGAACGCCGGGGGGCACGGGCCTCTCCGGCCCCAAATCAGTGACCGCCCGAGCGGAGATGGTGATGAAGGGTTGTTTATTTGCCATCAGGCGTTCTATCTGTTGGTGAACACGATTCTTTTTCTTCTCATTGTACTAGGACTCGCTGCAACAAGGGGGCGGCACGGCCTTGTCCAGCAAGGTCTGCGACATCGTGCCCGCTGCCATCCAGGTTCGCCGCGCGCATCCTAGCTCGTTGCCCATCGCCAATCTTCGCCGTCCTTAAATTTGTCACACGGCGTGGCCTCACCGTCGCCGATCTTTGCGGTCCGTTGCTGATTAATTTTACGTGATTAATATATTTGTTTCATTTACAAATATTTGTATATTTTTATTGGTCATTTATATGCTACATTTAAGTGATATACCACATAATGAAACTATGCATTGAGAATAGCCTTTAAATTTGGGGCATGGCTATTGCACGCACGCGCGCGCCCAGCAAGGAAGGGCGAACGGATTTCTCTATAGGCCCATACGGACAGGATGTCTGCCTCCAGGCCCATGTGCATATGCTCAGACCCACATGCATAAGGACATCTGCTTGCCAGGACCCAGCAAGCCCATGTAAAAATCTTTTATCCATAAGAAAACACATGCTTGCAATCTTTTCTCTCAAAAAAAATTATACACGAAATCACTTTGTTTATACGTATAAAGTTCGGTATAGTACATAAAAATATTTATAAACTTTACATTCTCGGTATAAAACTTTATACATAAAAAAGAAAAAAAAACTTTATATAAAGATTTTTCTATATAAAAATACCATATAGATGTTTTATACGTAAAAACATGCATCAAGTATAAAACTTCATACATACAAAAAAATTTATACATCAATATATTTAATACAAAACTTTATACACACAAATATTTGTTATAAAACTTTATACATACAAATATTTGGTTTAAATAAAAACACCAATGTTTATGTGGGCTGTTAAAGCCCATGTTGTATGCCATAACTCAATTTGCCCAAAGCCCGTACATATATGAGGCCGAAAAGCAAAAACGATCCGTCCAAAGGCCCAAAGGCATAAGAGAGGAATTAAGGTGGGTGTTCACGGAAGCGATGCCAACACGCACGCACGCGGATAAGCCTTTTCCTAAGATTTGCAGGGGGCGTGACGCGTTCGTGGCACACTTCTCGGCGTCTTCGTTCCCGTGCCACACCAAGACATTCATGCCGGTGTGGTTCTAACCGTCGTGCAACGGCGTGCACTCCCGTCAGCATCTCAACAAAACCACTCTAGTTTACTTCCATAAGGAAACCACTTTCTTATACTGTTCTGGGACCTTATTTAAACGATTTTCACAACTTTGAGGGCTAACATTTTTTGGTATTAGGGACTTAGGGTTGAGGGACAACTTTTAGACTGGACGTAAACATGAGGGCCCTAAAATGAACTTATTCCCCAATAAAACACGGTTTTCTTGTGTAAAGGCATTTTGAACAAGATAATATGGTCTTCTGGATGACTCCCAATATTAACATAAGATGGAGTCCATAATAGTGTTGGCACAAGGTTTCTTATAGTATTGGCCAAAGGCTGTACAAGTCAAAAGAACATAAATAAACCATTGTGAAACAGAGAGTAAGATACAATGGAACATGCTAATAGATGCATTGTGGCAACTAAACAGAAGGTCTGTTAAGTTTAAGGGCACATATACCCTCATCCCTTGATTGTTAGTTGAGCACTCATTAACATGCACACCGTTAAAGAACTTCTAATTGTAGCTCCAAAATAGAAAACTATAGGCTTCGTCCAGTCCCAAATCCTAGCAAATAATTCTTTTTTAATAAAGGATAAACAATCCGGTCGTTGCTTCAAGGGAGCTATCGTCGCTTATTACAAAGTTTCAATTCAATAACTCCAACTACTAGCTGGCAAACATCTGACATAATTCTACTATGGCATACTATTCAAATAACTCCAGCAAACAGCAAACACCTGAAAGCATCATAAATCAGATTCTTGTTGACCTGTTACAAATGCAGTAGGCTAGATGCCATTTTGTCCGTCTCACTCAACGCTTACTTAACCTCATACTACTCCTTGTCCCAGGCTCGATCCCAGCTAGCCATTGCTCCAATGAAGGCCACCGTCGTCGTCGCGCTCCTCGTCGCCTTCCTGACACCGCTGATCATCTACCTGGTGGGAAGAAGAACGAGGCCGTCGTCGCCGCCGCCGCCGCCGGCGCACAACCTGCCGCCGGGCTCTCTCGGGCTGCCGGTGATCGGGCAGAGCCTCGGCCTTCTCCGTGCGATGCAGCGCAACGACGCGGAGCGGTGGGTGCAGGAGAGGATCGAGAGGTACGGCCCGGTGTCGAAGCTGTCGCTGTTCGGCAAGCCGACGGTGCTCCTCGCCGGCGTGGCGGCGAACAAGCTGGTGTTCCTCCACGACGCGCTTGCGCCGAAGCAGCCGCTGAGCCAGGCGGCGATCCTCGGGAGGAGGAACATGCTAGAGTCCACCGGCGACGACCACCGGCGCGTCCGCGGCGCCATGATGCAGTTCCTCAAGCCCGACATGCTGCGCCGCTACGTGGGCAAGATCGACGCCGAGGTCAGGCGCCACCTCGCCGACAGGTGGGCCCGCGGCGGCGTCGTGACGGTGCTGCCGCTGATGAAGACGCTGACGTTCGACATCATCGCGACGCTCCTGTTCGGCCTCGACCGCGACGAGATCCGTGAGCAGCTCGAGGACGCGTTCGCCGAAATGCTGAAGGGGATGTGGTCGGTGCCGGTGGATCTCCCCTTCACTACGTTCAGGAACGGCCTCCGCGCCAGCGCGACGGCTCGCCGGATTCTGGAGGCGACGGTGAGGGAGAAGAAGGCCAATCTCGAGCAGGGGAAATCGTCCCCTTCCGACGATCTCATCAGCTGCCTCGTCAGCCTCCGCGACGGCGGCGACGACGACGGCCGGCAGCTGTTGACCGAGGAGGAGATCGTTGACAACGCCATGCTCGCCCTCGCCGCCGGCCACGACACCTCCGCCATCCTCCTCACCTTCATCATCCGCCACCTCGCCACCGACCCAACCACCCTCGCCGCCATGGCACAAGGCAAGCAATTACTAATTCTACTAATTAACCCACCAAAAACCCGAATTAATTAATCCGCCAATCTTCTCTTACCAGAGCACGAGGAGATCGCGAGGAGCAAGGGAGACGACGGCGAGGGGGCGCTGACGTGGGAGGACGTGGCGAGGATGAGGCTGACGTGGCGCGTGGCGCAGGAGACGCTCCGATTGGTCCCACCCGTGTTCGGAAACTTCAGGACAGCGGCCGTCGACATCGAGTACGAAGGCTACGTCATCCCGAGAGGGTGGCAGGTGTTCTGGGCGTCGAGCGTGACGCACATGGACCCGGCCATCTACCCCGACCCGGCCCGGTTCGACCCGACCCGGTTCGAGAACGCGGCGGCGCCGCCGTGCTCGTTCGTGGCGTTCGGCGCTGGGCCGAGGATTTGCCCCGGGATGGAGCTCGCGAGGGTGGAGACGCTGGTGACGATGCATTACCTCGTGAGGCATTTCAGGTGGAAGCTCTGCTGCGGGGAGAAGGAGAATACGTTCGTTAGGGATCCCCTGCCGACGCCACTCAACGGCCTACCCGTTGAACTAGAACAAATAGCTCCTCTCCACTGCAACTAGTCCATGATATGATATTATTTCCGTTTTGTAATGTAAATATTTAAAACTATAAATTTAAAGACTTGTTTGTGCAAATATATAAGTCAGAAATATTTATATTTTCGGACAAAAGTAACAGTAGCTCTATATCCTGTTGCGAACCCTGGTCACTTCAATATTATAGATATCCTTTGAGTAAAAAAAAATTTAGCGTACTCTTTCCATTTTAAAAAGGGGCAAGTGACAAACGATTTCAGTACGGACAGCAATGTCAGACAATCCTACTTCATCATTTGTTTAATCTACCACTTTCATCTTTGCCCTAATCAATAATAATACTTGCAGGCTGCAATTCAACAATAACATCGCCAATAGAGTCCACGAGAACACTTTTTCTTATGCCAATTTGCGCAACAATGCTGGAACATCATCTGTCCTGTCAGTAATGCCGGCATGGTTTGTCCTTACCTATGACATCATAGGATTTGAAGGAAAAATATAGAAATTTTTTGTAGGATTTCAATCGTCTATGATTTTTTTTCTTAAATAAGCGTTTAAAACAAAGGAATTAATCATGTGCCTATGAAATTTCTATGGAATGATATAATGCTAGCAAATTTTCAAGGAATATAAACATAAAGTGCAACATCATGGTAAAATTCCTTTGAATCAATCTCTCACATCAAATTACTACCATGATGTTGCAAAATGAGTATGTTTTTCCTGCAGTTCAAACAAATAATTTACCATGATGTTGCACTTTATGTCCATATGAACACAAGTGCAAAATGAGTATGTTTTCCCTAGGTTCAAACAAATAGTAATTCTTGTGTTTTTTTCTGTGTTTTGCAATTCTCATTTTGCACTTGTGTTCATATGGAAATTATGTGTTTTTTCATATTCCTCCATTTTCACGATCCTGCTATTCAAAAGGGCCATAGAAAATGGAGCCCAAAATTCAGACATGATCTTGCCACGTTTATCCACAGAGCAAACTAAAGTTGCTTTCCTGACTCCTGAGTCAAATATGGCTTGATAATGTAGTAGAAAAAGATGTATATTTAATTTGTATTATTTGTAACATACAACCAGCCGACTCAAATTTGTCCAACTGTTCTCGCAAAAATAAATAATTACGTATGGCCTTTTCGAGAAAACGTTTTGTCCCACCGTCACCACACATTCGATATTTCCCGTAAAAATGGTAACCCATAAATTGCAATCAGGTTTGCTGTTCAATATCTCGAGATTAAGTTTTTCAGATTCAGAAAAATGCTTCAGATGCTGTCCTATTGGATAAACAATCTTATCCACCACATAGGTTTGAATAACAGAATCTTCTTGTGTTATTTTAGGTATCGATTCGGTATCACAATCAGCCCTAACATGACCACATTCACCAAGGGCAGCAACAGATTGCTTGAATTCTTGAGAGTCGAGAAGCCAGAAAAAGATCTAACTGCAGCATGAAGTTGACTAGCTTAACTTTTTCAATCAACATATACTGCGTGCTCAATGCCATCCATCTTTAAATTGATCAATGGCTGTCTGCAAACAAATTGAGAGCAGACACCATTATCTGGTAAAAGTTCCACCTCAGCACTATCTTTAATCTCCTGCTGCCTCTGGCCTCTGGGTGGAAGAAGAAAAGAAATTTCGATACATTCACTCCAAATCACAATTTTGTCAGACCATACATTACGTTTACCCACCCAACCAGTCTCTAGAGTTCAGGGTACATTAACTGTGAACTGAGAGAGTAAAAAAAGAAATTGTGAAATGAGATCCTTGAAATAATAAATAGGAAAGCCGACACAGTTAAACAATATCAACATCATACTCCCCCGTACAACACCAATCCATGTCAACACGGTTCCACTCCAAGGCCCTGTCAAACCTAATACTTATACCCCTAATAGCAAGATATATAGAGAAAAGAAAATAGGTGGCAATGAACAAATGAAATTAACTCATGTCAACAAACCATGGCCCTAACTGATAAGCTGCTGCAAATCAATCCGCCATGATGAAGCTAGCTGCTTCATTATCTGAATTGGCGTCGCCCCCTCCCAGTCATCTGGCAGCTCAATGGCAGTGGCTTCATGTAATCCTAGTAAGAGGTCGTTCTTTGCGTCTAGTGGAATCCCAAGATAACCGGATCCGTTTTCCATTACCAGATCAGTCAACTGCATCAGCAATAAAGATATTCAGCAGTTAGATATTTAGTTTAATACACTCAACTGCAAAATACAAAACCACAGATGCCAGGACCAAAGAAAGATTTTAACATCACAGTATAGATCAGGCCATAAACCCCATTCTGTTTAATAAAAGAAGTCTTGACCATTTCCAAATAAGTCAAACTAAGCCTTTTTTAAAAACTTTTATTTGACCAACGTAACTCCTAGATAGGGAAGTTTATAGTTGTAAACATCAACTGACAACTTGCGTATGTCTGGACATAAACATAAGTTGCACTGTTACAGTATTGCATTGGTTTCAATATTGATTATTGAAGCAACTATTTAGTTTCACAAGCATGCCAGTGCATACCTGCTGTCCAAACCTTAATTATTATCGGTATTGTTGAGCAAATAAAGAACACAAACAACTATCCAACAAACAGAAGGCCATTTGATCATTGAAGAAAGCATCAAATATCCTTCACATACTTCACAACCAATTTTCCTTCAACCTTGTGGCAATCCAGTAAAAGTGAAAAGCCTTCATTCTAGACCAAATGAAAAGCCAGGATTCTGTTCGAGAGGGCAAAGGACCAAGCGTCAATCAAACAAAATTATAGTCTATCCAAATGGACTTTTTACCAAGATATCTTAAGAATATTTCAGATACTTTAATCGGCTAACTCATCATACTGACAAATTACTTCCTTCGATTATCTTTATTTGGTGGCAGGATAGTTAAGTTTAGCTCTCCAGGTGTCATATAGAAGTGACCGGAGGGAGTAATTCATTGTGGGTGTCATTCCTTGATTCTCCATTGTTGTTACAAAAAGTCAAAAAAAATAGCATTCCTTTACAACCTGAAACCTTTGAAAGCTCTTTTCCACTTGTTCAATTTGAAGGAACAATACCAAATTGGACTCACAAATCAAGAGTGAGGCCAAATGGCGATGCAAGGAATGTGTCAAACTATATACGCAAATACTGTCTGAAAATTGGCGAGTATACTAAGCAGGACTGAGAATTCAGGAAAGGAAACACTCAACTTTTCATCTTCACATAAGTTCAGGTCACCATCACATGCTACAAACAAACCCATTTGCAATTTTAATCCTACAATGGAATGTACTACTTTACCTGCTGAAGCCAGCTCAAAGCTATATCATAGAAGTTTTCTTCCACAAGAAATTGTCCAACAGCATGTAGGACTTCGTTTGCAACCTCATTTGAAAGTTGGTCAACGACTGGTCCAGTTTGTTCCATTAATTTTACAAGTAATTCAGCATCTCCAGTTGAAAGAACCTCAGCATAAGCCGTATCCATATCACCAACATGTACTGCATCCATTGCACGAGTCCAAGACTCCCAAATTGGTCCTCTTTCATCCTCTTGATTGTCATCATTCAAAGTTTCCCCATCCAGTTCAGGGATAGCAACTCTTGCGGCTGCCCTTGAAGTTCCGTTATCATCACCAGCAACCCGAATAGCTTCCAGTGTCGCTTCATCTTTTGAGGCTCGCCATGCACTTCGAGCAGAAGGACCCTCCCCGAACCTAAATGGCCCCTGTCCTTTCTCCCAACCTCGCCTAGGTCCAGCTTGATCATTGCTTCGTTCATTTCTAGGCGCCCTGTTGGCATTCATACCGCTTCTTGATCCAGAATAAGTGTACGAGTCCCATGGTTCAGAGCTTCTTACACCAGAAGCCATACCATCAGTAGAAAAGTACCTTTCTGCAAATCCCATCCTTCCATCACGATCCCTCCCAAATTTTGAATTAGAATATTCATGAAAACCATTGTATTTCATAGATGATCTACCAGGAGACGATTCAAAGCCCATCATGGAACCACCGCCTCTCCTGCCTGATGATAGTGATATATCTCTTGCCATTTCCTCAACAACCCTCTCAAGACCACGTACTCTGCTCTCTAAAGTAACCATGCTGTCATGAGATCCTCCCATGAAATCCTGAAATTTGTAAAACATAAGTTATATTAGGTAGTTAACACAGAGATGTTCAATAAACTAAAACCATGCCCTCATAGATAGCATATGTCAGTACATCACAATTCACAACATTATGTGTTCACATTTGTGATTTTACTAGAATAAGGTTCACGCATAACAAAATAAAGCAGGAATTCACATTGTTCAAGCGCAAACTACAGGACGGTGATAAACCGCCAATAAGATAAATTTTGTAAGTTATATTAATGTACCATCCAAAATAGACTTCAAAGGTACTAACAATATAACATCCCATCTAAAGCCAACACAATTACACAATGTTTATTTCTATATGATGTAACTATGTAAGCTCACTTTATTTGGGTTATAGTGTAGTATAGCACTAGTTTATTCTACTCCCTCTGTCCCTGAATGTATAGGATTTTTTCTATGTAAGTACACATGGAAAATCCTTTAAATATGGAGACGGAGGGAGTATATGACAACATGAAATTTCTGCCACCAAATGGTGCCCAGTAGAAGATCGTACACAAATATAGCACATGATAGTATAGTCTCACAAAGCATAGAAGTGAAAAATGTCATTAGCAGATAGCTACATATGCAGAGAAAAAATTATGTTATCAATTGGACATCGAAAGGTGTGATATTCTGGACTCTTCTTTTCAGAATCGTTGCTTGACAGAAAAATGAAATTCCAGATATTTCTTTTCACAGGAATAAACATGGCACTAACCTGCAGCATGTTCATTAGACTCGCCTGCTGCCTCTCCAAGTGGGACAACTGCCTCTGTATTGCTAAAGAGCTTGTTTTATTTAAGGAAGACCCTTCTCCAGGAATATTCGTTGCTGCTGAAGCAGAATCTTTTGCACTGGATTCGTTCCTATCTTCAACATCAGATGGCCTAGCCTTTGCTTCTTTGTTTCTATTACCTCTAGCCCATCTATCTCGAATATTTTGAAAATTAGAGCTAGCACGCAGTTGAGTCAAATTTGCTTCATCATCTGCTGATCCATTGCTGTTAGCTGGACCAACAGGATCGCCATCTGCATCTTCTTGTTCCTCTTCACTTTGTAAATGAGATTGTAAGGTCTTGCGGGGTACAACCACTTCAACAGCTAATTCATCTGTGATTCTTGTCTCAAGCTTTTGAAAAAACTCAGGGTTCAGTTCCCTGTCAGTTAATGTAGGTCTTTTCTTTAAGAGAACTGCTGCTTTTTCAGCTATGCTACTGCCCTTCATTTTGTCATTGTTATTAGGTGAATCCAAGTTTTGTGCTGATCTTTTGGAGTCCAGCTTCCCTTCACTGTCAGCTGATTCCTTGTTTTTACCATCTGCTGCATGCAAATTGTGTAACAAATAATCATAAAGAGTAGAATCCTATATAACACAATGCACTTTATAAACTAAAAAAAAAATCATACCATTCAGATCTTCTCCTGCCAATTTTTTCCATATCTGCACTGCATCAGCCATGCTATCTCTGACAGGCTTTACCTGGAAAATTTTAACAGGAGCAACTTAACACAACATGATGCATGTAATCATGATTTGTCATCGCCTGAAAAGGATCCATGAAAGAGCAATGGATCCTTCAGTTTTGATGGAGTGAGGATTGAATTTAGTTACCTTATCAAAACGACAAGCTTCAAGAGCAGCTATCGTTGGAGCTGTTCCATCACCTATCAAGCGGCCTGAACATGTGGCCAGGACACACAATGTATCAGCTGCAGCTTTTCTAGTAGCCCAATCACTGTTCTCGAGACAGTCACGAATGCTTTGCAATGTCTGAGGCATATTCTGAGGACTGATTGCTCCAACCTAAAAAGAAAAATATTAATAGCTACTCAAACAAGGAGGGCTATTGAATCTGATGATAATAATGTCATTGCTGCAGTATTTCTGACAACACCATTCAAAGCTCCTGCTTTAACTAGAAGTATTTCTGTGCCTAAACATATGAGTTGGATACATGATTAATTTTATTGTAATGCATCAACGCTTAACCAAACAACAATTGCTCCCTAGTCCCATTATCCATCTAAATTAACAAAACTACACTCCCAATTATACTAAGAAGTAAGATCTGTGCATACTACCTCTCAACTAATACATGAATCAGTATATTGAGTTATATTCCAACTGAAAATCCAACATTTGCATACCAGAGCTCTTAACAGGTAAAAGAGTATATTGTTATACTCTTTGCCGAAATAAAATGAATAAAAGGCTACCAGAAGCAAGCGAAAGATTACTATTCAATTATCTAAACCTTGAAATCACAACATTGTGGTACTATCAACGTTCACAAGGCCAAACACCATGTAAAAGTAAATGTGGTCTTATGTGCCAAATGGCAGGTTTCCCAACCCTCAATATATTCAGAGGCGCAAAACAAAACAGCACATTGGAATAATGGTTTCAACATTCAAACCCTGGTGCCATAAACTCAATGGTAATTTGCCACTCCTCCTGACAAGAACAATTTCCAACCAGATAGTTGTCGGTCAGACATACTATAGACAACGTCCAAAATTAATTGCATGATGAAACTACATAAGGCTGCAGCAGCACCAAACAGCAAATTGTTGGATAACCCTTCCTGCCCACTGCCACAGTCTAAGATAACATTCCCATATTCAGACAAAAAAACTAAATTTTCATCAGAAAATTTAAAGTTAATATGTCTAACCCATATTTCTACCACCCTGTCATGTGTTATGTCAATTCATCCTACAAATAGCATGCACAAAGGAAATTATGGCGCAAGCCCAACCTGTGATAAGCTCCCGATGATGGTGAGAAGCGCCCCTTTAGCCTGCACTCCCTGTCCACCAAGCAATTTGCAAACCCTCGGACCAATCTTCCCAAACATCCCTACCACCCCAGGTCCAGGCCCAGCACCCTCCACCGTCTTTGCGAGGCAGGCCGCCGCCCCACCCTGCACCGCCTTGCTCTGCTCCCCCAGCGCCTCGAACAGCGGCTTCACGAACAGCGTGACGGTCGCATTGCCCGCCTCAGCAGCGGCCGAAGCAGCCAGGGCCCGGAGGTACACAGCCGAGAGCTGCCCTGCGGCGTCGCGGCACGCGTCGCGCACGGAGGTGTCCGAGTTGGTGTCCTTGAGCCTCCGCGCGAGGTGCGCCATCACCTTGCTCAGGTGCGGCGCGGCGGCGTCCGGGTGCGCGGCGCAGAGCGTGGCGAGGAGGCGCAGCGACTCCCGCCGCGCCGGGGAGGCCAGCCCCGGGGAGTCCGACGTCAGCGCGTGCACCAGCATCGGCACGGCGTCGGGCGACGGCAGCGAGCGGATGATGCGGTCGAGGTCCTCCACGGCGATGTGGTGCGTGTCCCGGTCCGAGAGCTTCGCGAGCGCGCCAAGCACCCTCGACTTGAGCTCCGCCATCGCCGCGTTCTTCGACGGCGTCGCCCCCGCCGCCCCACCTCCCCCCACCGCCGCCGCCGCCGCAGCGGAGCCGTTGTTCGGCGGCGGCTGCGCGGTGGTGGGCGACCTAGGATGCGGCTTCGCCGCCGATTTCGACACCGCCATCGCCATTTCCAACGGATCCAACCGGAAAATCCGAGGAACGCGAGCGGCGCCCAACTACAGCTCCGAGCTCAGTCAGATTTGAATTCGAGGGCGCGGGATTTCGGGGTGAGGTTGACGCATCCGGTGGAGAATTTGACGCGGGTTCCGTGGAATTCGGTCCTCCCTCGGATCGATCGGTGGGTTGGGGATGATGGGGTTTTGCGGCGGATTTGGGGAATGGGGGGCGGCGAGATCTCGCCTTGGGTGGGGGAAGGCGAGAGGCGGAGAGGAGAGGAGAAGGGGGAGTGGAAGAGAGGAGGAGGGTTCAAGATTCTTTCGAGAACGAGACGATGAGGAGGGTAGAGGAGTGAGGGCCCACTAAAGGTAGAGAGAGTGGGGCCACCTTGTCAGGGATTAGATGAGTTTATTGCTAAAGCGAGGAGGAAAAATGAATACGGCTAGTTCGAATGATTTGGTGGTGCTAATTAAAGTGTCGTGTGGTGTCAAGAAAAAATTAGTGTCGAGGATCCACCTTGCCAGAGAGTGTGTATTGTGCAATATGGCCTTGTACCAGTGTAATAATAACTACTGTAATCGACTACTTTCTTTTTTTTTTTGTTAGAGTTTTGTTTGACCGATATACTATTAGTATTGCCGTCTAAAGATTTTGCTATACATTTGATGTTAAATTCCGATCTAAATATCTAACAAATGTTGGTGATATTATAGTGTACTGTGTAATTTTACACTATAATTTATATGTAAGTGTAGTGTGTAGCTTGAATGTAACTTTCAACATAAATTTTGGATTGCTAGACTCAAGACTCATACCAAGTGGTAAAGGATAAGAAATCATATTGTGACCTTTGGATAAGAGGATTCAATCATGTGAAACGAAAATATTATACTAAGATATTTCTTTCATCTCAAAATATAAAGATTTATATCGTTTTTTGGAGGAGATTAAGGCTGAGATGAGAAAACGTTGTGATTGATTGAGAAGACGAGAGAGTAGTTTTCAAAAGTTATATTGTAGCTACGTACAATTCAGAGTTCAATGGCATAAATTATATTATTTCTATATTTTTCAAATCATTTGTGCTAATTACAACCCGACCTGAGGAGAAAACTGATCAAACAACATACTGTTTATTCTGAAAAAATAATACATGTTCACTCTGAGAAAATAAACATGCCATAGAAAATAGGACTAGGGGTTCTCCTTGGTTACTGTTTCTTACTACCCGAGTAATAGTTGTAATTTTAATTAGTTGCCAAATTCGTGGCTTACCCATAAATCTTCAGAATAAATATTTTCTTTTGTCTAAGGTGTCGGTCGAGGTTTTCTTTCCTCAGAAAGTTTGCCAGTAGAATTAATTGTGCAAATGCAGGGCCAAACTCCAAACTGACAGCAACAGTGCTACGATAATATTGAATAAAGGCAAGACATCAATTTTCAGGTAAAATGCAGTCTATCCGTTGACAATATTTGATCTCCTTGGGCTTATTTGGAAGATAGAAGTCAATTTCAAGGTGAGGAGTTCATTCCATCCTCATCTGCTTGGAGTAATACTCACATCTGTCACATGACAACAGCATGCACGTAGCAGCAACAGTCCAATCAACGATGGACCATGTTCTAGCTTTAATAGTGAATCAGTAATCCTGCTAATGCATGCGTAAAGGGAAAAACTAATTGACAATTTTTGTTGCCGTCTGCAGCTAATTCCTGACACGTTTGCTTTGCTACTGCTTTGATGATCACCTGAAGAGACAAGAGAGGCCATGGTTGGTGAGGTAGCTTCAGACGACGCAGTGGTGGGAGAAGCGTACACATCAACAATAGCTTGTGCTGCAACATGCAACTACAACAAAAAAACGCCATACGAAGGTGGTTAGCACGTCCCTATTGTTGCTGCCTACGAAGATGTATGATGATCATCTCCGTTGGCATAGTGCAAGGACTAATTTTGTAATCTATACCTGCTACTCTGCCGACAAATACTACTCCGTAGAGAGTTTTCTCCTGGAAAATTATAGTAGCAGACCAGTTTATATGCACTAAATGCAGGTGTAATAATTTGTAGGGCTGATCAACCATATCAGAATCAAACTTTAGTTTGTTTTTGCCGTTTGGATCATTTGTTACCGAGAGGTGCGACAAATATTTTTGAAGTGGGATTTCACGGCTGTAAAGCCCATCTCGTTAGGAAAAAAAATTGGAGCTCCAACTTTGAAAGCCCGGAGATAATCGGGCTGTATGGCATAGTTTTTCATAATTGGGCCGTAATTGACATTGCTTCAGTCTTTAAGCCACACAATGCATGCAGAACAGCACAAGTCTGAGAGAGTGAGACGATTGATGGATTTCAACGATAAAAGTCAGGTCTAGGTGGGATTCACATGAAATGAATCGAGGGGAGAGCATATTTGGTTTTTAAATAAGAACAAAGCTCTCCAATTATTATTGACTTATTGTGAAGTGTGTGTATATAAAGAACAGATACGTGTGAAATCGAGTTGTCGTAAGTGCTTGTCCACTTGTTTTTTAGCAAAATGAGAGAAATTTGCATGGTCCATCATCAACGGGGGGCAAAAGTACGGAGTAGACGCTAAGCTACGCACAAAGCCAGCAATCGATCGTCGATCAATGGCCATTTGGGAGGTGGGACCAAAATGAGCCTCTTGTGGTTTGTGCCTTCTCCGGCGCAGGGCTGAACAGAACACACAGGGACCAAATACAGTACACCGATCCACACTGAAACGCTATGATTTTTTTTTTTTGGCTGGGTGTGTGTG
>CM002485.1:14453129-14489945 GCA_000325765.3 Leersia perrieri
GATCACCGAGCCCCCCAACACACACACACACAGACAATTGCCTGTCGTATGTAGCAGAGAGCAATTCATTCTGTTTTCCGATTGCTCTCTTACATGCCTTTTTTAATCAAATTGTTAGCTTCTGTTCTCTGCCCATGCTTCTTTTGGGCTTTGACCTGAGAGATTGTGGTTTTAATCATTAAATCTGCATCCCAAAAAAATGTATGTTGTCCTATATGCAGGAATGGAAATGTGAGTTCTTGTTTAATGCTGCTCATTTGTTGCCTGTACTCAAGAAAACATGTTACAGTTCCCCGCAAAAAAAAAAAAAGAAAACATGTTACAGTTTTGTGTTGTAGTTCTTGTTTTCTTTCATCCCTGTATTAGATAAGGAGTTTGGTAGGCACTGTCACATGATTTGGCGCCGCAATTGATTTATTAGTTAGATTAGTAACCTAAGGAATCCAAGAACATTAGCATACATAAAAAAATGCAAAGAAACAGGGGACAGAAGAGGGTATTCTTTACTTTGCCCAGTTGGCATCCCATGAAGTGATGCTTGATGCTTCCTTCCATTCGATTATCTCTTGCTGTCGTTGGTGGTAAATCATTGTTAATAGTACTACCTTTTCTTTTCTGGAAGAAGAAAAGGAGGAACAAGCCAATGTGGCCTACATAATATGTGGTCTAGAAAGTTGGCATCAGTAGTGAGTAGATGCAACGAGGAAATTAAGGCAGGAAAGAAGGGATAGAAAAGAGGCTAAAAGGTTGCTTGAGCATAGTGCATCTTCACACCTTAAAATTTCTGGTCAAATTGTCCTTAACATAATTGATATCACATAGACGACATATCGTTTTCGACATTGCCTTCCATAACACCTGTGATAATTGGACCACATCTTTAGACGAGCTTGTTGAGATTTCTTTATCCATATGTTATATGTCAAGATTGCATTGATTGTAGTTTTATCTGAGAAAAAAATGGATATTACCACTCCAAAGGGTGTCACCCAAAGGAATGGCCTATCTTACTGGCTTATTTTTATCGGATTTCTGTTTAGTATCTCAATACTTAGTAGTATCACAAGACTTCGTTCAATGTGATGTGTCCTTCAAGAAAAAGTTCAGTTCCTATACTGTATCTGGTGTAATTTTTATTCAGATTTATGGACGGACTTTTACCTGATAGGCTTAACAGGACCAAAAGTAGAATTTGTTCGGCTAAAAAAGGTAAAATTTGTTGAACAAATAGCACAATTCTTGAATTAGGAAATTTTAATAGTCAGATTTGTTGCTTGGATATAGTAGTTTTTGAATTAGGAGAACATATCGGTTGGATTTGCAGCGTTGACATAACAATAATTGAATCAGGAGAACAAATTGGTTAGATTTATTGCGTGGATATCATAATTATGGAGTTCGAAGACCCAAATTGGTTGTTTCTTGGGTTTAATATCATAACAACTTCTTGAACCAGGAACCTTTTTTTGCATGAATTAGGAACAGAGACAAACTGACGCCATGTTACCATTGTGATGGCTTCTAGCTGACTCATTGCAGTCCTATCTTCACTCCCTTGTTTTCCCAAACTGCAATCATGTTGGCAAGTGGATGCGATGATGCACCTCTCATATACTGCCATCCTGCTCCTGCATGCTGAAGAACATCATGATTTTTGTTCTTGTTGTCAGCAACTACCTTTTCCTGAACTTTTTCACCCTTTCTGTGCTGCAATGACATATTGCTATCCACCTTTAGCTTCCTCTTTGTCAGTAAAGCACAAGCAACAAATTTCTCTTTCAGTTACGATAAAAATTTCATCTTTGTGCCATACAGATCATGCCGTGCGCTCCCGAGCTCGCCAATGGCGAGGCAGCCGGAGCAGTCAAGGTCGGCACGACCGGCACCATCGGCTCGCTGATGACGAGGGAGCTTGAGGCAATCAACAAATCCGAGCCGGCGACGCCGCGCCGGAGGCGGCAGGGCAGCCCGGTGTCGGTGCCGTGCGTAGCCAGCCCGAGGAAGATCATCGCGCTGAGGAAGAGCTCGACGTTCAACAACGTCAGCGACAGTGGCCGGAGGACCGACCGTGTCAGCGCCGAGGAGGCGGACGCCGGCAAGCTGACGGCGAGGAGGAGCTCTACTGCAGCGGCGAGCAGCTCGCCGATGCTGCGATCGGACGGCAGCGAGATCGTGGATGGCAGGAGGAGGAGCAAGGCGAAGAAGGCGGCGGCGGCGGCGGGGTGCCGGGTCGCCGGAGTTGAGGTTGTGGATGTGAGGTGCGGCAATCCAATGAGCAGCCGGCTCAGGAGGCTGGGATTCTCCAAGCTCTCGGAGACGTTCGCATGAGCAGATCAGCAGATCGTCTTCTTGATTGCAGCAGCTATGCTACTGTTGCTAAATGCAATCCAGTATGCAATTATATTGCTAGTAATTAAATTTGCAATTTTTCCTTGCTGGTATTTCTCATAGTCTCATGTATGAAGAAGAGTTTATTTATGAGAAGCATGCATTTCCCCATCAGAATGCAAGTTCTACATGTGTACTGTATGTATAATCTATTGGACATTTTCGCGCCGATGAGCTGGCACGTTGAGCACCACCGGATCTCGATTCGACGGTCCAGATCTTGCGCAGATGGACAGCCTGGATTAAGGGTGTGTGATATGGAAATGTGAACTTGATGGGAAACCTTGTTTGTCTGCTATGACTGTTGTTGAACTGATGTCTGAAACCAGCTTAATGCATCCAAAATTCCAAAATTGGGCTATATTTGAGCTGTTCATGATTGAATACAATGTCAGAAGATCACTACTATTTCCCTCACTATTGCATATCATGTGAAAGAGACAAGAGGGAACGTAGCACCTCCTACAGAATCCTAATGGTGACGATTGTGAACAGAATTAGTAGTATCTTTGATTGGGTGCTCTGTGACGAGCTATTTAGTAGTAGCTCTACTTGAATGACAGGATAACTGAAGTGTTCTATAGAGGGGTAGGAACTTCCTCTAATTGATGGCTAATCAATCATTCATCAAATAATGGTCAGAATAATCAAAATCCAAGCCAAATGATTTGAGCTTGGGAGTTGGGACTGAGATTTTGGGAGGGGTTTGTTGGATTTCCCAAACAAGCCGGTTTGCTTATTCCAGGAATTGGTTCACAGTTCTGGATAATAATGCCATGAAGCAAATACTATAATGCTTGAGTAGGCATATTACTCTCTAAACTAGTTTTTTTTTGACAAACAAAGTTTTTATCGATCTCATGATTACATCAAGATGATACAACCATACTAAAATGATAAAATCACTCCCGGCCTCTGCATAGCTAGGATGCACACAGCCAAAACACACTAACACAAATAATGTTTTAATAAATAAAACATAGCTTAACTAAGAATAAATCCTCAATCTAAACTGCCATCCATATTCCCGGGTAAAAAACTCCATGACCACTCGTTCCAACTGCTGACATGCCGCTGCAACTGTATCCCATGAACCAGGCTTCTGGAGGATAGCCCAAGTACATAGCCAGCGGGTAGCTCTGAAAATAACCTGTAACGGAGAAGAGATTTTTTTTTTCAAATATTATATCATTCATGCATAGCCAAAGCGGCCAAACAATAGTCGTTGCCCCATAAGTGACTTTAATTTTTTTTTTCAAAACCCCGTAACCAATTCCCAAACATATGAGCAATTGAACGAGGTTGAGCCAAACCTAAAGCATCCTGAATGACAGCCTATATAGATCTAGCAAAACGGTATTGAAAAAACAAATGTAAAATTGATTTATCCTTATGATAAAAACAATAAGTTTTACTGTCATTCCAATTTCTTTCTCTAGATTGTCTCTCATCAAGATTATCCTCACGGCGTAAGTACCATAGGAACAAGTTTTACTCTCTAAACTAGTACGACCATTTAACAATGCCAGCCATCTTCTGCCCTGAAACTAGAACACTTGCAAATAAAAACACAAATGGATGGTGCTAAATATGATTCACATGGCAAAGCTGCCACCATATGTTGTGCAGGTGGTACCGGCCAAAACTGAAAGCAGAGCATACAGGTCCCTTTTCCCAGGAGGCAGTAGTATGCTGTTGTCCCAATGTGGCACTGAGCAATCTCTATCTTGTATGATTTCTACCATTTACAATTTATTTAGTTTTTTCACGCCCTTATGATTCCAACCCCATTTCTCACATTATTCAGATTAGTTTCGCATGGTAAATTCTAGTAGCTGGCTAATTCCTAATCTTGAACCCTAGTTTAAAACTATGATGTATGGCTACATGTATCACAGTATCAGTCAATCAATGGCTTGAGAGGATATTTTCATGGTTTGTTTTTTTAAGTTCTAGTACGTTTCTTCGCTTGAAGTTGCAAATAAAACTTTTTTTTCTCTTGAGGTTTATTTTGTCTATCTCTATGCCATTTCTTTTGGAATTTTTAGTTATGTATGCTTATTTTGTACCTTAAATATATGCCTTCTCAAAGAAATTTATGCCTTTTGCAATAGCAAAAGTACATGCACACATAAAGGGGTCATGAAGTTGCTTCTTTTTGCTGTTAAATACTCTTTAAACTTAGGAAATTACAGGGAGTAAAGTGCAAACGTAAGATGAAAACAACATGCCTAATTCCACAAAATGAATCAATCCTCATGACTGAGCGTCCGTATATCTATCTCCATCGTCCTCCCTGAAATTAACTGAAATACTTGATTTCATGCCAAAAAAATCCAGACAAAAAACAGTCTTATGGAGTAGAAATCACATAAGTGAGAAAAATACACAACAGCCAAGATACCGAGAACAACAGATCAAGAAGTAGAGAGACTAACGCTTTGAGAAACGAACTATACAGTTTACATTGAAAAGCTTAACGAGAAGCTCAACTCTATGTCATTTGGACATGATAATACTATTAAGTTGTTTTATTCATCGGGATCTTTTTTTTTCAGCCTTGGATTTCAAATCGTGAATAACACGGATGTAAAAGTTTTACCTGCAAACTATTTTTTTTTTTTTTTGCTTCATCACAATCTAACATCACATACTGCCGCACCCTCAACTTATCAATCAAAAGAAACAAAGCAGATTACAAGGGGCTTGACAAAAAGAGATCCCGATACAAGACCTGATTTCATTTCAGAAAACTAAACCTTATTGGTAATTACAAAGTAGAACAGTGAAGGAAGAAATCGCTAAGGGCTTATCTGTAAGAGAGAATAAAATCAGGGGCTAAAGGGCAGACAACATAAAAATATCTCCATCCATAACGTCAAGGTCCTCAAAGGACGGGAACGCGAGGAAAGCATTACCAGAAGGGGCAAAATGGAAAACCCGAGGACAAATCTGTGATGAAAGAAATGAGCGCCAGGGACCTGGAAGGACGGGAACGCGAGGAAAGCATTATTAGAAGGGGCAAAATGGAAAAGCCGAGGACAAATCTGTGATGAAAGATATGAGCGCCAGAGACCTGGACAGACTTCTCAAAAAAATTTGGACCATTTCTCGATTTGTGCGTGTCATCCTTGCGCAGGGGCCATGCTAATCTTCTCTGTATCGTTCCAATTTTATCGGATGTCTCCGAAGAGACGAGCTATGTGCTGCGGGCGTGTATATAACCTGGTGTGTTCTTAGTCGAATTACCGAGGCGGTACTAAAAACTAGCGCCCGCGTGTGGCACTGGCCGTCCAAATCTCAATCTACGGATCAGATCGGATTCCCTGGAACATGCGGGATGTCTCGCTGACCTTGGGCTGCGTGGGCCATTACCGTTTCAGCCTTTTGGGCCGTATGGAAAAAGAAATTTCCACACGAGGCCGCATGGATTAGCTGTCTGTCACAACAGCATCTACAAACTCTAACCCATATCTCACAGATTAGGCATCCATCGAGCACTTTTTATATCATATCTTCTGCACTTTCTGAATATCTCTTACACAACCAATAAGATTTAAAGTGAAAGATTCAGTGTGAGCCTTGACACCAAACTGTTTGAGATCACAACTTATCCGTTCCCTCCATATATCGCTCCCCTCTTCTCCACCTCTCGCTACCCCAAATTCCCAAAGACCCAAGCCAACAATGGCGTCCATCCCGTGCACCTTCCAGCTGAGCGCGAGGGCGGTGGCGTCGTCGGCGAGAGGGGCGAGGGCGCCGCCGCGGCTGGGGTGGCTGCGGCCGTCGCGGCTGAGCGCTGTTGTGCCGGCGAGCGAGAGCGGGAGGGTGGGGCCCACGTGCTTCTTCAAGTTCGGGAACAAGGACGCCGAGGGGGCAGGAATCTATGGAAGCCAGGGAAGGGACGACTTCGACCGCGACGACGTCGAGCAGGTGAGCCTAGCTGCTGCTTTGCCTGCTTCATCTTCCTCTTCTGTTGTCCTAGTAGTAGAAATGTGCTGATGAATGAATGGCTTAGCAAGCAATGTCGCACTGGGATGCTGTCTTTCTTATCTTACTACTGCTATATATCTTGGTCATTGGGAATTTTGAATTTTGATTCTAATGTGAGATGAATTTAAGCCAAACACTCCAGATCAACGCTTCATCCCATTTGTTCTCTGTATACATATAATCTCTACTCAGTAGCAAATAGCAAAGGAGGAAAAAAAAATTATCAATCACGCTACAATTTAGTCTTGTGTAGCTTCATGGACAAAATGCAAGTTGTAGTTGCAGGGTATCTGAAATTCCGAATATGCTAATCCATCCAGATACCAATTCCTGAATACTCTAGTTGGGGGTTAGCACATTCAGAATTTCAGATTGAAGAACAACACCTGAACATTGCGAACATTACTGGCAAAAGATTCAGAATTAATTTTGATTCCTGGAATGAGATTGTGAATTCATCTGAACATGAGCGTGCGTGTATGCAGTACTTCAACTACATGGGGATGCTGGCGGTGGAGGGAACCTACGACAAGATGGAGGCGTTGCTGAACCAGGAAATCCACCCGGTGGACATCCTGCTCATGCTGGCCGCCTCCGAGGGCGACAAGCCCAAGATCGAGGAGCTCCTCCGTGCCGGCGCCAAGTACGACGTCAAGGACGTCGACGGCCGGACGGCGCTCGACCGCGGCTCCGACGAGACAAGGGAATTCATCCTCGGCTTCGCCGCCACATTGGCCTGATCACGCCTGGGTGTTTCAGCTGTAGTGTATATTTTTTTGCAAGTTTCTTTCTGCTGTTTGGTAGAATTTAGCCGGGAGATTCACAGGCTGTTTCCATGCAAGAGGTGGTAGTGGTAATCTTCATCTGTATCTTTACAGTTTTCAGTTTTCACCGTGTGAGGCTATGCTTTGTAAAAGTTGCTGTACAAGTATCTTTCATTGTTTCGTCAGAAGTACTATGAAGAAGCATGGATACCCATAGAATTGTACGATGATGACATGTTAAGATGCGTAATCGTAACAGAATGCAACATCATGAGCTTCACGAAAGGCAATAGGCATCACTGCAAGTCTGCAATACCAAGCAAAATTTTCATCCTTTACTGTTCAGTTCAACTGTTATGTCCATGTCGCCGTCAGCACATTATCTATGTACTACCCTAGTTTTACAACGGCATTCGCCGAAAGACTCACTTGGGGAACAGTCTCTTACCAACGCCTCAACAACGAATCCGAGTATAAACTCTATAAGCCCCGTCATGAATCCGCCAGATCATTATTCATTTTCTTCTATATTCATCTTGGTATATATTTCTGTATGGCCTGTAAATGTAACTAACTACAAAACATGGGGTAAATGGCAGATGTACTTCAACTTTGGATGTGACCGTAGCGCTTGTTGGAGAGCCGTGTCCACTGTCACGCCCTCACGGAACAACTTGTCATACAGGAAGCAGATGAACTGAGCCATGTACTCCTCGTCATCAAAATCTTTGCTGCGTTCGCCATTTTTCTCAGCGTCGCTGTCTTCCCAGTCACTTGTAGGGCTAGCAGGTTCCGGATCGGACTCGGAAGCTTCATCATCTGCAATGACAAACTTCCCATTCTCGAGGCTGCCATTTGTATCCATTCCATGGGACACTATAGCCTGGGAATCTGGAGGCTCAATGGACGACGAGATGACGGCTTTGGCACCAGAATCCATAAATGCCTTGACCAGGCCATGCGCAAGGCCATACTTGCCACTGCATACAATAATCCTCTCTCTCCATGCTCCAACCTGACAAAACATGTATCAAGCGAATCAACACTAAATAGTGCCAAACTCTAGATGAAAGGCATGCTATCGATTTGAGCATTACTAGATACAGTATATCTTTACTACAGCATTGGCAGCAATTCGAGCATGGTAAACATTTGGTTTCTGACTAAAATGTTCAGTCATATGATTGTGTGAGCGATCATGGTCAAATTTTGGCTTGATCAATAGATATCATGACTTGTGAGAAAATGTGCCGTTTCCTATGACGTCATTTTGATAGCGGCCCAATGAAAAAAAATGTGCAGGGTCAATCTTATATTTATAATTTCGAGAAAAAACTTGTATTTATAGTTGAGTTAATTACCAGTAACCTACTATACCATATTTTAGTTGGAAATTAGCATCCAATTTCACTAGATTTCACTTGCATGAATATTTTGTAATACGCAAATTTTTAAGCACAATTAACACACTAAATAATAACAGAATCTGAATAGCAGTTCAGTGTAAGTGCAAGCTATCCATGCTGGCATACCATCCATCGGACATCTTCAGGTGTCATATGAGCAGCAGGCACTGTTCTTCTGAACATAAAGGCACCAATTTCTTGATTATCTTCCATTACCTGCGACAAGATAGCTTAGTATATACATAATGATTTATCTCAAACACAAAGAAGGAAATCAATTCCTACTTGTGTTTGGCGCCCTATATAGCGGTGGTGAATCCCACCGATTTCAAACGATGGCCACTCTGCAACCAACTCAGACAAACATGAAATCTTCGACAAGGAATATGCTCCCTTTCTCTTACGCCCATGCAACATGGCTGACAAACTAGTTTTGACACACTGCAGAAACCTGTCTGCAAGTTCCCCTGGTTCCGCAACTACAAACACATCATTCTGCCAGCTGCAGTAATAGTTTTTGCATGACAATCAGAATAAGAGAGAAAATAAACATGCTGAGGCTTTCTTCAGTAAAATATCATGCTAAAAATACCTCAATATTGAGCCAGTTGAATCATTTTGAAGCGCCAGGTGTATTACACCAACTTGAGGCATATTTTGCAACTTATCATATAGTGATCGAACATGCACAGATGGCTGCCATGACTTTAGTGGTGACGTTGGTGGTGAGGACTTCGCTGTTGGGTTACCATCAAGGCTGAGTGGTGGAACTAGGTCAATTCGACCAATTCTTTGAGTGCCCTCTGGGCTATAAAGAAGTGGACTAGATGGAAAACTGCCAGTGAATAAGGGAGAAGTAATTGGAGTTGGAAGTGTGGTAGCTGCCTTTCCAAATCCAGAAGCGCTGTTCATTAGAGTAAGCCTAATGCCATTCAGAGAGCAGAATGTTTCAAGCGAACGAGCATGATTTAATTTCTTCCCAAAATCAGGACTATATGAAGCCTCTACAAGTAAAACCACACGCCTCCATCCTAATGTAGGATTACCTTCACTAAAACCTGAAATAGTGGATTGAAAAATGAATCAACCAAATATTCCTAGCTATTATTAGTGCAAAACCTATAGAAGACAAACCTGAATTTGATGACTTGAATCTTGAAAAAGACATGGATTTGGTAATTTCAGATGGCTTTTCTTCCTCTTGGTATCTCGGAACTAAAAGCTCACAAACATTCTTGAAATCTTGAAAATTTTTCTGGATGTACTCTTCAGTTGCAGCTTCCAACTTAAGCCAGACAGCAGGATCAGTCTCATCTAGCTCCATACCACACCGCTCATCAACTGTCACAATAACAAGAGTCCCATTCTTTGAATACAGAAGTTCAACAGTAAAGATGTACTAGAAATAATTAAGCAACACATCACGATTGAGTTGCTGTTGTTCAAGGCCTTCTTTGGAACTCAAATTACCTGGATTAAAGCGGAAATATTGCATCTCCGGGAGCATCGGTATCAGTGTGTCCAAAGTTTCTTCAACTCTCTCCACAGAGCATGCACTTTCTATCAATACTTGTCCGGTGTCCAAGTAGCGCCACCCACCTCTCCGACTCTAGACACAAAATACATGGAATAAACTTATAATAAGAGAATGCACTAGGAGATGTATATCTCACATCAAGTTCGCTGGGAGTGCAAACTTATTGTACCGCAGAAGTTGACATTTCAAGCTAAAACCTATCACTGTTCATATTGGATTAATCAGGTGCTTCTTCTAGTAATTTATGGCTATAGTGCAGTACTGCAGTATAAGCAGAGATTAAATAATATAATGCATCAAATTAATACTACCCCCGTTTCATAGATGTTTGACTTTTTGCTTATAACGTTTGACCATTCGTCTTATTCAAAAATTTAGTGCAAATTTTTTAAAAAACAAGTCATGCTTAAAGTACTTTTGGTAATAAAGTAAGCCACAAACAATATAAATGATACTTCCATAATTTTTTGAATAAGACGAATAGTCAAACGTTACAAGCAAAAAGTTAAAACATCTTACATTATGAAACGGAGGGAGTAGATCCCATATGATGTCACTTACAGGAAAAGCTTCAATATTTGACATTGATTAAAAAGTTATCCTCTAAATTGACCATCCTGGAACAATATTGAGCCAAAGAAAGTTCATGATCCATCATATACTGGCATATTGTACATGTGTTTGACGCATTACAAAATTGGGAAAGAAATATTTCTTCAAAATATGAGCCATTCAGTATATACTTGGTTTCCCAGGACATGGATTAACAATAGCTTGGCAGGCTGAACAATACTTAAGAGCTCTAACAAACAACAGTATTAGCAGAAAAAATGGCAATTGTGATGTATATTACCTTAGTCGGAACTGAACCACACCCTATTGAAACTAGACAATCTATTCTTGTATCAGGCCACAAAAGTTGTGCTTCTCTTATCGCAAAGATTGTGGGATTGTTGGCTACAATAGCTCCATCTTGCCAGCGATTTACATCTGAAGACAAAGGAAGAAAACCAAAACAAAAAGCTATAAGGACTGAGGTAGATAACAACTTGAGCACTCCAACAAATAGAAACATACTGTTCTTGCACAAAACAATGTCCAGTACTAAGTTTACGAATATTTACCATCAGAGAAATCATCCAGATAATATGGAGCTGCCGAAGATGCTCTTATGGCTTCCCATATGCGATGCTTGCAGCTCCCCATGAAAGCACCACGTTTAATACCAACAGGTGCACCAGAAACAACAGTTCCAACTGTGTTAAATGGTTTACTACCAACCGGGGCACCAGAAACAGGAGTTCCAACTGAGCTAATTGATGGTGATTGGCTTTCTGTCATGACTGGTGATACTTCCACAGTGCCAGGTGGATACTGGAACATATGGCATCAGGTTAACAGACAGCCAATACTCAAGAAGGAGAAAATACAAGTGAATCTGCATTCTTCCTATGTTCCTAACTAATGAGTACAAACATTGACATGGCAATCACAACCTATAAATGGTAAGGAAACAAACCTGGTAATTTCGGAATATATATGGCTGGGCAGGCATGACACTGACTAAAGTAGATACAGCAAAAACCTTCGGAATGCCTTTTACAGCAGACTCTATAAGGAGGTCACCATCTTCATCAGCACACATTTCCTTTAGTAACCTCTCAAATTGATCTGCACTGTGCTGTAATTAAGACGTTGGTCACTAACTATATCGAGTGCCATATGAAACGCCATATAAATATCAAGTTTATTATATTATTTACCTTTGATCCATGTACAACCACCCTAAAACTCTGTGATGAACTTTTAAAAAGCTGATCAATCTTCTCCTTCCATGTAGCAGCTTCATCCTTGGGGGCAGGTTCAGCAAAGACAAGTTTGCCTGGAGAAACCAACAGTTCACTCAGCAACTTGGCAACACTAAGACAAATGTTGAACTTCAAGAACCAAAAGACACTCACCAAGTTTTGTATATATTTCTTCACACTGATCCAAAGTCATCTGCTTGATTCCAAGAGCCATCGCAAGCATGCCACCTGTCGACGTGCCACATATGAGGTCAAACATTTCATGTATGCGTTTCCCAGTCCCTTGCTCTATCTGTTTAAGTATTTGAACAGTTGCAAGGCCCTTCATGCCACCACCATCCATAGATAGAATGCGCAGACCCTTCTTTGCAACTGGCCTTCCTCTTATTGCTCGACGCAAGTTCTCATTCTCACCTAAAAATATTGAATACGTATTTACAAACTAATCAACATATGTTATGGTTAATTGAATATTCACAAAAATCAAGATTCAGGACCAAAACAAGCATACCTAGAATTGCCAAAGCACGTGCAGCAGCCTTGCTGACACGCTTCTCTTGTGAAAAAGTTAAGCGGATTAAAAGATCGCGCAAACTTTCAGAGTGCATGAGGGTGCGACGAGTCTCCAAGCAGAAAGCCAAATTGCCAACTGCAAATAGAGATAGACGTTGCACCTAAAAAAAATGGAGCAAATACAAGTGAGCTCACCAGTGGGTATCCAAACAACACATCAACCAGAGTCTTAAATCCAGATCATCTTGCCTCAGAATTCTTGTGTGCGCAAAGTGTTTTCAGTGACTTCAGAACATCTTTAGTCAACATCTTTTGAGCAACATGATCGGAAACAAAAGTTAAGGTGACTACAACTTGCAATACTGATACTAGTTCTTCTTCATCAAATGATTTCAGTACAGCTTCAATGGGCTTCATAATATCACACTTAATCAGTTGCATAGCTGACGAAATATCTGATCCCAGTGATGAAAGAGCAAGGCATGCTTGCTCAACCTGCAAAGTAACTTCCAAATTAGAAAAAGAAGGAACTGTGGTGTGCTTGAAATGAACATTGTGTTTCCGCAGAATTTCAAAAACAATGAACGAGGGAGATTAAATATGTAGTTACCACATGACGATTATCACTGCTTATCATGCTTATAAGCTGCCTGACCGCATTTTCTTCTTTGCTAATGGCGACTTGGTTGCTACGATCTTCCATTATTTTGGCCAAAGCAGAGGCTAGCAAAGGATGGTGACAGGAAGAGAACCGGAAAACAAGTGAAAAGAAGGCACTAAGTTTGTGCCTGGCCGCGATGAAGTAGGAACTATTTTCAGTCTGAAAATGAAAATAAAATACAGACTTATCAAAATGGTTGGTAGTAGTGAAACAACCTAGATAACAGGATAAGAAAGGATAGTTTATCAACCTCAATTTGTACAGTGACAGATTTAAGACTTTCCAGTGCTTCGATTCTAATATTTGCAAGTGTGAGATGCCTAAGGTTATGCAGTGGCAAAATTTCTGGGAGAAACTCCAGAGGATTCCCAAACAAGCGCAATATACGCAACTTGGGCATTGACCTGTCCGGAACAAAGGATGAATAATTAGCTTAACGATACCAACAGGAAGAGACCATCAAAACAAACATACAAACAAGAAAAGCCTCTGTAAGACAATTGAATAACCTGAAATCCAATAATGGGCGGACAAGCTTATTATGTTCCAATGATAATTCCTCCAGCAAAATACATTGCCGCAGTTCTGCTGCTTAGCCAAAGGCAAGTAAGATCTTAGATCAGTGCATGGGCAGTTGATATAACAACTTGAATGACCACGAGTCTTGAAGTGTCAAATAAGCTATGAAACATCAATATCTGAGTTTTCAATTGAGTTGCAGGCATGCTCACTAACCAGGTACGGAAATTAGCATGTTGCTGTCGACTGTCAGCACTTTCAGTTTCTTCAAATCACCAACTTCAGGAGGCAAAACTGACAATTTGTTGTTGTCTAGATGTAGCTTCTCAAGAAGTGCAAGCCGAGTTAATTCAACTGGAAGCATCTGCCACGTTTAGTTAGCATTTCATGGTTAGATCATTATAGTATCTCTGTGTCCAACACTAGGTTTCCAAGGCCACAGATTCAGGGGACAAACAAAAATATAATACAATTATTAGGGAGGAATGGTGGATAGATGAACCATGTATCTTTTCACAGCTAAACCAGGGCATATTATATAAAGCAGTACGAATGAAGAAATCAAACGAACTCTACGAAACCAAACAACATTAGGCCACTAAGGAGGTCTGACAAGAGAACAACATTCACACAGAGCACAAAGCAATCATTGCTAAGAAGCTGTCAGTGGTCTGTGATAGGTAGCATAAATCCACAGAAAATCACTGAGACATGGCTTTGAGTTGCACAATGTGGGGTTAAATGTTTAAACCTGATTAGAATCTCTACTGCTAAAAGTAAAGGAACGTGAAGCAACCAACATTCCTTTATACACACCCAATCAAATTCTCTCAACAAAAAACGACAGCGCTACAATGCCACCGCCAAAATCACAAGAGCATCGAGCAATCCAAGCGGTAAATTAATTCTACATTGATCGGGGATGCGGTAAAACACTAGGCGGTACGGAATGGAAGGTTCTCGCATGGATCGGAGGGGAAACGAATAGAGAAATGGACTCACCAACAAGCCGCAGTTGCAGAGGCTGAGCACGGCGACGGAGCGCCAGTGGTCGGCGAGCACGGGGACGCCCGTGGCGGCCGCCCCGTCCACCGCCGGCGCGGGCGCGAGGTTGGATCTGATGAGCCGCGCGAGCACCCCGGCGCCGTCGCCGCTCCCGACCGCGGACCCCACGGCCCGCGCCACGCGCACCGACCGCAGCGCCTCCCGCCTCCTGACCACCCGCATCTCCACCGCCACCGCCGCGTCGTCCTCGCCTTCGCCGCCGTCCTCACCCCTCGTGGCCACCAGATCGACGCAGACGACGTCGTGCGGCGGCGGGAGCGCGACCATGAGCTGCGACTGGAGCCGCAGCGCGACCTGGTCCTCGTCATCACCCGCCGACCAGTCGAGCTCGATGCGGAACCCGAACTCGCCGTGGCTCCTGGCCGTCGGCGACGACGACGACAGCGGCGTGCTCCCGCCGGAGCCGCCAGCGGAGGACTGGGTCGGAGGGGAGGCCGGCTGCGACGGCGGCTGGTTGTGATGGTGATCGCGAGGTCCTTCCGCGAAATCGCCGTAGTCGAGGGTGAGGTGGAAGATCTCGGAGCTGCGCTTCCAGCCCAGGCCCCACGACGCCATGGCGGGCGGCGGCGCCCCCGCATCAAATGGCGGGGCGCGCGCGGCTAGGGCTCGGAGGCCAGGAGGATGACGCGAGGGGGAGGAAGACGAGATGAGGAGGCGGAAGATGGAAGGAAGCGGAGGCGGAGGGCGGAAGCGGAAGGGGAGAGGCGTTAGGCGTTCGTGTTTGTTCGGCTCGTTTGGTTTGGTCTCGGTGGAATTCTTCGTGTTGTTTTTTTTTTTCTTCTTTTTTTTTTTGGAGTTTTGGTCGGGGTTTTGCCTTCCGAGCTCCACTACCTAGCTGCAGTACGGGGTCTACGGCGTCTCCTGCACGAAATTTTGTGATGGATTCCTTTGCACTAGCTAGGGTTTTCTAGAAGTGTACTTCGTGAGCACGATGAGGTTGAGTAGTACTTGGTCGGTACTCCGAGTTTAATAGAGTTATTTTATTTTTTATTTTTATTTTAAACTTCAATAATTGGATTTGCAAAATGTATTCTGCCCCGTTTAGTTTGATAAAACTTTTTACAAAAATATCACATCAAACGTTTAAGGAAGGGTTTTTGAAGCAAATGGAAAAACTAATTTCATGGATAGCCTGGAAACCGCGAGACGAATCTTTTGAGCCTAATTAATCCGTCATTAGCACATGTGGGTTACTATAGCACTTATGGCTAATTATGGTCTAATTAGGCTCAAAAAATTCGTCTCGTCATTTACAGCCCAACTGTGTAATTAGTTTTTTTTATCTATACTTAATTCTCCATGCGTAAGTCCAAAGATTTGATGTGATGTTTTTGGGAGAAAAATTTTCGGAACTAAACTAGGCCTTTATGATACCTCCATCACTTGTCCAGAATATAGCTAAAATTAGCAATATTCTGGAACTGAGGTACCGGACCCTCAGAACTTCTGAAGTGCTCCAAACCCTATGATTTTGGTACTCTGTTCCATAATTTAACATGTGTGATTTATTTCATATTCACTTATAACTACGAAACTATTACTAACTCTGTCCCAAAATATAGAGTTGGGTTAAAAGCGCGGAAGGTATTTGCACATCACCATCTTCGAATAGAGCTATGGTAGCCCCATAAATAGCACATAGCAGAGCCGCGTCTAATACTCCGACAACTCCCATCATACGAAATGGGTTCAACGTCAATTATGAAATCGCCGGAAGAAAAATGATGGATAAAAAATGCAACCTTTCTCGTATAGAGCACATGGAAGAATCATGAGTCCAGTTCTATTACTCGACATGAGCAAACCAAACGTGGGGAAAAGCCACGGAGGCTAACCCTTGCTGTTACGTCCATCGATGGTTATTTGTATTTGACCGAGGGCTCAAGTGGCAGTGCAGGTGTTGTTGATATTGGAGAGACCTCCCATCTTCTCCTAGGTTGCTATATTATGGGACGGTGGGAGTAAAAAAATTGACGGTCTTTTCTACCAAAATAGACAAATTTCCAACCGTCTGATCTACCTTGAGATTTGTGCTAGGAGAGAAAACGATCTCCACATGAGTGTGTAACGATCTCTGGCATGAGTGTGTAACGCTGGTCAACAAGTCGCAATGCTCCTTCTCAACTTCTATACTAGCTACTTTCTTTGTGTCACGCTATAAAACGGAACTATTCCAACTTACTCCCTCTGATTATATGTTAAATCTAAACTAACCGACGTCAAACAATAAAAAAACATAGAGGGGTTATATAATATCTAGTCTCGTAGGATTTATTTTGGATGGACAAAGCTCTAGATATGAATCAACAAAGTTTACTTTGAAAAGGATCTAAGGGGGTACATTTAGGTAGTCCTCCGTGAGCATGTTTACCAAACTATTAAATATGTGTTTGGTGTAAAATTTGTAGTTTAGAAAACCAAATAAACTCATTTTTAAGTTCATATATGTTAGTGCTTAATAATGGTGAGCTAATGATCTATCTGTTTTCCATGCCATCAATAATCTAGTTTCATCCTCCATATAGCCATTGTAAATACGTAAAAATGTGCGTACACGCGACTTTTCAAATTTAAAAATCTTTTACAAATTTGGAAAAAAAGGGATTTGAAGACATGCAAAATTCCAACTCTTGACTCGTGATTCGTGAACCCACCAAGGCAAAGTCACGCCGCCTTTCTGGTCCCGCAGCTTCGCACGGCCGCAAACGTATCAAGAGTTCAAGCCCGACCGCCACCGCGGGACTTCCCCCCCAGCGATCTCCGCCGCCACCGACGCCGACGCGACCCTCCCTCCGCCGCCGGAAACCACTCTCCGCCGACGCCGCCCCTGTCCGGTAAGCTCCACCGCCCGCTTCTTCTTCTGCTTCCTCGCCGATGGTTTCTACCGTTCTACCCCTTCCCCCGCCCCCAACCTTCACGGGCCCCAGATCCGCATGCCCGCGCCGCCGTCTCCTCGTCCTCGCGTGCCCTAATTGCTAGGTAACCGACCGCCTTCCATTTACCCTAGCCATGCCAATTGCTCGTCGGAAACCCCTTGGCCGGTATAGCCTCAATCCAACAATCCAAACCACGGGGGTGCTCAACTCCCACCTACCCCCGAATCCCCTAACTCTGGCGGGCGATTAGCGAATGCCCTGGAAATATGCAAGATTTTATGCTGGGTGATTGTGCCTGCCGATTGCACATGGCTGTAGTGAGATCGATCTGCTCACACAATTTAATTGAGATATTCTCTTTTGTTCCCCTGTATTCCAACATTTTCTAAGCACTGAGTTTTAATACAAATTTGCTACTAAAATGCATT
Organism: Leersia perrieri; assembly: GCA_000325765.3. Lineage (NCBI taxonomy): Eukaryota > Viridiplantae > Streptophyta > Magnoliopsida > Poales > Poaceae > Leersia > Leersia perrieri. Next base: position 14,471,088 of record CM002485.1, read on the forward strand.
ACTTGATCTAGGTTTAAAGTTCGTTAGGTTCAGTTAATTGCCAGATCTCCAGCGTTAATCATATTACTCAGTTAAAAAAGGGCTAAATAAATTCCTTTACTAAACTGTGATGATGCGTTTATTAAAATGACCCAATTACTGCTTCTTTGTTCAGGAATGGAGAAGTATCAGAGCAACACTCGGTTTGCACCCTTCAGAGACGCTCCATTTGCTCTCCGTGGTAATAACTATTTCATGAGTGTGTCTATATGCTGTGCCATTCTGGTTTACTTTTGGTATATCAATCAATTACATTCTTGTGATGTACCTTATGCAATGCTGCAATTTACTTGTAACTAATGTTGGGGACACATTTCATGAAACCACACTAGAGCAAGTTGTTATCAGTTAATAATGAGATGTGGATTTCATTGTTTTTAGGTTTGTCTCTTATCTTTATGATACTGGGCGCCAATGTATAATTTGACGTACAGTTTCATGGAGACATACATCTACTAGTTGGTGCATCTTTGGCAGTTCTTTTTCTAAATTATGTGCACATTTGCAATGCAGATATAGTCAGCTATGTTTCGCAAAAGCTTTAGCGGTATGAAATAACTCAATAAGATGTCCCTCACCTTTTTTTCCATCCTTGTCAGGTGCTCTTGGTAGCTCAAACTCATCCTTCAGCAACATGGATTATCTGCGACAACCCTCAAGTTCTGGACAAGCTAGGAGCTACACATCTTCACCCCTAGGAGCTGTGAGACCAATGATGTCCCCATCTGGAAGCCGATTCCTGCACACAAGTCGTCCCCTGTCAGCTCCTGTTGCCAACCGCCCACTGTCACCCCATCTCCCTCTGAAGAAACCACAGCTGAGTGCTACGTTCTCAATCTCACACCGCATTTTTGGTGCTGCCTTGGGAGCTGTCATTATATCCATTCCTCTTGCCACCAAGTTCAGCCTCATGTTTGATGTCTGAGAGCGAAATGTGATTTTCATTAACTGGTTTACTTGCAAGGAATAACCTCGTGTCATGTTTGCAGACATATATGTGTAATAAGCCAAACCATCCAACGATCAGTGTAAAAAGATTTCGATTTTGAATGCTCTCTTTTCCCTATGAATTAGGGTGTGCTATACAAGTACTGTTTTCTCTGATGTTTATTCCTGTTGATGAATATTTCAAGAGATTTGAAAAAATTGTTTCCAACATGAGGTCTGTCGGTCTTGAGCTTACTGACAATGAAAAGGCTTGACACCTCCTTAACAATCTCAATCTTGATGTTTGGGCTATGAAAGTCATTTCCATCACAGAGAGTGCACCCTTGAGTTCCCTCACCGTGGAGAAGCTTTACTCAAAACTTAAAACCCACGAGATGGATGTTTTTCATCGCAAAGGGCAAAAGCACTCGATGGCACTTGTGACTGAGCCCTCTTCGAGCTCATCTGCTACTGAAACTGCTTTGGTGTGTGGTGGCATTTCTCTTGCTGCTTTACACTCTATCTCTGATGAGCAACTTGAGAAATTTCCTGAAGAAGATCTTGCCCTCTTTGCTATGAAATTTTCTAGAGCTTACAACAATGTGAGAGAAAGAAAAGAGATGAAATCCACAAAATCTTTCACTTGCTTTGAGTGTGGAGAGCCAAATCACATTCGTGCACATTGTCCCAAGCTCAAGAAGAAAGGAGAGAAGGCACCCAGGCGGCCTGAAGGACGAGGACGTGGGAACCGGAAGGAAGGACTGCGGAAGGTGATCCACAAGGTTCTTGCTGCTCTTGAGGAGGTGCAGCTGAGCGACGTCGACTTGGACTCCGACGACGACGATCATGACAAGGGCAAGAAGGACAAGGAGTTCGCCGGCATGTGCTGTTTCGCCGACAACGTCACGAACATGTGTCTCATGGCGCTTGAGGACTTGGATGACTCATCGGAGCATCCAAAGGTACTTCGTGGAGGGAGAAGTAATTCCTGGCTTGTGGATTCTGGATGTTCGCGACACATGACTGGAGACGCCAGATGGTTTACTTCTCTCTCCCGTGCATCCGATGATAAGACCATCACTTTTGGGGATGCGAGCTGTGGTACTGTCATGGGTAAAGGAACAATCAAGGTAAATGAAAATTTCACCCTGAAAGATGTGGCTCTTGTGAGCAAGCTGAAATACAATCGGCTCTCTGTCTCTCAACTTTGTGATGTGGATCTTGAAGTGCGTTTCAAGAAGGATGGTTGTAAGGTGCTTGATTTCTTCAGAGTCTCAAGTTTTTGGCATTTCTCGAGTCGGTCGTGTCTATTTTGCTGATTTTGATCACTCTTCTGGACCTTCTCGAAGTCTTGTTGCATCCAGTTTTTCTGATCTATTTTTCTGGCATCGTCGTCTTGGGCACATTGGCTTTGACCACTTAACTCGTTTAAGTGGTATGGACTTGATTCGCGGTTTGCCAAAATTGAAAGCTTCCAAGGATTTGGTGTGTTCTCCTTGTCGTCATGGCAAGATGACTGCTTCGTCCCATCCACCAGTGACTTGGGTCATGACGGATGGACCCGGGCAACTGCTCCACATGGATACAGTTGGTCCCACAAGGGTTCAGTCAGTGGGTGGGAAGTGGTATGTGCTTGTCATTATGGATGACTATTCTCGGTATTCTTGGGTTTTCATCTTGGAATCAAAGGATGAGACTTTTGGCTTCTTTCGTGATCTTACTCGATGATTGGCCATTGAATTTCCTAGAGCCCTACGAGCGATTCGCAGTGACAATGGGAAGGAATTCAAAAATGCCTCGTTTGAGTCCTTTTGTCAATCTTCTGGTATTGAGCATCAATTTTCTTCGCCATATGTTCCACAACAGAATGGTGTGGTTGAGATAAAGAACCGCACACTTATGGAGATGGCACGTACCATGCTTGATGAATACTCTACACCAAGAAGATTTTGGACAGAGGCTATTTCAATTTTCTGAAATTTCCAGTGCAAAGATGTTCATAGGAAGACAAGCCGCAGAAATAGCCTCCAAGTGGTCTCTCAACTATTTCTCCCAAAAGTGCATTCTCTCTTGTTCATGTAAGGATTTTTGTGAGAGTTATGATCTAGATCTTGTTAGGTTTTTGGTTCTTTAGAGAACTTGTGGTAGGCTTGTATTGAGTTTTTGCAAACTTCTATTCAATGAATGAAATTGGAAGTTTGCTGTGAAATTCGAATTGTTCTTTACACTTGTTCTTCTTTTATTCTTGCACTTTCTTTTTGATCTTGCAATTCCGAATCAATCTTGCAATCTCGACTTACTCATAGCCATAGGCTAAAATCTCGTGTCGAGCGCAAGCTATTTCTTCTCTTCTCTCTCTTTTATCTCCCTATTTCGATCTAGTCTCTATGAATGACTATGGTTGATTAGGTCGAGATTTTTGCAGAAATTTTGGGTGTTTTTCTTTACCTATAGATTCACCCCCCTCTCTGTAGCGGTGATGCGATCCTTCAAAAACAACACTTGCTCAGGTAATATATAACCACCGTTTTGTCAGGGAATTTTTTGGGATGAAAGGATGGGTTTTTGTTCATAAAAGTGTTGCAGGAAGCATATTTGAAGGTGCTATTCAATCTTTTAAAGCAGAACAGCAATCTTTTGATCCTCAAATGAGTTTGCCATCATCGCAAACTAGGTCAAATTCTTCAGACGACAATCACGCTAGCATATTCGAAAATAAGAGATTTTTACTTGTCCTTGATGACGTGCAGGATAATTTCCATAACATATGGGCAGATTTGAGCTCTACCTTAACAAAGGAGCTCCAGGGAGTATTGTACTGGTGACAACACGATCTGATGATGTTGCCAGAAGGATGGGTATTGAAAAAAACTGTTGTATCTTGTTGCGTCCTCTGCCTCAGTGTACTCTATGGACCATTTTAAAGGATCATACACTTAAAGAACAGGAAAACGAATCCCTACAATTAATTGGTCAGAAAATAGTTGACAATTTGCATGGCTTACCTTTGCTAGCAGAGATAATTGGGCGACTGCTGAGACAAAAGTTGAATGAGGAGCATTGGACGAAAGTTTCTGAGAGTATTTGGTGGATATATGCTATAGATCTGGACAACCCTGCCTTTCCTTCTGTAAAAGTTGTAAGTGAATACCTCACTATTCCCTTAAGGGAGTGCCTATGCTATTGTTCAATATTTCCATCCGGTTACTTGTTTGAAAAGAATAAATTGATGCACATGTGGACAGCAAATTTTGCATACCAGGAAGGTGTAGAGTCAATGAAAGAAACATTTTTCAATGAGCTTCAGAACATGTTCTTTCTCAAGCCAATGCATTGGGACAATATGTATTTTATGCAAATCTACTTCGAGAACCAACTGTTCATGTTTACAGGGATGAATTATATAGTATCACAGAGAAGGACAGAGGCAAGCAGCCCCTTGATCACCACCGAGCCATTGATATAAGTAGCTTTGATGTGCAGTTGGATGTAAGCAAGGTGGAAAAACTGAGAACCATGGTTATGACTGATAATTACAGGACAACCAATCAGAATGATAAGCTCATGGAAGTTTTGTCTCATTCCAGTAATCTACGGGTATCAGACTTGTCTAACATTAAGATGGAACCAACAAATTGTCCACGAAGCAATTTGCAGGCGTCCAGATCCTCCACTAAAACAGAATATATCAGTCCTCCTGATGTCATTCATACATTTGAACATCTCCGCTTTTTAGATCTATCATACACAAAGATCACAAAAATTCCAGAATCATTCTGTAAGTTGTACCTTTTACAAGTCCTTGGTCTGCGAGGATGTCATTTCACAAGCTTACCAAGAAGAATGAACGAACTAATTAATCTAAGATACTTATATGCAGAAGGTTGCACTTTATCTTTGATAGAGAAGATAGGGAAGCTAACTAACTTGCAAGAGTTGGAGGAATTTCATGTCAGCGAGACGAATCGGATAGTAGAACTGAGGAACTTGAATCAACTCAGTGGACAACTGTGTATTGCTAACCTTGAGAAGGTGTCACTAACTGCTGACGCAGCAGAAGCTGAATTTTGCAGAAAAACATACCTCGACAGGCTGGTGTTGAAATGGAACGATCCAATATTATCTGATTATTATGTTTGCATGTCCATCATTGAAGGCTTAGAACCTCCTAGAGATCTTAAGGATCTGAAGATCCAAGGTTACAGAGGATTAATCTTTCCAAAGTGGGCAGGGATGGGTCAGGATTTCAAATACCTACAGAGCATTCATATTAGTGATTGTGAGAACCTAGAATGTCTTCCACCTCTTGGGCTGTTTCCTGCTCTCAAAATTCTCTTACTCCACAAATTGTCATCTATCAAACAAATTGGCAGTGCTTTTTATGGAGATGAGAAAACAGTATTCAAATCATTGATGGAACTATCTTTCCACAGCATGTTAGCATGGGAGAAGTGGTCTGACATAGAAAAGTGGCAATCCATCCCACCGCTCAAAAAGGTCAGAATTGAAAACTGTCCATGTTTGAAGGAAGCACCATTGCAATCTTTCAGAGAAACATTATTGGAGCTTGTTCTATCAAATTGTGGTCCAATTTTAGGAAGCAGGAGATGTCCTGAAGGATTCACAAAACTGGAACATCTGAAAATCAGAGAATACTCTGGCTCAACCACCCTCCCATATCCTTTGTTAACATCACTTTTTGTGTTGAACGTGTCAAATAATGGGAGCAGAACAGATTTCAGTGCGGGCATAGCACAACTCCCTAATCTCAGGTGGCTGGTGATAGATGGTATTGTTCAAGTGATCCCGGATAAAACAGAACCAGTAGTGCAGGCCAAGATGTCTTCAGGTAGAATCCTACGCATCTAATGTCTATGTTACATTTATTGTATTTCATGCTTCAGCAAAGTTACGTTGATATCATTTTCCTTTCCAATGTGTATCTTCCTTTCACATTTCAATTTACTTGCTTCTGTGGATTAAAGATGATAAGAAAATAGTAATCTAGAAACATTTCCATGTTTTATGAGCCCAGAAGATACCTTCACAATTTTTCTCCTTCCTATATGTTAAAGATTTTTCCTTAAAATCTTCGTGAAATTTAACTTAAGTGTAAATATTTAAGACTAGAGTGAGTAGTTTATTTATTTTTTTAATAAATGGTTTGGTCCGTTGCAACGTACGGGCATATTTGCTAGTATGAAATTAATTTGACAACGGCTTAAAACCAATACAAGCAAGCGAGAGACAAATTACGGTGCACGCTCAAGCGCGCGCATCTCTTCAGGGCGTGTTCGTTTCAGCATAGAGACTGAAGATTTTTTTCTGCACGTAAAACGAGATAAGTCATTAACGTTATTAATTAAGTATTAACTATTAAAAATTTGAAAAATAGATTTATCTGATTTTTTAAACACATTTCGTATATAACTCATTTTTAAAAAACACACCGTTTATCAGTTTGAAAAGTGTGCTTACAGAAAACGACGAAAAAATCCAGCCTCCATGCTGAAACGAACGCCCCCTCAGTCCGTCTGCAATACTACGTATTTCAATAGTGTCAAATTAATTACATTACGTTCAGTTTGTAAGAGGGTTTTCCATAACCTTCCATTATATCGACCAGATCCAAAACGTCTAGAAAACAACTTGAATTTTCGCTAAATATTGTCTACTCTACATCAGTTTTGCACGTTTGCTTTAGCCAGTCGGTTAATGCAAAAACCTAGTCAAGACTAGTATGCTTTGAGATTAATTTCTCTAATACTAGCTAGTACCGTACAACTTATCTCACCCCTCTTTAAAGTCATTCATCGCTAGCACTCGATGACGGCATACTAACTTCCGTTAATGCGACCGTCCCCGACGACGAGGACGACGCGTCCGTCGTCGACGTCGGGGAAACATCAGTCACTTCAGTTGCCACGGCCACCACGTCATCCCCAAAGAGCTCCCCACCCTGTACATACACCCCAGCAAGCCTCCCAACAGCAAGCTCCATCCTCACCTTATTCCCCGCATCACCCCTCAGCCACGCGCCCACAACCTCCGCCTCCTCCCTCCCGCCGCTGCCGCACCTCCTCCGCCGCCACGGCGCCGCCCAGCACCACCACGCCGCCCTCCCGACCTCCGCCTCCATCTCCCCCACCACGTCCTCCACCTCGTTCGTCGCCGCGTCCATCCTCAGCACCCATTCGTTCCGCGCCAGCCGCACCTCGGCGTCGACGTGGGCGTCGTCGAGGCCGCGGAGGCCGCGGAGCGGGAGGGAAAGGAGCTGCGCCTCGATGACGTCGAGGGCGAGGAGTGCGGACTCGTGCGCGGCGTAGTCGTCGCCCAGGAAGGCGCGGAGCTTCTGCGCGGCCGACGCGATCGCGTCCGACATTAGCGCGCCGAGGTCGAGCGGTGAAGGGGAGGAATCAGCCGCCGCCGCAGACATGGTATGTTACGTGTTTGCGAATTATGACGGTCGGTGGAGTCGAGTCCTGAACGTGCGTCAACCACCTGCTGGTTTTGGTTTGCCGGGTTGGTTTTTGTTCGTAGTGTCGTGCATGTGTGCACGTGCGTACGTGTCCGAGATGGCTGCTGATGGTGTGGCGATCAACACTCTGTTTCGGATTCTGTTGTGTGATGCTGCTAGCCTGCTATGTGTCCGTCTTTGGTTATTATTCGGACGGTTATATTCAAGCAAATACGCTTGCGATTTGGGCCAAGTAACTCTTGGGTCCGGCGAGTGGAGGAGAACGGCGATGCGAGCCGACCTGGTGCGTGCGGGCGAGGGGATATGAGTGGGCTTGATGAGCCGATACAGATTGGGCTGGCTTAGTGCGCATTGTGCGAGGCCCAGTGCGGATTAGATTCCACTGTCTTTTCCCGTGTAGAATTCGGTCTGTATATTTAATACGTTGATTAATTAATTACAGCCTACATGCTATAAACCAGTTATAAAACCAGGTGGAGAAGTGAGGTTACGAAAATACTCTGTGAGAGAGTAAGATGGACCAGAAAATAATAGTATAAGAGCCAACTATTGTATAAGTAGGCTATTAGATTGGCTATAACTAACGTAGTAATTGTTAGAGTCGACACTATCTATACTATTGACGTTGCTTTAAGGTGTTAGCACGTTACAGTGGGCTTATGCCACTGTGTTGCACGCCCATTAAACTATGGAAGCCTCCTCCATGTTGCTTGCGGGCGGTGCCGCCGTGGGAGAAGGGAACAAAAAACAAGAGGATGATTATGATTTTACAGTAGTAGAGATGTTTGAACAGCGCCACATCCTTCAATTCGGTTTTATCGTTACTTTATTAAAGTATGTAACTACAAAAATTATAACAATATGAAAAGTTTTATTATAACAAATGTACTAATATAAATTCTGCATTTAAAATCTTACTTTTTTAACCGTCAGCTCCAAAATGTGACATGTTTCACTTTTTCCTCCGTCAAAAATTTTAACATTGCCCAAGTTCATGGAAAAAGACACCAACATATGTAACACTAGATTAGTTTCATTAAACTCCATCATGAAATATGTCTCGATAATGTATCTATGCTAATGGCTTTTCTGCAAATTTTGTTGAAGTTTAAAATTTTTGGCTTAGGACAGAACTAAGCACCTTATTTCAGAACGGATGGGGTGTTTGAACTTTACGACATCGTCTTTTTGGGAATTAATGGAGATAATACTCCCTCCTTCCCTTTTTTTATACGATGATCTAACCAGCTTCATACATATGAACCAGCGGGAGTAGTTAATCTGTAATTAGCTGCGTAAGTAAACATTAGCAAAGCCGCACGCATAGACAGACTGAGTGGTCAAATAGTAATACACCTCACTATTTGCTCAAATTAAATTCAGATATCTATAACATTATTAAAAGATATATAGCAGTGGTGGATTGGTGGTGGACGCGAGTCTGCCATCCTCCAACCTATCACTGATGTATGGGACCTATGTAAGGGAATAGCCTCCCAGTGACCCCATCCATCTCATCCCCAATCCAAGGTAGCGTCTCTGGCGCTGTGGCATAGCAAGATTGGAGACTTGGAGTCAATGATCGATGGAGTGACTGTGAAGCAGATGAGAAGGCTTTAGAAGTCGTTATCACACTGATCCGAGCGACCACCACCGCCATCGTCGCTGAACCTGGCTAAGCATCCATCAGCTAGCCGACATTCCCCTCCCCTCCATCATCAGCGACGTCGATGCTCACTGGACCGAATCCAGCGGTCCCATCTTCACCGAAGGAGAGACTCGCTGGATCTAGCCAAGTGTAGCTCATAGGAGAAGGACCTTGATGGAGCCCATGCAGAGCTTGGCGATGGGAGGATGGTGCTCCTCCACTTGCTTGGCTGGTAAACTGGTAATATGGAGAAGCAGTGGAGCAAATAAGAACAAGGGAGACCTGGAGGCAAATAAGAACAAGGGAGACCTGGAGCTGGAAGCTGGTGATGGCCTTGGAGCTAGGATCTCCATGAGTTGAAGTAGGAGTCTAGGAGATTAACTATTTGCCACTATTGTGTTTGGCAACTCTGCAAATGTCATTTTTAAATTTGTTTTTACAAATATGCCACTGGAGAGAGATTCGTCTCTAATTTTTTGCCACTTTTGCTGAGTTATTATGCCAAGTCAGCTTGCTAGTATGGACAGGACACATGAAATGGCCAAAGTACCCCTTAGAACACATGGTGGCCAAGCATAACAGATCTACTCGAGAAAAAATCATCTACAAAATAAGAAGAGAAATGGGAGAGGGAAAAGAGATAGAGGGGAGAGCCAGGAGGGCATGGAACCGGGAGCAAACGGCGGAGCGCCATCGTCGGTGCGTGGTCTACATGCAAGGGAAATCACGGGATTGATTTGGTAGGGTTTAGCAACTATTCTTAGATGTAGTTTGGTCATTTTATGTGTCCTGTCCATGCTGGCGAGCTGACTTGGCGTGACAACTCAGCAAAAGTGGTAAAAAATTAGAGACAAATCTCTCCCTAATTGGCATTTTTAGATGAACAAACCTAAAAGTGAAAAGTGGTATTTGGAAATTTCCCGACTCCTGTTGTGTTCACTGCGTTGGGGCCCGGAAGAGATGCTGAATAAAAAATGTTCGGTGGCTTCGAATGAGAGAGATGGAGAACATGACACCATGCCACCATGGATAAGCTTCTGGTAGTATGTAGGAGTATTGCAACATGCAGGACTCGCCATACCATGGTGAATGCTGGTAGTATTGTATTGCAAGACTCATGATGGCGAATGCAGTAGTAAATACTATGGTACTCTGAAATTTGTACTGCCTCTGATTTTTTAGCATTCGATGCCGTTGAGTACTTTCAAAAAATTTGGCCAACAAATATTTATCAAATTAGTTTGTTGGACTTCTTAGGATGAGGCTCGCAAATAGCTTGAGCTTGGCTCGTGTTAGGCTCGATTTGAGCTCGGCTCGAGCTCCAAATCAAACCGAACCCGAGCCTATGACCAAGCTCGCGAGTTTTATCAGGCCGAGCTCGAGCTTTTAACGAGCCTGACTGTGTATTATTTTTATTTTCTATTTAATAAATTAGTAAACTAAACTATGATATTTGTGTGTCCACGTAAATTATTATTATATATTGCCATCATATATGTATCATATTTCATCCTTTTACTCTTTCCTAAATATGATTAACTAAAAATTAATTTTTTTAATAAGATATTATATTTAAAATGTATTTTTCTTTGTAATAAGTCAAGCTCGGTAACCGAGCTCGAGCTTGATCGAGCTCGAACCGAGCCTGCCTACAAGCTCGAAGGTTTTTCAAGCTCGGCTTGAGCTCGGCTCGAGTTTAAGTCGAGCTTGAGCCTAGACAGATGAGCTCGTTCGAGCTTGGCTCGTTGACAGCCCTAAACTCTAGCCATCTAACCCCATTCCCGGCATCCCCACCGCGCCGCCTCCTTATCCTGGCCTCTCGGCTTCTCTTCCTCGCGCAGAGCGCAGTTGCACGCATTGCTGTCCACGTCTCCACCTCGCCCCTCGGGTCCTCGCGCCGCCGCCGAGACACTGCTCCTCCTCGCGCTGCGCCACCACCGTCGGCACCTCCTCGTGCCGCCGCCCACAACTCTTCACGCCGCCGGAGACATTGCTCCCTCCTCGCGCTGTTTCGCCGCCGTCGGCCCTCCCTCGCGCTGCCGCCATCGCTTCCTCGTCCCGCCACCGAAGGCAGCAAGTGTGGTGATGCCGACGAGCCGACGACGAAGATTCAACCCGATGCCTCCCTCCTCTTCTTCCTAGTGCAATTTTGTATTTGGAGCTGTAATTTTGGATGTTTTTCTCTCTTTAAATTCGGTCATGACCGATGACCGAACTGAATTACGAAACCGAATTGCTCGGTCTTCACAATTTTTACTAACCGATCGGTCCTGACTTTGTACTAACTGAATTTCCTCCGTGACCGAATATCCAAAACCGAACAGTTGGGTCAGACCGAATGCGCTGCCTGATGGCGCTGTACTCCGCCCACTTGCTTCTGCATGCTTTGTAGCTGCTGCGCCAGCTTTGCTAATGCTGCGCATCTGCTCCTTGTTTTCTCAGGCCTACTCCCAAATGTTTTGAGCCATGATTTGTTTATTACTACTGCACACATTGCATGCCATGCACATACATGCATGCTCTCATCTCATCTGCATGCTCGTCTTCATGGCATACAAGCTCATGTCTTCCTTCTCTCTCCATTATCTCTGATGAGCCTACTGTTTACATGCATAATCAATTTTAATTTATTTTTAAAAATTATTTGACTGGTCTACGTTGTATTCATTGAATTAAATATCTAAAAAATAATATATCATATGTTTACATGTTGATTAAAACTTTTGATGTGTTTCACCACTTACAGAAAAATTGTTTCAGCATCCATCAAAATGTTTCACATTACTTTATGAAATGTTTCAGTGAGATGAAACAATACAAACTTATTGAGAGCAACACTACTATCGTTACACGAAACATAGTCCCAACGAGTGAAAATTTTAAAACATCTTCTACCGGAACATTATTATAACATGCATTGAACATCGAGTTGGTTGCATTGAAACAATTTTATATTTTGGTATGAACAATCAGGTTGTAAATTGTTGAGACATCAAAAAATATTTGTTGAAACATAAAATAAACCATCTACAACAATAAAAACATCCATTGAAACATAAGTGCATAGATATTTGCATGAAGTCTTGTGGGATCTTTCTTTAAAACTTAAATTGAACAAAGAAATTATATAAATCTTGCTACGCATGGGAAGACAAGAAAAAGGATGAGAAAGAAGCAGGATAGCATGCACAGAGCTGAGCAGATCATCTCTCGTTAGCGAATGCAGGGAATCAGTAGCAATAGTCTCGCTCCGCAACATATGCATGCGTGGCGCGTAGGAAAGCAAACAGGCTGGCATACACGGTGAGGCGGTGGACCAGCGAGCAGCACAGGCAAGGTGGGTGGGCGTCTGATTTTTCGGCTAGGATCGGACGCCCGTCCCGAAGCATTATCGGACTTTTTACCTATCATGATTACCAACAATTAAGAAAGTTAATGAGATCATTTTAAAATTCCGTTGCAACGTGGTCATTTAACTAATAATATCAGTACTTCAGTGGGCAACTTGACGTTGAAAGTTGATGAGATAACCATGGCACGGATGCTGCCTACACCTTCCATACTTTAATTTGCACCATCACACGTGATGTTCAGAGACTTCAAGTTTCCGATAGATCAACGGGATGCAAGTGCACATGATCACATCCAAGCAAACAACTTTTTGACTGTTTTTCAACGAGAGAAACAAACACTTAATACTGAATTACATGATTTGTACCATTTCGTTATATATGTTTCTAATTATTATCTTCTACCAACATGGCAACATGAATGCACCAGCGTTGCCATCAAGTTAACTAACAATCAAATAAACAACAGCTAGCTGAAACCCCCATACTTTTCCAGTACTCGTGGTGGTCAAAGACGAAAAATCAGCATATATATCAATTACTTTGAAACAATCACCCCAGCCAATTTATCGATCAATTGAAGTCGTCGCGAGGAACTTGACTACCTAACTAGCCTGACGGCCGGGGTTCTGGAACTCTAGAAGCATGTGCTCGGAATTCAACAGCAAGAAACTGGTTCGTGCCTCTGTGGGATCATCACTCATCAGTCGCATGAACCTGCAGATAGAGCTTCTTTCATTACATATTTTTCCTTGCCTGTGACGAGAAATGATCTCTGAGCTTCTTCGTCGGTTAGATATTTTTCCTTGTCTGCGACGAAAAATGATCTCTGTTTCGAGCTGGCCTTAGTAGAAGAGTCACACTAATTAGTAGAAGAGTCACACTTGATCAGTAATACCCTTTTGTGTCCATAATATAGAGTTTTCTAAATTATTCAGTAGAGACTACGCTTAAGAAAAAATATTTTAATATGATGCCCCTCAAAGAAATGAGGGATTGTTGAGTAAGAAGGTGGATGGAGGTAAGAGGAGAACATTTGAATAGATATAACAAAGTATACTCTAAAATACCTTACATTTATGACAAGTGTGTGTGATAAATATCAATATATTGACACCTCGCTTCTGCGCTACTCTCTTGGTCTATACGTCCAAAATTCAAAAGAAAAAAAAAGTGACCATCGGTTATTTTGAGAGATTAAAGCGGAAAAAAAGTGAATTCCATTCCTAGGTTCATGAGCATTTTATCACTACACTGTCGATGTTCCTCATTCTCATTATAAATGTAAAAGGCTATGTTTTTAATTACACACACATATAAATAAGTGAACTCAATATTTTTACTGAAAATACACTTGTAAGTCTATAATTAAGTATATGTGCACCAAAATTTAAACCTTAATTAGTATATATAGATAAAGCCATGCACCAATAATTAATTTAGCATACCTTTAATTAATTTACAATTAAGTATATATTCCATATCTATTCATTTCATTTAGACATTTAATTAGTTGAACCAATGTTGACTAGCTCGTCCACAAGTTTGTTGGTGACAGCCGATTAATTTGCAGCCAAAATAATCGATGTGTGTATATATTTGCTGCAATTTCTCTCGGTAATTTCCATTTTCCAAGTACCGGCAGGAGAAGAACGTTCTTCTTCTCATTAGTAATTTCCATTTCTCTCATAGTGTGTTACCAATTGTAGTTCAAGTGGTTCCCAATGGACAATTATTATACGGACCAGTATTGTGGAAGAAGCAACGACGATTGATATAGATACACGTACACCATTGTTGCATTAATTGGTTCCATGTAAAATGCAGCCGCCTTGGACGCCCTTGCATGCATGGCGCTAAGGTACATCCAAATACTCCGTATTTCTCCTTTCCAATTTCCACAGATAGGGACAACTGATCTAATTATCCGGTGATAAGGGATTAATTAATTAACTTACTATCTAAAGACGGCCGGCCGCGCCACGCAGGCCGTTTTGATCACCCGACCCCAAACGTTTATGTGTCCAAGACAGCAGCATATCGCACTACAGCCGCAGTCAAAAAAATTTGCATGCGCGGGAAAATAATGCACGATGTGTGCTAACTTTGCTAGGGATGGATTCTTGAAGTCTCCTGGGTAAACGAATCTACGGAGACAAACACCTAAGTTGTCCACACGTAGCCGGGCCTTGAGTGCTCCACCTGTGAAACTACATTTACGCAGGCACGTAGTCATTCACTCATTTGAGGTGCTCTGGTTTTAGGCGCCATGCGAGTGCCTTGCCGATGTATTCAGATGGATGAATGCGTAGACCACGATCGACAAGAACTACATTTGAACTTAGATACTCAATACTAAGTACTAGGTAGGTAGGAGTAGTAGTATGCACGAAATATATCCGTTAATTTGTATTGTTATTATAGTAGTTGATCTCTTAAATTAAGAAATTATCCACCACAACATCGACTTTAAATTTTAAATTCATGATATTTAGCATCTTGCATAATGGGCTCACACAGTAGGACCGTCCTTTCTGTACAAATGTTTTATACTATTGTGTACTACAGATGTATGCTACGATGTACTAACCACTAGTATAATTTAATCTCGATCATTCATTCAGTAGTATAATTGACTAGTATACACTAGTATTTGGTCCCGTAAAGAAGCCCTTGAACTTATCCGGCACCAAAAGAACCAATCCAATTAGTTGGGCAGAAGATGGAAATGACGAATTCATCAACTTATCATGATGGATCTATTAGGGGATTAGATTAATTGCGGACGGATTAATATGCAAAGGGATTGGACTATCGTCAGGGCCAACATGTCTTTTTGAATGCGCAAGAGTCTTGCACATCTTTTTCATTAAGATAGAACGAAGAATAGTTTCCCAAATAACACCATGATGGCTACCAAACGGATTACTCCCAACACATTAAACAACTTTTGACGCCTTTTACGGACCAACACGACTAGCCACCTAAAGTCTTGCGGTGTCTTGATGAACGGAGTCGCCAACCACCTTGAACAAACAAGATGGGTTTAGAAAACAAAGCAAAACCGGCTAGCGGAGCCGATTTAGCTAGATTTAAGGTAGAAGCCCGTCTCGCTGGCGGCGCGGAAGGTTTACAGGACAAACCTACAAAGGATTTCGCACTCTCGCGGCGAAGACGAACGATTTACGACGCAAACCGACAAAGATCTATGAACTAGGGCAAAAAGTAGAACAAAAGTAGAGGTTTAGGGCAAAAAAAAGTAGGAGTTGAGAGAAAACTACGATTCTTATTGACTTGAAAGCAATTGTCTTGCGTATTGTGTATGTGGTAGTCAATTGAACTGGCCTTGTCCCTTATAAAGGGGTTGGTCTTGCCTATTCCTGGGTTTCCCACGTCCTTAGGTGTATTAGAAATCAAATAAGACTCAAATTTCCCAAACTTGAACGAGAAGAAAGCCGAAACATCTATTTTATCTCGGATTCCGATACGGCCGGTCTGACCGACGGCAAATTGCCGGTATGACCGGCCCACCGGTCTGACCACCCCATAGCTTGCGGTCAGATCGGCCCAGCTGGTTTCAGGCGCAATCCTCTCTGTATCGCGCCAGTCTGACCGGTCTCAGGGTCCGGTCTAACCGGCCTCTCGGGGAAATCCCGGGCCTTCTCCAAATTGGCTTCCAAATTTGTTCCCAACTCTTCGTAGCCAAATTTGGGTGTCAACACATGCCCCCCTGCCTTTTTGGCGAACTTGAGAACCAAAAAGCACTTCTATCAAGGGGTCTAAGGGCGATAATAATTACCGGCCATAACACTTCTCAAGCATCTTGCTAAACACTTGGAAAGTATTTTTTAAGATATTTTCCATTTAATACACATTGAAATCGCTCTCCTTGTAAATTTTCTACAAATAAGCATTACCATGAACGATTTGCACAATTCCGTATGGACCTTCCCAACTTGGTGACCATTTCCCGAATTCCCTATCTTTAGAACTTATTGGCAAAATCGTCTTCCATACTAAATCTCCAACTTGAAACGATTTTGCCTTGACTCTTATTATAAGCTTTGGCCATCCTCTTTTTATCTCTTTCAATAGCAGCCAAAGCCTTAAAATGTTTATCGGTCACTTCATCTAACCCATCCATCATCAAGTGACAATATTCATCAACCGATAAACCATCTTGCCTTAGCAATCTAAGTGAGCCAAGATTTACTTCAACGGGTAAAACGGCTTATTGTCCATAAACCAATTCAAAAGGAGTAACCTTGGTAGCACCATGTCTAGATATTCTATGAGCCCACAATGCTTCAGAAAGCACTTCATGCCACCGTTGAGGACATTCCTCAATCTTCTTTTTAATCAAGATCTTATTACTCAACTCGGCTTGACCATTAGCCTGAGCGTAGTAAGGAGAAGAATTGAGTAATTTAATACCATAAGATTCGGCAAAATCTTTAACCTCTTTGGACATAAATGAAGCACCTCGATCGGTAGTTAAAGTTTGAGGAATACCGAATCTATGTAGAATATGAGTAGTAATAAAATTGATTACCTCCTTATGAGTCATATTCTTGAGCGGTACGGCCTCAGTACACTTCGTAAAATAATCCGTTGCCACCAATACGAACCGATGCCCCTTTGATGAAGAAGGATGTACATGACCAACAAAATCCAATGCCCATCCTCGAAACGGCCAAGGCTTGATAATAGGATTCAATGTGGCAGCGGGCGCCAATTGAACATTCCCAAACTTTTGACAAGCTTCACACCCTTTATAATACCTAAAGCAATCATCAATCATATTCGGCCAATAAAATCCGGCTCGTCTTAGCAACCAATTCATTTTTTGGGCCGATTGATAAGTACCACAAATTCCTTCATGAACCTCCCCCATAGCAACTTTGGATTGATCGGCATCTAAACATTTCAATAACACACCATCTATAGTTCGGCAATATAAATTACCCTAAAACAAGGTATACCTCAAAGCTTGCCGCCGAACCTTCCGATCAACTTTGCTACTAGGATTCTTTAAATAATCATCAAAGGAATTCTCCAATCAACTACTTGATCAATCTTGATAATAGCCGAATCTTCCCCAAATTCGGCCTCCCCAATAGTCCCTGTATGCCCCCCAAGTCCTTGAGGGAAAACATCGGACAAGGCTAAAACGGGTGAAGAAAGCTCTTTTTCCCCGTCATGGTCGGTCAGACCGCCCTCTGTACACCGGTCAGACCGGCCGGCCAGCCTGGTCAGACCGCAGGCATATGCCCGGTCAGACCGGCCGCATCGCGAGCCTATCCCAATTTCGCCAAACTCAAGCACCGGTTGTTCCAAAAAATGCATTTCTCTCCTACGAGTAATATCACCAGATGCTTGTTGAGCTAGATCATTGGCTTTATGATTTTCCTCCCTAGCCACATGATTAATGACGAAATCATCAAAAGTAGCAATTATGTCTAAACATTTATCTAATTAACTATTTAGCGACCCATCAAAACATTGATATGAACCGACAACTTGTTGCACCACTAATTGGGAATCGCCAAAAGCTTCCACATGTTTAGCTCCTATAGATTCTAATACTTGCAAACCGAATAACAAAGCATCATATTCGGCTTCATTATTTGTACAATGATATTCAAGAGGAACCGATGTTTCAAATATAGCGCCATTTGGTGAAATTAATATTATGCCTATTCCTTGTCCCTCTTTACAAGAAGAACTGTCAAAATAAAGTTTCGAAGGCATAATATTAACAACATGAATGTCATCTAAATCTATATGATGATCACTACAAAATTAGCAATAACTTGACCCTTCATAGATTTCAATGACTTATAACTCAAATCATATTCAATTAAAGCATAAGCCCACTTGCCAATTCTCCCACTTAGAATTGATATTTGCAACATATACTTAATAACATCGGTTTGACAAGCCACAATGCAAGTACTAGAAAGAAAGTAATGTCTCAACTTAGTGCACGCATAATATAATGAAAGGCATAACTTTTCAATAAAGACATACCTTGTTTCCGTATCAATCAAGCGACGACTCAAAAATGTTATAATATGCTCCTTCCCATCCACCTCTTGTATCAAAACGGCACCAATGAAATTACCCTCTGCGGCTATATACAACTGAAATGGAATTCCGGCTTTTGGCGCTCTCACCATGGGAGGTGATGATAAGCATCTCTTGATCTCATAAAAAGCTGCTTGTTGCTTTGCCCCCCAAACAAAATCGGCTTCATTCTTTAGCCGAAGTATAGGAACAAAAGAATCAATCTTACCCGACAAGTTGGATATAAATCTCCTCAAATAGTTGATCTTACCCAACAACTTTTGAACCTCTTTTTTGCATGTCGGCGCCTCAAAATCTCTAATTTTCTCTATCTTCCTATGATCAATTTC
>CM002485.1:14490045-14510576 GCA_000325765.3 Leersia perrieri
AGTAATAGGATCTACCTCTTGTATAGGAACCACAGCATTGTGACCGGCCATAAAGTCGGTCGGCGCAGTTCAGGTGGCGGCGGTCTGACCGGCCCAGGGGGCGGTCTGACCGGTCTGGCGCGGGGAATCCAAGTCGGCTGGAGCTGAACCGATCGAAACTTTTGGAACATTAAAAGTGGGACCGGTCTAACCGGTTATGGGATCGGTCAGACTGACCGAATCCACTGGATTTTGACCTTTTGATCCATCTGTTGTAGCAAATATATGTGGCATAGCAGCAGGATTTTCTCCTCTAAATTGACTAGCAAAAGCATTAAAATTGGCCATAGGGGAAGCCAATGTTGATTGTATTATATCTCCAATAATGCTATCCAGTTTATTGGTCAAAGTAGCACTAACAGTTCTATCAACGGTTGAAGCTATATTTTGTTCAATCTCAATAGTTAAAGGATTGGAAGTATTTTATGTTACATTGGGTCCAATGGTGAGTTGAGGAAGAGGAACGCCATTTTTAGAGATGCCTTGACGTGTTTTGGTGAAGGTGCCAAGAAAAGCCTTCCTAGCTTCTTCCGCAGCCCTCGTCGTGAACTCTGCAACATACTTGTCAAGTCTCTCCTTATCTTCCCCTTGCAAATCTTGCTCCATGCCCAAGATGTTAGATGGATTAAGTTCGTCTTTAGTCATGATGTTGATGAAGATTTCCCCAGCGGAGTCGCCAAAATCGTGTTGACACCTTTTACGGACCAACACGATGAGCCACCTAAAGCCTTGCGATGTCTTGATAAACGGAGTCGCCAACCACGTTGAACAAACAAGATGGGTTTAGAAAACAAAGCAAAACCGGCTAGCGGAGCCGATTTAACTAGATTTAGGGTAGAAGCCCGTCTCGCCGGCGACGCGGAAGGTTTACAGGAAAAACCTACAAAGGATTTCGCACTCTCGCGGCGAAGACGGACGATTTACGGCGCAAATCGACAAAGATCTATGAACTAGGGCAAAAAGTAGAACAAAAGTAGAGGTTTAGGGCAAAAAAGTAGGAGTTGAGAGAAAACTACGATTCTAATTGACTTGAAAGCAATTGTCTTGCATATTGTGTATGTGGTAGTCAATTGAACCAGCCTTGTCCCTTATAAAGGGGTTGGTCTTGCCTATTCCTAGGGGTTTCCCACGTCCTTAGGTGTATTGGAAATCAAATAGGACTCAAACTTCCCAAACTTGGACGAGAAGAAAGCCGGAACTTCTATTTTTATCTCGGATTCCGATATGGCCGGTCTGACCGACGGCAAATTGCCGGTCTGACCACCCCATAGCTTGCGGTCATACTGGCCCAGCTGGTTTCGGGCGCAATCCTCTTTGTATCGCGCCGGTCTGACCGGTCTCAGGGTCCGGTCTGACCGGCCTCTCGGGGAAATCCCGAGCCTTCTCCAAATTGGCTTCCAAATTTATTCCCAACTCTTCGTAGCTAAATTTGGGTGTCAACACAACCATAATCCGACTCACGCACGCACACATGGGGAAGGAGATGCCCCGACGCACGCCACTCCGTGACGTCCTCAACGATGCAACTGAAGACCTCCGACCATCTTCTTGCTCCATGGTCGACCGTTCCTCTCCTTCCAAATAGACCAGGTGACCAGCGACACGAGGGTGTCGAAACCCCGTATCTCGCTCGCCTGGCGAGATCTCCCTGCCTCACAGAATCTTGTTGTTTTGCCAAATGATTTTAGATACACATGTATCTAGATTCATTTTGAAAACATGTCAAAACATTTGTATTTGAAAACAGATGGAGTATATATGGCAGTGCGTGTGCCTTCGTCCTTAACTGACATGTGAGTACCACTGAAGGGGTTCAGAATAGTAGGCACTTGTTAATTAATTTAATTTCGCACGTATATGTACTCGAGACTTTGGATAGCAGTAGAGCCAGGAGGGAATCATGACTGGTACGGCGGTCGATATGGTCCATATGGACTATACATGCGTGCAGTACGTCTATTCAATTCAGTGCTATTACCGTCGTAACTCGTACGTTCAAACTGAGCTGATTTTGTTTATTAAGAAGGTGTGACTTGGTTCAACGCTTTTGATAGATCGATGTTGTTCAAACATAAACAGGTCTTCATGGTAGCTAAGTTAGCCATTATTACAAAATACATCGGTCGATCGCTTTCAACGTGAGTTAATTTCTTAGCGAGCGTTCTTCATTTCTTAACCACTCGATCAGCAGTGTGAAGTAGTAGCTTTTCCATGTTGACGAAATCACTAGCTATTCTTCATTGTTACTTAATTGTAGGATCAGAGGCCTTCTAGAAAGAATACTCTGGAAATTTGGATTTAATTAGAATAGCGTTTCTCCTGAGAGAGAATATATGGCATGCATGCCAGCTGTCTATTCCATGTTTTTAGTCATGTCTCTGGGATCTTCCTAACGATCTGCAGACCATGGCATGATTGATTGAAGAAAGAAGACCTGGTCTTAATTAATTAATTTCAGAAGTTATTTTTAAAATCTGGCAATTTACATCACCATCATTAATATATACACCGCTGATATATCAACGGTCAAGATGAAGTGTTCCGTTACTTACATGCCGCAAGCTTAACCATATACTCCTACTCCCTAGCCTCTGGAAAGTGGTTAATCAAAAGTCAGAATATTGATTACGTCATAGGCATCTGGCATCCATTCTAGAATCCTATATAAAAAATCTATAAGACATAACAGTGCCTCTAGAAGGTCAAAATTAAGAACAACGGATTGTTCTCCTACGCACACGGTCTTCCTTGATCAATTCCAAGATGCGTGGATTGATGAATTTTACAAGTACGTAATCTCTCGTACTACGACATCTTTCAAATCTGTATCAACAAGGTCTCTTCTATAGTTCTACTAGCTAGATCACATTTCAAGCAAGCTAGCTAGAAATCAGTACGGTGTTAATAACATGAGTATTTTTACGGTCCAACAAATAGTATCTCAAGATACCGATACCTCAAGGTACCAAATTAAAATCTAATTATTTATTAATTATGCAACTTGAAATAAATGATTGGATCGTGTTTTATACCTCAAGGTACCGGTACCTTGAGGTACTATTTGTTTGGCCCGTAAAAATTCTCTAATAACATACATATCTACTGCAAACAATGATAACATTATCTGGCAAGATAAATTCAGCAATATCATTCTATAGTCCATAGAGCCAAAGTAATTTATGTACAAAGTCATTTTGCATGCGCTACATTTTTTCCATTTCCAATATCATCAAACCTTTATCCTACAACCTCGAGAGGGAAAAAAAAACTTTCTCCTATATATTTGGACAATTAGCAGTTAGCACTTGACTATCTGTAGATTATTCTAACAACTGAATTTTCCTAAGTCGGTTCTAGTCAAAATTTTTAACTCAACTCTTAACCACAACGTGCATTTGTTCCTTTTCGTTCCCACCAATTCGGTCTCCCGCGCATGCAAGTCGAACCTTCCCTTTAATCTGCAGCGTATTTCTCATCATCCAGAAACTATAATCGACACCGCCCGTGCCGTGCTTGCTACGGCTAGCTAGCTAGCAACCTAGTTTCTCCTTCTCCACACATATAAATCCCCTCTCCCGCCAAGCCTAACTAACCAACCTCACTACATCAGAAACGCGCTGTCGTTCATCGGCGGCTGCAGCTAGCAGCTAGCCAGCCATACCAAACTAAGTTGATCAAGCCATCAAGTACTCAACCATCCGAGCTGAGCTGATCGGCGGAGACGCGTTCGACGATGGCGGGGGAGATAACGCCGTCGGCGAGCCGGCGTAGCTGGCTGTCATCAGGGGCAGCATCACTTGCACGATCCTCGATGCGAGCCGACGGCGGGGAGGACCCGTTCGGGCGGTCGCAGGCGGCGAGCCGGCGCGACGCGGGGGACGACGAGGAGAACCTGCGGTGGGCGGCGCTGGAGAAGCTGCCCACCTACGACCGCATGCGCCGCGGCATCATCCGCAAGGCCGTCGACGGCGGCGGCGGCGAAGGGGATGGGGCGGCGTTCAAGCCCGACGAGGTCGACATCGCGAACCTCGACCCGCGCGAGGGGCGGGAGCTTATGGATCGCGTGTTCAAGGCTGTTGAGGACGATAACGAGCGGTTCCTTCGCCGGTTCAGGGATCGGCTTGACCAGTAAGCGTTGTTTTTCGGAGATCATGGTCTCGCGACGACTGTGATGATGGGTTGAAAACTTGAAATTAGTTTTTTTTTTATGAATATTTAAAATTGTTTCAGGGTTGGGATCGAGCTGCCGAAGATTGAGGTGCGGTACAAAAATCTGAGCATCGAGGCGGACGTGTACGTTGGCAAGCGTGCTCTGCCCACGCTGCTCAACGCCACCATCAACACACTAGAGGTATATATACTTTGCTCGACTAGCCCAGCTTAATCGTTTTGGTGACGCGACGCAAAATTATAATATAAATGGGTGCAAAGATGCTAAAAACAAAAAAAGGAGACTGTCGAACGAACAACAGATACCCCACCGGCTACAAGATGGTCTGCAGTTCCGAAAACTCAGTATGAGCATGGACAATATAATAGTTTCTACTTTGGAGCGTAGGAATATTACTGATTTTTTTTTGGACTTAGAAATTAAAATATTGTAAGATTAATCCCTTCATTTCAAACAATCTATCGGACAATTAAAACACGGGATACGCATAGTCACATGTACAATCGAAACAAGTCATTATCGAGCAAGTAGTACTAGTAATTAAAAACCACGACCATTTTCTGTCCACCGGTGGATACGGAGACGTGAGCTAGATTCTTGCACGGTCGACACTACGTACGTTACCCTTGGACCGTGGGGTCCACTGTAGAATCTTGACAGTAATACTTTTAAGCGTAACGGCCGTACGTTCGCGGCCTGCCACTTTGAAAATAAGTGCATGCGTGCGCTCGCTACGGCTGATGGATGATGATTAGTCGCAGCCAGGTTAGTCAAGCACGTTTTGGCGATATTTCGACATTTGACTGGCTTAAGTCACGGTGCACGATGGAATTTGTGACAGAAAGCGACGACTCGTCGTCGTAGTGGAATTCCATGCTCACTTAGACGTCCCTACATGCGACAAAAGCCGCGGATCGATCGGCAGCAGCTGCAAGCGCCTGCGCCTGCGCCTGCCAGCACGCTCGGCTATGGTCGTAGCGCCCAGCCAAAAGTCCCATAAAACGGCAGATATTGGCAGTGCAAGTTAGATGACGAAGTAGTGCATGTCATAGATTCGTAACTCTATCGATTTTGGTCCAAATTTTGGGGCAAGTGTTCAAGTTTGGCAACCACTCAGTTCTTACCTTACCTACGCACGAAATGCTTCGGCAGATATTTTATGATGTTTTCAGTTCAGACTTGTGCTAGGATAAGAGAATGAAGACAAGAAAAAAAAAGAAAAAGAGAGAGAATGGGAAATTAACACGCTGTCCTGTTGAACTTGCACGAGGGCTGTGGACCTAGGAATAGATGTGGATCGACTCGTGAATCGTGAATAATAGATGACCCATTCTTATTAGCTAAGTGAGTCATTCGAAACAAATTTGGTTCATTTAGCTGAATAGAATAGGCCAATAATATATATGGGCCGACCTGCGCCCATCCCAGTGGACCTCTAGCTTTAGCGAAAAGCCCCTTGTACCAGCCCATATAGTGGCCCCTTGTCATCGCGAGCCCATTAAAGATACGTACAGGTGGGCCCAAGAAGCTCCTTGGGCCTCGCCAACTCCCCGACTCCCTCGACCTTCGACGACGAGCCAAGCAGCAGCAATGGGTGATGGGGGCGGAAAGCCGCCACCTCCGCTCCGTGGCCGCGGATGGCCGCCGTCCGCCCCCCGACGGCGGCAGCACTCGTCGCCCACACGGTCGGCGGTGCCTCTGCAGCTCGTCTCTCCTAGGCGTCGGTCCTGATCCGCATTCGCCTCCTCCCGTAGGAGCCCTCGGTTCGTGCGCTTCCTTCCTTCCCCCCATTCTGCCCCCCGTTCCTTTCTCTGGCGGCTGCTTCCGCCGTGGAGGCAGACAGCACCGCCCCTCTTCTCTGCTTCGTGGGCGCAAACGGCCTCCTTTGGTTTGCGCCGCCTAAATTTCTGGGTATGCTAGTTCCACCGCAACACGCGATGTGACTACTGAGTACGAGGATGGGGGAAGGTGGTAGTTTAACATGCGATGTGACTACAAAGTACTGACTAGGGGGTGGTGGTAGAGGATGGACTGTTCGCGTGTTTGTTTGGTACTAATTAATCCGAGCTAGCATAGTTCATTGGTAATTTTTTTAGCGCTGAAGTTTTGACGGTCTGCAACTCGAACCATAAAGTAGTTTTGTGTGTGTGTGTTTTTTTTTTTTGCCAATTTGTGGTAGTAATGGTACAAATCCAATGAGATGCTAACTACCGCTACTACTGATTTACATCGCATGCTTTGTTACTTGCTTTGGCTCAGAGTTGTTTTGTTATGCTTTATGACAGGGTCTCATTAGCCGATTTGTCTCGTCAAACAAGAGGACGATTAATATACTCAAGGATGTTAATGGCATTGTCAAGCCATCAAGGTCTGAAACTCTGAATCCAATCCTTTATAGTCTTAAATGGAACTATTATGTTTTTAAGAGGGGTTGCTGCAGAAATAATCTGGATGCATTCTAAATTTCTAATTCTAACTAATTTAATAAAACATCTGTAGTTTTTTTAAGCAATTTCTATTGCCATACCAAGTGAGACAGATACAGATCTGATCTTTATGGTTTATGCTTCAAATCTATCAAGCCATAGTTTTGCTTTCATTTTGTTTCCTACATAACATATAACTGCCTATCCTATTGCTGAAGCTACATCTCCTCGTTGCTATCAAAGTATCTTAAATGAACCACTCTAAAATTTGAGGATGAACACATTTTGTTTGTCATTTTATCCCTGTGTGATTCTGGTCACTAATCAATTTGAAATTAGTGAATATAATGGTTTTTCTGTTGGCCATCCTTTTTCCCAATGGTAACAAAATGGCTTTTCCAGTTGCTTTTGCTGCTAACTGGCTATATCCTTCTCAACCGCGAGTTGCACCTGCCCCCTCTGGTATTCATGCTAAATGATTGGTTGCATGGTTCCTAATGCGGTAAGGCGAGGCAAGCCTACCCTAGCTCGCCTTACGCCTTGGGCGGTAAGGCGTAAGACGAGGCGACGCCTTAGGCACATATAAATCTAATATGGCAGCAAAAATATACTCTAATATGACTGCATTATAATTACATATATGTGTACCTTGCTGTTGTAAATTGTTGAGGCCACGTAATAGCACCCTTCCCTTCCAATATTGCATCCATTCCCCTTACGAAACAAAATATAACTACATATATATGACTTTTTTTATGGCTTAAGGCGTCGCCATACCCTGCCATACCCCATAGTGACGCCCTGACGACGCCCTGGACGCCATATGACGTCATATGGACGCCTTAGACAGGCCTGGTAAGGCGATGCCGACGCCATGGCGCTCTGGCTCGCCTTACCGCTATAGCGACGCTATGGCGACGCCTTAGGAACAATGATTGGTTGAACCACAGCTCATAGGCTGTATAAATATAAAAGAAGACAAACAATAATTTATAGGTAACTAGAAAATGGACAACAAAAAAAACTCAAAATTAACTATGAAACAAGGTTTAAAATTCAAATTTTTTGGCTGCATTAATAAGCCAACAAGCAAACAATAAAAATTGTTTACAATTGTTGCAATACACTACTTGTGTCAGGATGACTCTTCTTCTTGGGCCTCCATCGTCTGGAAAAAGCACACTTATGCGAGCACTAACCGGCAAGCCTGATAAAAACCTCAAGGTTACGATTTTTCTTATTTAGTTTAATGTAGGTACTTCTGACAATATATTCCTACCATGTCTAATCATTCAATGGTTACAGGTGTCTGGCGAGATCACATACTGTGGACATACATTTTCAGAGTTCTATCCTGAGAGGACTAGTGCGTATGTCAGTCAGCATGATCTGCACAATCCAGAGATGACAGTAAGAGAGACATTGGATTTCTCGAGACGATGTCTTGGAAGTGGTGCCAGATATGATATGCTCTCAGAATTAACAAGACGAGAACGCAATGCAGGCATTAAGCCTGACCCTGAAATTGATGCTTTGATGAAGGCAACTGTAGTAGAAGGAAAACAGAGAAATATTGTCACAGATCTTGTTCTCAAGGTAACATTCTTTTAGAACTTTTTACAAGTTAAAACATTGTTCTTTAGGCCTTCTAACCTCAATTTATCAATCTGCTTCTTCTTTGAGTCCAAATATTAAAAGGAAGTTACATGAGAATCTATTTTCCAGTACCCTTGATTTACATTTAATATTTGCTGTGGTAACTGGAAATTTCCTACTTCTGTTTATGATGCAAACTGAGCATGAATTCTGAGTCAATATTTTCTGTGTTGATTGAGTTTATAAATCTTGGCAGGCGCTTGGGCTGGACATTTGTGCTGATATTATTGTTGGCGGTGCTATGATAAGAGGCATTTCTGGTGGTCAAAAGAAACGCGTGACTACTGGTATGCATGCATACCACATACATTAAATACTCCATCCGTCTCAAAATATAGCTACTTTTAGCTATGAACCTAGACAAGAAACATGTCCAAGTTCATAGCTTAAAGTAGTATTTTGAGACGAAGGTAGTATATTAGAAGTAAACAGTCATGTTTCCATGAAATTTACTTCAATAAGTACATCATAATAAAAATAATTATAACCTAAACATAGGGATAATGGATGGTCGGAATAGTTATTTGTCACAAATTGGGAATCCACTTGTGTACCATTTCTCCTGTAGTGGAGCCTGGACTTTACCTTGTGGGATAGAGGGATGTAATTTGACATGACAGAACCATGTGGGGTCTACGCCTTACCCTTTCTTCAGTTTAATCGTTTGATTATCAATATACTATGACTACGAAATCCAAGGCTACAAGGCAACTCAGTCGCTCCTTTCCTCTTTAAACTTTTTTACACTACACAGTACCTAAAATTTTCTAGATGAAATGTTCATGAGACCCTGGCAAGAACAAAAATTTGCCTGGCCCATGTAGAATTTTATTGCTCCAGTACTCCAGGTTTGTGGTTCTGTGCACATAACACATATAAAAAACCCCAACGAGCCTATGGGCCATAGAGTACACACAAATAACAAGGTGAACAGTTTGCAAGTTGGCCTAGCGGTAATAGGAAACACATAGATCTATTACTATCCATGCTTGGTGAATGGTGACTGATATTAGAGTCAGGTTGTATTGTAAATATCGATGATTTTGTGAATCAACAGTAGTATTGAGCATTCAATAATTTACAACTTCACGAGGAATCTTGATGTTACATTCTTGACACGTTTACATCATATAATTGGACTTTTGTAATTGTTTTGTTGCAGGGGAAATGCTCACTGGACCAGCAACAGCTTTGTTCATGGATGAAATATCTACTGGGCTTGATAGTTCTAGCACATTTCAGATTGTCAAATACATCAGACAAGTGACCCATGTCATGAACGCTACAGTGATGATGTCTCTCCTGCAGCCTCCACCTGAGACCTATGCTTTATTCGATGACATCATTCTGATATCAGAAGGTTACATAGTCTACCATGGACCACGGGAGAACATCCTTGAATTCTTTGAGAGTGCTGGTTTCCGGTGTCCTGAACGGAAAGGAGTGGCCGACTTTCTTCAAGAGGTGACTTCTAGGAAAGATCAGCAGCAGTACTGGTCACTTGAGCAGGATCATTATCATTATGTGACAGTTGAAGAGTTTGCTCAGCGTTTCAAGAAATTTCATGTTGGGCAAAAGCTCCAGAAAGAGCTGCAAGTTCCCTATGACAAATCTAAGACACATCCTGCTGCATTGACAACCAAGAAGTATGGGCTATCTAGCTGGGAGTCCCTCAAGGCAGTGATGTCAAGAGAGTGGTTGCTGATGAAGCGGAACTCATTCCTCTTCATATTCAAAGCCTTTCAATTGTTTGTCCTTGGATTTATTACCATGACTCTGTTTTTTAGAACAAAGATGCCCCACGAAAAATTTTCTGATACTGCTAAATTTATTGGTGCTTTAACTGCTTCTTTGATTACAATCATGTTCAACGGATTTGCTGAACTTCAAATGACTATAGATAAGCTCCCAATTTTCTACAAACAAAGAGACTTCCTGTTCTTTCCAGCATGGACCTATGGACTTGCAAATATCATTCTAAAGGTTCCTTTATCCCTTATGGAATCATCTCTTTGGATTATTTTGACGTACTATGTTGTGGGTTTCGCTCCTGCTGCAGGAAGGTAGCATTTCTATTTTCTTTTGCTTGCCTCACTTTATCATTTTTAAGAGTTTTTTTAAACATTTTTCTACAGTAATTGACTTAATGGGTTTATCTGTGACCTGTCTACTGATTTCAGGTTCTTCAGGCAGTTTCTAGCATACTTTTGCACACACCAGATGGCTTTGGCATTGTTTAGGTTGCTAGGTGCAATTTTAAGATCAATGGTGGTAGCTAATACATTTGGCATGTTTGTGCTGCTGATTATTTTCATCTTTGGAGGATTTCTTGTCAGCAGAAGTAAGTATACTGTTCTGGGAAGTGTATTTTAATTCTTTGCTCCACATGACTAGTTGGATGCACTGTGAGTTGTGACACCCTGGAAGATTCGTTGGAATGTTTTCAGGAGTTTTTTTTCCCTTATATTCTCTGAATATTCCGGTGTGAACTTACTAACTTATGTTTCTTATTTCGTTTTTGAAATTTGTGTTAAAAGAGGACATTAAACCATGGTGGATATGGGCCTACTGGACGTCTCCCATGATGTATAGTAATAATGCCTTATCAGTCAATGAATTCCTTGCTAGTAGGTGGGCCATTGTAAGTTTTCTGTCAACACAACCCTTTTCCCCACTATTTTCTTTGCATAGAAAATACCGCCAGTTTCATTTGCGAGTCTAGATTTTTAATAGAATCAAAAAAGTTTGATCGCCTCTAATTTCCAGAATGTCAATGTATTATTTCTAGGCATTTAACAAAATCACTTTTTAACTGCAGCCAAACAATGACACAAGCATCAAGGCAACAACGATAGGGAAGGCTTTTCTTCAATCCAAAGGCTACTTCACGGGAGAATGGGGGTATTGGCTTTCCATTGGAGCCATGTTGGGATTTATGATCCTTTTTAACATTCTGTACCTTTGTGCTCTTACATTCCTAAGACGTAAGCACATTTACCTTAGTATTGTCACGTGTTTGCAGTGCCTACCTTTAGCTCTTAACAATACTTCTTTTACAGCTATTAGCGGTTCAAGCACTGTTGTTTCTGATGATGACACCAAAAGTGATTTAGAGACAGAATCAACTAATCAGGAGCAAATGTCAGAGGTTATTAATGGTAATAAATACAGTGACCGATGTGTCTCACATGTCATCATCGATCTTATTCATATTGGTATTCTATCAAATTGTTCATGTTGCTTTGTTTAGATGAAAATTTGTCAGGAAGCTTACAGAAAGGAAACATCTATATTGTTTGATGTTTGACTTCTTATGAGATTTTATGAGAGTTTAAATGGGCCCTGAATTGTGTTATAGATGGATTCCAACACAAATCTAATAGTTGTCTAAAAAAAACACAAATCTAATAGTAGTTGATTCAAGCATCATGAAGTATGTTGTTTTTTTATTATTTTAATGTGTATTTGACATATCATAATTTATCTTGCACCCACATAGGTACGAATGGAACAGAAAACAGGAGAAGCCAGAAAGGAATGGTCTTGCCATTCCAGCCTCTTTCACTTTCTTTCAACCATATGAACTACTACGTTGACATGCCTGCTGTAAGTTCATATCCTAAAAGTATATTCCAAGTGACTTTTTAAATAGCCATGTCGCAAATTTACAGGACACAACATACCTCAATGGCTAAATAGTAATTAATTCACTTGATTCTTCTTAAGATTACTAATACTACATCCACCACAAAATATAGCAACTTCTAGCATTCACAATTTAAAATGTCCCAGAATATAGCAACCTCACCTACTTCCTCATCTCAACCAATGTTTTTTAGGGAACTCATCTCAACCAATTACTACCATCTCCCATTTAATTTGTCTACCTACTTCCTCATCTCAACCAATCACAACCATCCCTAATTTAATTTTCATCTCTCCTTAATATCTGTGGAGAACTTCAGGAGTATTTATTTTTGGAAAAGAGGGAGTAACTTATCAGTGATTTCATATTTAATCAAGTATTTCATTACAAGTACGGACTTCAATTATAAATTCTTTGTAGGAAATGAAAGCACAAGGATTCACAGAGAGTCGCCTGCAGCTACTATCTGATATTAGTGGTGCATTCAGACCAGGTGTTCTAACAGCACTAGTTGGTGTCAGTGGAGCTGGAAAGACCACTCTAATGGATGTACTGGCAGGGAGAAAGACTAGTGGAACGATTGAAGGAGATATTAAGCTTTCTGGTTACCCTAAAAAACAAGAAACTTTTGCTCGCATCAGTGGCTATTGTGAACAAACTGATATACATTCACCAAATCTTACCGTTTATGAATCCCTTGTTTATTCTGCTTGGCTGCGTCTTTCCTCAGAAGTTGATGAGAATACTAGGAAGGTATGTGTTTCCATTACTTCTGTTGTGGATTCCATTTTAATGAACTCATGATGCTTAGGGGGAAAAATAAGAAAACCATGTTAGTTGTAGGTGAGAGTGTGTTCTTCCCATTAACTAAATCCACTTATTGGTCCCTAATTTTGTATTATTGCGCACAAATGAATGTGCAGGCTAGTGTCCACACAAGCCACAATTATTCATTGAATTCCTAGGAATGTACTAAATTGTTAGTTGCCTTTTTATGAGTATATTCAAGGCCTTGGCAATCATGATGTTGAAGAACAGATGCAACATTTTTTTATCTTGTGAGTTGAAAACAATAATTATTTCCGATTAAATTCATTCCACTGTGCAGGTGTTTGTGGATGAAGTGATGTCACTGGTTGAGCTTGATGTATTGCGTGACGCTCTGGTTGGTCTCCCTGGTGTTAGTGGGTTGTCAACCGAACAAAGGAAGAGGCTGACAATCGCGGTGGAACTAGTGGCAAATCCTTCAATTATCTTCATGGATGAGCCAACTTCAGGTCTCGATGCTAGAGCTGCAGCTATCGTTATGCGTACTGTGAGAAATACAGTTAACACAGGACGAACAGTGGTTTGCACAATCCATCAACCCAGCATTGATATCTTTGAGTCTTTTGATGAGGTCCATTCTATTTTGCTTTTGTTTATTTGTCTGTAGTTCTCCTTTCAGCGCTGCAAGGTTATACTGAAAAAGGATTGTATATTTTCAGCTTCTATTGCTAAAGAGGGGAGGACGGGTTATATATGCTGGACAGCTTGGCCTCCATTCACAAATACTAGTTGACTATTTTGAGGTGAACTATCTTTCATATCATACTTCAGTCTCTGTGAGAACCAATTTGCAACATGTCAACCAACTGTATTGCTAAAATCAGTACTAATCCACATCTTATGCGGACCCATGAAATTCCATTGTGCTAACTTGAATGGGATTAGTAACCTGAAAAATATGCACTTTTTTATTAGTAGCCTTAGCATACGCAAATAGATGTTCTAGCTTGGTATCTATGAAGATTTGATATGTGAAAATGACATCGGTAGATTTTTCATGAATTACTTTCACATAGTTATATTTTTAATGATTTTATATGATTACAAAATTCAATTAAAAATGTGTCCGTTGGAGGCACTGTCAATGCAGAAGTAAAAATGAATGGAGTAGAATACATTATTATTGGAACTCAATAGGACTAAGGTTGATTCTTTGAAACTGCTTGGACAGTCTGCAGAAAACTCCTTTTTTTTTAATGACATTGAGGCAAAGTCTAAACAGTGTCTAAGATAAATAATAATAATAATCTGTTATTGTAAAACTAAAAGATAAGCAATTTTTAGTCCCTCTGTTTCCAAATGCTATTTCAGAATGTGTGTAACCAGTAAGGCAGTAATCATCATTTTGTGCAATAATCAATAAAACTTTGAATACAATATAAGTGTTTAGATCTATTGCATGGAAACGCTGTTAGTATATTTCTCATCAATCTTATTCATATATATTCTTGTGTTTTTTAATTACTACCTTCCTCCTGAAAAGAGTTTATTTTTACATGAATCAGGATGGACACTTGTCCAGATTTATGCACAAAAGTGAACTCTTTTGGGGATGGACGTAGTAACATATATTTTGAAAAGTAATGACCAAAGGTTTATTGGAGATTCTCTCAATTCTTAGAATCAAATGTTTAAATAATAAAAAACATGCGGAACATGTATGGAATTAAGAAAACATGGGTAACTGCATTTAATCCGAGACCAAAAAAGAGAAAAAGAAAGGCTGCTTGCTTCTAATGTACATCATTCTCCTGCAGGCAATTCCAGGGGTCCCGAAAATCACGGAAGGACATAACCCAGCAACATGGATGCTGGAAGTTAGCTCTCCTCTAGCTGAGGCTCGCCTGAACATAGATTTTGCTGATGTTTTTGCTAATTCTGCACTTTACCGGTAAATATGTGCACAGTATTATTCGAGAAACATTTTCAAACGATTGTTATTGCTTCGACACCAATAAGTTATTAAATTTTTTCAATGGTCAAATAGACAAAATAAGTATCTTCTTTTCCATATGTAACTTACATTATTTTCATCAATGTGTTCAGGAGCAATCAAGAACTTATTAAGCAGTTGAGCGTTCCACCTCCAGGGTTTCAGGATCTCTCATTTCCTACCAAATATTCCCAGAATTTCCTAAATCAGTGTATGGCAAATACATGGAAGCAATTTCTATCTTATTGGAAGGACCCACCCTACAATGCTATGCGTTATTTTATGACACTTCTCTATGGTCTTGTGTTTGGTACAGTCTTTTGGCGACGGGGAAAGAATGTGTATGGTCCTACTTTTTTATTCTAATCTATATTCAAACTCCATCACTTCACATGTTCTTGTTGCAACCATTTCACTGAATGTAATTTCACAGTGACACAACTCTAATGCCTCTTAGCTGATCCGCTGAATTCTTTGCTATATGTACAGAGAGTCTGTGACTGATCTGAACAATCTACTTGGAGCCACCTATGCTGCCGTTTTCTTCCTTGGAGCAGCAAATTTGATGACACTTTTGCCTGTGGTGTCCATTGAGAGGACAGTCTTTTACCGTGAAAAGGCAGCAGGGATGTACTCTCCGCTGTCCTATGCATTTGCACAAGTAAGTTATGAACACCCTTACAAGTTATGCTTATACATTTAATATACAATGAACAAGGCAAAGTCTTTCTGCATCTAGAACCTCCCAGTTCAAAGCAGGTACAAAAAAAAATGTTTAGTACCAGAGGACAACTTGATTCCATTTTCGTACTTGACATAGTAGGATAATAGTTTGGATTTATGATAAATGCATTTGCATTAGGCCCTTCATATGTGTGTGTACATCAGCATGACATGGATTGTGTGGAAAAACTACCACTGCCCCGCATATAGGGTAAAATAGTTCCATTTCAAAAGTTGAACGGGCTGGGTGTCCGGAATCACAGGTTAGGGTGGGAGGTGGACTTTAGTGATATTCCTTTCACACCTCTGGTTTTTGTAGTTCAACCATTTTCTTGTAGGCCTGCAATTAGGCGTAGCCGCGTAGGATACATTTTTCATCATTTTATGCGTAAATTGAAGTCTTATATATACCAAAATATCTACTGAAGCTTAATTCCCAAAAACTGAATATGTGCAGGGACTTGTTGAGTTTTGCTACAGTGCAGTCCAAGGTGTTCTTTATACTATCCTAATCTATCCCATGATTGGCTACGAGTGGAAGGCGGACAAGTTCTTCTACTTCTTGTTCTTTATGATTGCAGCCTTCACCTACTTCACATTGTTTAGTATGATGTTGGTTGCATGCACTGCTTCGGAAATGTTTGCAAATATTCTTCTTTCATTTGTGCTCTCCTCATGGAACAATTTTGCCGGATTCCTTATACCCCGCCCAGTAAGTTCTTTCAATAAGAGGCGATGCCACATGACTTGCATTATTTAGGCTGTGAGCTTTTTCGGGAATAGCTTTAGGCTCTTAGCTTGTCATACATCTCTAAAAGAAAGAATCTCTTGCAGCTGATTCCTATTTGGTGGAGATGGTTCTACTGGGCCAACCCGGTCTCCTGGAGCATCTATGGAGTGATTGCGTCGCAGTTTGCGGACAGCGATCGCGTTGTCACAGTTCCTGGCCAATCTACCACCAAGGTGGTGAAGGATTTCTTGAAGGAGAACATGGGCTTTGAGCACGACTTCCTCGGCTATGTTGTGCTGGCTCATTTTGGCTATATCATTGTCTTCTTCTTCCTCTTCGGATACGGCATCAAGTACTTGAACTTCCAGAAACGGTAGGAGGCTGGTGTCCAGTAGGGGGTCAACCCTTGTCTCGTTTTGCAGTGTAAATCAAATGCAGCAACCTATGGATACTCTTTTTTTCCTCTGTAAAGATATATTATAGTCTGTTTGAGGCAGCTTGTATTACATTTGGCTTGTGATATTAATTGCTGAAATTCATGGATAAATTATGACATATCCTCTTTTACATTACCAACCATCATTTCAGTTTGTTTTTCTTTTTACTTATGATGTTCTTGTTGATCTACTAACTACAATAACTGTAGCGTGAGCACGCAACTAAGGCCAGGTTCGTTTCTACAAGTTTGGTCACCCGGAACACGTTTTTTATGTGTTACGTGTGAGCATGCTTCTTGAACTGCTAAATGGTACATTGTTTTTTTAAGAAAAATCTGCACGAAAGTTGTTTTAAAAAATCAATTTAATTTATTTTTAAAGTTTAAAATAGCTAATACCCAATTAATCATGTGCTATAATGATATTTCTTGTTTTACATGTTCATTTAGTCGATCAGCCATTTCTACCCAAATGAACAACACCTAAGCCTTGGGTGGCATAGTTTGAGAACCAAACGCTAGCATATAGTATAGTACCAACAACAACAATGAAGCTCTCTATATCTTTTTGCACACTTGTCCAACAACCATGGACACAATTCTAATTAGCAGAACATGCAAAAGCAATGCTCATGCACATGGAACGGCATGCAATGGTTTGCAGCAATGTGCGAGTGGTGAGAGGTGGTGAGTGAGCCACTAGAACCATGGGGATAGAAGCTGATAACGAGTGGGAGTAAGGGAGGCCATGTGACTAGAAGACGGACAACAATGGTGGATCTAGTGCTGCAAGTTGCTAGAGACGGAAGAGGTGAGGTGGGGTGGGGAATGACACCACCGCCTAGCTTGGGGAAGAGGAGAGGGTGGAAGCCGGTCTGACAGGGCTCACTAGCGCAGTGGCTCGCTGGGACAGTGGCAAGCACTAAAACTGTGGGAGTTCTCGGCAGGGAATTGTGGGGGAGAGGCAGGGGAGAAGGGATAAGGTAACTTGTGCGCATAAATTTTGATGCAATCACAACCATCCAAAAAACCGAATGAGAATTGTGGCAACTTCAACCGAGTGAACTTGAAAACTAGATGTACTTAAAGTAGAAGACAGGGACCAATACCAATCATGGATAGATAATCTTTGATTCTTTCCTTTTCTCTTCTGTAAATATTTGTATGTAATCTGTAGCCTTACTATATTTAATATATTAACACAGTAGGAGCCTCCTGTTGTCTTTCGTCAAAAAAAAAAAATTGATGTACGGTCCCAAGAATTTTATGTTGCCCATTTATGTGTATGGTGAAAAGGGGAGGTCACCCATTTACGGAAGCGACATGGGCTTTGGTGTGGGTTTTTTCGAGTACAAGTGAATATATACATGGTAGGAACAGTACATATGTCACATATACTTCTATGTGCTAGGTCCTAGCACATGTAAAATGATTATGATAAGCATATTCACCAGTATGGAA
Source organism: Leersia perrieri (assembly GCA_000325765.3). Classification (NCBI taxonomy): domain Eukaryota; kingdom Viridiplantae; phylum Streptophyta; class Magnoliopsida; order Poales; family Poaceae; genus Leersia; species Leersia perrieri. The sequence goes on from CM002485.1 coordinate 14,508,095, forward strand.
TATCACAACAGTCCTAGTTGGGAACAAACATCATTAAGTTCTACAACCGATACTACTAAGGAGGCACAAAACACAGGGGCCATCAACGCCGGTTTGTAGCTTCAACCTGAATGGTCTAGAGGGGGGTGAACAGACATGCCCTGTTAAAACCTGAAATCACTCGCAGTGGAAGTCAGTTCTCTGGATGCTTTGGACTCAAGGTCCGGATGCTCCAGCAGATTATGCCGGAGGTTCCGAACCTAGGAACCCGAAATCTCTCAAAGGAGATTTCCAGAGAAAGTAGAGTGAAAGCAGAGAACAACACAGACAAAAGGCAAAGACACAGAGATTTTTTACCGTGGTTCGGGTCCAAAGACCTTACTCTACGTTGAGGCGCTCCGGAGAGCGAGATCAAATGATCTCGTACCTCACCATGCTATCACCCACAAGTTGGCCTCGATCTCCAAGGAGCTCTCGGACTAGCTACTCTCCGAACGATCTCATGATCAAGTCCCAACCCGAAAGCCCTAGTCCCAAGTAGCTTCCTTACTCTATCGATCCCTACTTCTAGGAGATAGCACGGTTGTTTACTCACTTACCTCATTAATGAGGGAGAGGATTTCCCATACAAACGAATCCCGGGCGTACCACAATCAGTCGGAGCTCGCGGATAACAGCTAGCCATGTAGGAGAAGAATCTCCAAGAGTAACAAATCAAACTAGCTAGAATCTTGGTGTCAATCTCTAGATGCTCATGAAGAATCAATCCTAACCGCTAGCAATCTCACCAACTCACTCCAATCCCAAGAGAATCTAAGGACGAGAGAATGTAATTGAGTGCTCTAGTGCTCTAGGAGTAGTAGGGAATCAATGTGGCAGCTAACCTAGCTAAGTGGGAGAGGATGGGTTTAAATACCCCATGTTTCCCCCAAGTAGCCATTAGTAAAGCATGTCCAGAGCATCCGGACATCCATGTCTGGAGGCTCCGGACATACTAGCTGTTAGGCCATGACGGGTTCTGTGTGACGACCGCTAGCCATTGAGCTAATGGTCCCCGTGTCCGCATGCTCCAGTAGAATGCCGGACGCTCTGGACCAACTGACACAACTCACTTGTGTTTTGTGTGTGAAGTGCAAGTGTGTCTCTCTTTATCTAGAACTGATCCTTTTCTGAGCATTTAGAGATTAATCCAAGTTCTAACCAGTGGATTCCCCCTTAATAGTACGGCTTTTCCTACGACTCAAATTTAAATACTTCCTAATTCTAATTCTAGTCCTTTAAGCCGTTCATCCGTTCCATTGCGTAGTTAGGGGTACATCGTCTTTTTGCTTGCATTCACAACTCATTAAACATGATTAGTCTCTTAATCTTGTTGTCATTTATCACCAAAACCCACTAGGGGCAATTAGTGCATTTTCACAACCAACACTAATGGTGCATGATGCTGGTTGCATGCACTGCTTCTGAAATGCTCGCAGGCATTCTTGTTTCCTTCGTGCTCCTTCTGGAACAATATTGTTGGATTCCTTATAAGCCGACCAGTAAGTGCTTCAAATAAAATTGATGCTACATGAGTTATATTCTTAGTAAATAGGTTCTGAGCTTTTTGGGGAATAAACTCTCTGAAACTTTTTGCTATTGCAGCTGATTCCTGTTTGGTGGAGATGGTTCTACTAGGCCAATCCGATGTCCTGGACCATCTATGGTGTGATTGCGTCGCAGTTTGCGGACAGCGACTGCAAGGTCACAGTTTCTGGCCAATCTACCTCCACTGTGGTGAAGGATTATTTGAAGGAGAACATGGGATTTGAGCACAACTTCCTCGGCTATGTTGTGCTGGATCATTTTGGCTGTCATCATATTTTTCATCCTATTCGGATACGGGATCAAGTACTTGAACTTCCAAAAACGGTAGGAGGCCAGTTTCCAGCACGATATCAATCAAATGCATCAACCCAACCTATATACCCCCCCTCCCCGGTAAAGATGTAGTTTGTTTGGGATCAGCTTCTATTACATTTATTGTATAATATTAGTGACTTGAATCTACGGATGAATTATAATACTACCTTTTTTTTGTTACACTACCAAGACATCTTTTCAGTTTGTTTTCCTTATTCCTCTTTGATGTTCTAGTTGATCAACTAACTGTGATAAACTGCAGCGCGTGTGCGCGACTAAGGGTGGTGGTCATGGTTAGGCAGGAACCAAACACCTAGATGTTGGCAATATAGTGGGAGCTCTCTTATCTAGATTCCTGTACAACCGTCCATCAGCCATTGATGTAGTGCTGAACTTCTGATTGGCACAACACCTGTTGGATCGAAAACAAGAAGACAAACCAACTAGAGGGGGGTGAATAGTTGGAACACCAAAAACCAGTAACTTTTTGCGGAATAAAAATTACCTTCCCTCTATCGCAATCCGGTCTGACCGCTGTGTCTAGGCCGGTCTGACCGCGTAGCCGGTCTGACCGCGCCTAAACCTCCGGTCTGACTGACCG
>CM002485.1:14510676-14528774 GCA_000325765.3 Leersia perrieri
GCGTACTGTATCAGGCCGGTCAGACCGCCGGTTCAACGTCGGTCAGACCGGTCCATCCCGAAAAACACTTCTCAACCAAAAATCCAAATATCTATCAAAACAAATTAATAAACAATTACTCATCACAAATTATATAATCAAAACCATTGATTTTACAACACCAATGTAGTGCACGTGCACAGGGAGTAGACAAGAGTCTTTGAGACCCTTTAAAGACATTGTATATTTGTATACCATGTCAATGGGGAATCATTGCACATGAAGTTTTTTTTCCTGGACACATGAAAGTTCTGCACTGCACTTATACGGTGAAAATTTATTATTATGGTGGTGTGTTGTGTGTGGGGATGGGGGGCTTGTGTTTTTTTATAAGGAAAATTAGGTATGGATGGATGCAATGTGTATTGAGTGTATAATTAAGTTTAAAAGATTTGAGTTTATTAATAAGAAGGTGTCTCCACTCATTTTTTAGCTAGGTCCGTCCCTGAAATTAGGACATATAGACGAACAATATATGGGTACATCCCTTCCGGAAGGACGTTACAATCCCTCCCGAAAGCTAAATTGGTTTGGGCGAGTAGGAGGACAAACAAAGTAGCGCATAGGAGGGCAATTTGGAGAGCTGTTTCTCAACGTGGTTCTTGATAAACACTGAAATCGGGACATTCATTATTCTCTTTTTATTTCTTTCCACTCAAAAAAAAAACATATGGGTGCAACGTAGCACAAGCTAAAGAGATTGGAACCTAGGTGTACACAATGATCCTAAGAAAATATGATTACGTACGCTACATTTATGAGTTAACAGTAGTAACCAATAGATAGGAATTTGGCTTGACCTTGGTAACGAATAAGCATTGTTGCTCTTTTAATACAACTTGTTTTGGATTGTTGTTGCTTTAAATCATAATCCAAATTCTAGCTGTTTAATAGCATGTTAACATTTTAAAAAGCTATATACCTACTTGTGTTTATTTGTACGGAAACGAACTCCAAAATCTCTCCAACTAACTAAATGAATGATGTGGTTGAGGGCTTGTAATTTCGTTTTTTAAAAAAAGAAATACAAGCCTCAACGAGACGATGAATTTCGATCGAAACTGAAAGTCATGAAATAGATGATTTTCGAACAAAATTCGATAAAAAAAATGTGCGGCTTGGGGAGCTCCAAAGCTTGTCTACAATATGCACGAAGTTGTGAACCTGATATGGTTACCTAATGTTAGAAATTTTAAAAAAAATGTAGAGCCAACAAAAGACAAACATAACCCAATAAACTATCATGTAGTCAAAATAAATACACATTCAATTATAACTCTTTCTATTTCATCTACCAATCACCTCTTATTCCTTCTTATTTCCCGCGTGGAGCTGACTTTTTTATTAGAAATGATTTCTTCATCTTTTCTTCTCTCTCTTCTTGTTAACTCCTTATGTAACAGTATAATATGAAAATTAGGTGAGCTGGAGAGTGGGATTGCACTTATAAAATTTTGCTTGTGTAACAGTACGAAAACTATGTGAGCTGGAGGGTTGGGATTGCCCTTTTAAAATTTAAGTGCCCTCCCAGTAATGTCATATGGCCTGTTTGGGGGGAGATTTAGATTCTGAGAAGCAGCTATTTGGTAGTCAGCTTCTGAGAATCTAAAACCCAGCTTCTGCAGCTTCTGGCTTCTTAGTTTATTTTCTAGAATTTGTAACTACAGATTCTTAGAAGTTGTGTACTGTTTGGGACCGCTTCTGACAGTTATAGTTTGTGGGGGAAGCTGCAGCTGGAAAAAGCTCTATTAAACAGGCCCTAATAACTCTGGAGCGTCTACGAAAAAATAAGCGTAAATTTAGGATGCCTCATAGAAAATTTGCCATCTGGAAATATTGCACAGATACCATTTGCAAACGTGCCCCATGTGTGCTAAAATGAGAGGCGAGACTCTCATTTGTCATTTTTATTTTTCCTTTTAAGAGAAAAGTAAGACGGTCTTTCACTAAAAAAAAAGGGCTAATAAAGAAGTAAAAAGAAAGACGATCCAATCGGCGATTGCGGAGAAGTATCAAAGCTAACCCAGCTTTATTTGAGTGCTTCGCCTCGCAGTCAGTGGATCACTGTGGAGTGGAGATATCTTCCCAGAATCGAGATTCCAGGACACGAATGCAGCATCTCCGGAGCTCGCTGGTGGTGGTGCTCGCCGTTTCCGTCGTCCCAGGCGCCGCTGGCCTCCGCGCCCCCATGGCCGTCGTCGACCGGATGGCAAGCGCTAGACAAGTCCTCATCTTTTTCTTTGAACAGGCAAGCTGATTGATTAATGGGTCAGGTTGTTAGCAACTCTGATGGCATCGTCCTCCTTTTCTCTTGTTCTTTTGCGGTTGCAGGCTAGCTGAACTTGCATATCGTCCTGTGGCCATTTTGTCGAGCAGTTGGTAGGCGGGCGCTGGTAAAGGCTGCATTTTAGTTTTTTATTTTTTTGGTGGAGAAAGATTATCAACCGGCTACTGGTCAGCAGTTTGGGGTTTCTTGATTGTTGAGAAGGAGCTTGGCCGTTGATTTCTTGCCTTGAAGCAGTTCATTCTTCAGTTGTTCTATCTCCAGATAATGGAATACGGTAGTCATTTCTAGGAATCTGAAGCAAATTAGCTATCTCTGCTCCTAGATGCGATATTTGTTCTCCATTTTCAACTCTGGGAAGTGGGAACTTGATGATTGAGCAGGACAGTATCCTTGTAGATTTCTAGAGGTCAGAGAGTCAAGAAAGCATTTGGGTTCTCTTTATTCATGGAGATGGGCTCTGCTCAGTTTGCTGCCCTAGCCGTGTGTGTCTGCATTTTTGCCAGTGGAGCCATGGTTGATGGCCAGAACGTTACTGGTGGTGGTACAAGGCCAGCTGAACTGCACATCGGTGTGCTATTCACATTTGATTCGGTTATTGGGAGAGCAGTGATGCCAGCTATTGAGCTCGCTGTTGCAGATGTCAATGCTGATCCAGGTGTTCTTCCTGGGACAAACTTTAGCTTTATAATGCAGGATGCCAATTGCAGTGGCTTTGTTGGAACCATCAAAGGTTTGGGCTTCCTTCATTTCCCTCAAATTTTCTTTATGGAATTGTCCTTACTAGTTTACTAGTAGCTTATGCTGTTATACATTATCCTCTCATTTTCAGAAATAAAAGTAAAGCTTGTTTCGTGAAACAATATTTTGGTATTCATGTTATTATTCATTGCATACTTTTGCTACAATTTTATTCTTAGTTTGTGGCGGTCTCCTGTCATATCTGATTCCTAATGTAATTCAGATTCAGCTGAACTTAAGGTTGTAAAGTTCCAGAACCATATTACAGTAGTTCTACTTGCATCATTGCATGAAAAGCATGCAGATTGAAGCCCTAAAGAATATCTATTATGTATAAAGACCAGCTAGAAATTAGAACTTGCCTGTCTTTATTTTTGTGCAGAGATTTTCTCTTTTGTTTTCTTACAAAATTAAGTGGTCATAAATTGTATTTATCTTGAATTGAAAGCTTGAGTGAGATTAACAACAATGCTTTTTGTGCAGCACTGGAGCTTCTTGCTAAGGATGTCGTTGCTGTAGTAGGTCCACAATCTTCAAGCATTGCTCATGTCATTTCTCATGCTGTTACTGAACTTCATGTTCCGCTTGTCTCCTTCGCAGCCTCTGATCCTACCCTTTCTTCCTTTGAATATCCTTACTTTGTGAGAGCTACGACAAGTGATTACTTCCAAATGAGCGCTGTAGCTAGCATCATCAATCAGTATCGATGGAGAGATGTCATTGCTATTTATGTTGATGACGATTATGGTAGAGGTGGCATCACAGCATTAGGTGATGTTCTAGCGAAAGAGAAGTCCAAGATATCATACAAAGCCAAGTTGCCACCTGGTGCTTCAATGACTACTATCGAGGATATGCTGATGCATGTGAATGAAATGCAGTCCCGTGTCTATGTTGTCCATGTAAACCCTGACTCTGGTCTAGCAGTTTTCGCTGCTGCAAAATCTTTGGGAATGATGAGTAGTGGCTATGCATGGATAGCAACAGACTGGCTCTCTACAGTGTTAGATGCGTCTGAGCATATTAACCCTGACAGAATGGAACTTACTCAGGGGGTTATTATGCTTCAGCAACATGTTGCTGATTCTGGCATTTATCATTCATTGCTGTCAAGATGGAACAATCTGACCAGGAATGGGGGTCATTCAAGCTTGAGTTCTTACAGTATGCGTACTTATGATTCTGTATGGTTAGTTGCTCATGCTGTTGAAGAATTTTTGAGTGAAGGAAATGCAATATCTTTTTCTACTGATCCAAATTTGCGAGATACAAAAGGAAGTAACCTTCAATTAGCTTCCCTCAGAAGTTTGAATAATGGAGAAAAATTACTGGAGAAAATTTGGCACGCAAATTTCACAGGGGCTTCTGGCCAGGTACAATTTACTGTGGGACGGGACTTGATCCACCCAGCTTTTGATATCCTGAATATTGTTGGTACAGGTTTCAGAACCATTGGGTATTGGTCAAACGTTTCTGGTCTTTCAGTTGTTGCTCCAGAAGAGCTGCATTCAGGATCACTGAACTCTTCAATAAACAATGTGCAGCTTCATGGTGTTATCTGGCCTGGCCAGACTGCTGCAAAGCCTCGTGGTTGGGTGTTTCCACATCATGGGAAGCCGTTGAGGATTGGAGTACCTCTCCGCACTAGCTACAAAGAGTTTGTGATGCAAGACAAAGGACCTGATGGAGTAAAGGGGTTTTCAGTTGACGTTTTCAAAGCTGCAATAGGGTTGTTGCCCTACCCTGTTTCATTCGATTTTATTTTGTTTGGAGATGGTTTGAAGAATCCCAGCTACAATGACCTTGTTCAGAAGGTTTCCGACAATGTGAGTAACATCTCATAGCATTCAATTTTATATATTATTGATGATTAGAGTCTTGTATGTTTAACTTGTACTAGATTTACTTATTTATTCTTCTGTACCACTCAGTACTTTGATGCTGCAATAGGGGACATCGCCATTGTGACAAATAGGACAAGAATCGTTGATTTTACCCAGCCATACACAGAATCCGGACTTATTATATTAGCTCCAGCAAGGGAGATTGAGTCAAATGCTTGGGCTTTTCTAAAACCATTCACCTTCCAAATGTGGTCTGTTCTAGGTGTTCTCTTCCTTTTTGTGGGTGCAGTTGTTTGGGTACTTGAGCATCGCACTAATACTGAGTTCCGTGGACCCCCAAGGCAACAAATTATGACAGTGTGCTGGTTAGTATCTGTGTCACACCCCTTTATTGTTTCACTTCTTCAAGATTCAACGCTTTAAACATTATTGTTTATAATTAAAATTTATAGAGTTCTGTGCCATTTCAGGTTTAGTTTCTCTACCATGTTTTTTGCGCACAGTAAGTGTAAACATGAAACTAGACAAAAGTTCTTCAGTAACTCCTAGTCCACATTCATATCCTTCTTCCTTGTTACTTTTACACAGGAGAGAACACGGTTAGTGCGCTTGGTAGATTTGTACTGCTCGTCTGGATGTTTGTTGTGCTCATCATAAACTCAAGCTACACAGCAAGCTTGACTTCACTTCTTACAGTTCAGGAAATAACATCAGGGATACAGGGGCTCGATAGCTTGATCGCTGGTTCAGGTGCAATTGGCTATCAAGTTGGATCGTTTGCCAGAAGCTACCTTATACAGGAGCTCAATATCGCCGAGACCCGTTTGGTGCCACTAAACAGCCCGTCAGATTATGCAAGAGCGCTAGAGTTGGGATCAGGAAATGGTGGTGTGGATGCAATAATTGATGAGCTTCCATACGTGGAGATCTTCTTATCAAAATATTGCAAATATAAGACGGTTGGCCAGGTTTTCACGAAAAGTGGATGGGGATTTGTAAGTGACTTGAAAATAATTGTATATGATATTAGACTTATTTCCAGGATATCTTCTAACAGTATTATATTCTGTTTCAGGCCTTCCCAAGAGACTCCCCTCTTGCTGTGGACCTTTCAACAGCAATCTTGACACTGTCAGAGAATGGTAATCTCCAAAGGATCCATGATGAATGGTTAACTGGAACAAAATGCAGTACAGATGACAGTGTTGGCTCAAGCCGTTTGAGCCTTTCAAGCTTCTGGGGCCTCTACCTCATTTGTGGCTTTGCATGTGTCCTTGCTCTCTTAATTTTCTTCTCGCGAATATGTTGTCAATACAGGAAGTACAATAACCAGGTTGGACTTGAGTGTCATGAACCAGAGCTAATCACTCGGCCAGCAAGGCCAGCAAGGTTAACTACTATCAAGTCAATGATCTCATTTGTTGATAAGAGGGAGGAGGAGGTGAAGAATGCTCTCAAGAAAAAGCCTAATGACTGTCTGCAGCCAAGAATAGGCACCATTGGAGAACAGTCTACATTACCACTATGACACGTAACACGTTTATCACTGCCTAACTGACATAGTAAAAAGAAATGCATAATCCTATACTGGGCCTGTTGATAGTTTACAAAAACCTGATTGGTAATGTGTGACGATTTGTTCCGACTGTGAAAGCCAAGCCCTCAGGAGCTTCTTCGGAGTATTTTCTCTGAACTCTGAAGCATTATAGGAGCATTCTGAATTGCTTCCAGCAGTAACATTTCTGAATCCCCTTTCAACAGCTACTTCTGGGAGAATTAGAGCATTGGTTGCAAGTTCAGTTTCAAATAAGTTGAGAAGTTTGAACCTCTGTCAAGTTGAGAGGTTCCTTTTTTCGGTCGGAAGCAACCTCTGTCAAGTTCTTGTAGCTACGATCTTAATCCAAATAAGATAAGAAGTTTGAATCTTTGTTTGGTGTGGTATGTGTCTAGTTGAGCTTTTCCTTTCAGTATTACACTGCCGAAAATTTTAACATATCCTCTGTTTTCACTGGGCTATGCAAGCAATTTCAGCAGACTGACAAGCCTAGCTAATGCAAAACTAGTACCATCGTAATTAGCATTTCTCCTCTTTAATTACAGCATTGACATCAGCAGTTTTTCTCCTTTTTGTCGCCAAATATCCAAGTCCCAAACCCTTATTCTGCTCTCAACTTGATTCAGGTAACTTCTCTTTCAGAAAAGGAGCCTGCACCAACCTTGATTGATTGGATGCATGCATTTCATGAAAAAGTAGATGTCGCTAAACAAGTTTCGTCGCCAACTAAGGTTAGGTCCCAACGTGTCTAGGCTCTACAGATTAAAATGTACACTACAAGATGCAATCCAACATACAGTATACGTTATGATTATCTTGGCAACCACCACCTACAAGTTCTGGAAAGTGATTGAATTTGGTTATTAAAAAAGAACCGCATCCATCCAGTTTAGAAATGACGTGTTTGCACTTTGAGTTTTATCTTGGAAAATTTTCACCAACAGGTAAAATTCTAGCGGTAAATTACCTTTGTATCAAGTACACTGTACACAGAGCCGTATTTGTCTAGAATCACGCCTCTTCCGTTTTTGACTTTATCTTGCACGATAACACATCACCGAAATTACAGGTGAAGGGTACGGTCTAGATGGTCATAGACCAATTCCGTGATGAGGTGTGCTAAGATGATCCAAAGAAATCTTTATCTTGTCAAGGTGCGCAGCACACACAGGTCCAACTCTGAATAAATTAGGAGGAGACAACTAAGTGGCAAGATTAAAACAAAGCGGCAGACCTTGCGAAAGGGCAGTCGGACACGAGCCTTAGCTTTTCTTGGCTTAATTTGCTTTGCTCCAAGTGTGGCCCATTGCAAGTAACAATGGAAATAGGTGACCAACTTGCATAAGCAAACCCCTCTAGTGGCCATGCATGATCATCACATACTATTACGTAGTGCTCATGTTGTTTCTTGTTGTTAGCTTGTTGCTATAGGGTCTATGATGTGGTGATTGATGAGAACATTCAGAACATAATGTCAGCAATCTGATTCTGATCCACACAAATATGTTTTCATGAAATTAACCATAATTTATTTATGTTATTCAAACAAAAGTTTAGCTTCTTAAGCTCTAAAATCTGTAAAACAAAATACTCCCTCCCCTTCATTCTAAATTATAAGGCCAATCTCTTATATTTTATATTTTAGGACGGTGTATAGTTTTGGTAACAAAATCTTAAGATCAAAGCATGTGGACATTATTATTTTTTTTCCTTGAGTAAATTGTACTTTGCACCGGCTAAAATATATTTTGTTTTATTTTGGGCCGGATTTAATGCATACTTTCACTTTGGACCGGGATACATCAAAATAAGTTTTGCTTTGTACTGGGTTAACATCATGATAAATCATTAAATCTACATAATTTTCATTGATATTTTAAATTATGAATTAAATTTCATGAAACATGGATTAAATTTAAAATATTTTATAAATTTTACTCATATATTTTATAATATTTTCTTTTGATATTTTGATGTATTCCGATGTAAAGTGAGATTGTACGCTAAACCTGGTGCAAAATAAAATAACATACATTTTACCCATTGCAAAGTGCAATTTACCTTTTTTTATTTGTGTGAGGTTAAATGTGGGCCAATTCGACACATTTTTCATCATATTCTATAAACACTAAACAAAATTAATCTGATAAACAAAGTGGCACGCCGCAGACGGTTGTAGCCATTGTTTACATAAGCGAGGTCATATATATAGCGGTGCTAAAGATGATGGGGGTAGTACATTGTGTTCTTTATGGTGTTTCTTATTGCTGATAGGATGAATAATGAGGTGATGCGAGGGAATATCATTGGTTGCAGCAATCTATATGTATTGCGCGTGATCTTGATAAGGGGTATGACTAGTTTCTTTATCCAATTGTCTGGACATAAGTAGCGATGTGCTTCAAGGGAAGGCAAAGGAGAAAAGTATTCTTTTTGAGTTTGTGGTTTGTGATCCACTTGTATACTTTTGCTCCTCTCTAGGTAGTGGTAGGGCTATCAAGCAAGTTAATTAAGTATTTTCTGCAAAGGGGAAGATGCCATTCAAGGTTGTTAATTTTTAATTGTTAGTTATGAGTTTAATCAATAGGTTAAAATACTAAAAGACATGGCCAGTTCCTATAGTTTTGCATGCATGCTGCTCCTGAAAGAGACTTGGCGAAAAAGAGAGGATCAGATAATTTTGTTTTTAATTCTAAGAAATGGGACTACTTATATTACCATCTCCAACTCCAATATTTATCATAGTATATAGCTGGCCATTTCTTGTTTGAATATTTGTAGGGGTTATAAAAAAAATCAGCTCAACTGAATCATTCAGACATGCATCCAGAAAGAAACGGCATAGTATAGTCAGCAATTGGTTTCTTGCAGTCTTCTTAATCAAGAATCTAAGTTTTAGTTTAATGTGGCGTCATCCTATTGATCAATAGTATCCATCTCATGCAGCCTACAGACACTAACTGCCCAACTGTCTAGAACGACTGAACGCTTGTCTGCATTCTTCTCCATCCTTTTTTTGTGATATCTGGTGGTTGCAACATCAATTACTACTCATCACATAAACCAAACCCTACAAGAGTTTTAACTTGAGCCCTGCAAGAAAACAAGAGATTTTCAAGCCAATCAAGAAACAAATTCTTCAGACAAGATGGTAGGTATAGACAATGAGAATTGATTGAGTGTAAACTTTAATTGCACCTGTCCTAAAACTGTTTGATCCTTCTTGTTTACCTTATCATACAGAGCAGCATTGCAGTACTCCAAAACAAAGGGCATCAATGCTTGCCCTTTGAAGCATATTTTTAATGAGCCGGGAAAGGAACTAAAGATGTAATCCTTCCTTAGTGTTGATCAAAGATCTTATTCTCTGTGATTGATTGACAGGGTCATTCCACCTAAAATTTTAACGAAATTAATCGAATCATTCATAACGGCCGCGTTAATATTTGTAGGTTGCATGAGAAAATTTATTGATCAATAGTATGGAACAAAAGTAAACTAAAAATCTGGATCCTTGATACAGAGAACTGTAATTGACCAACATCTAGTTATTTTTTAAGATTCACTGAAATCACAAAGTCGTCATAAATTTGACCCAGAGCCTATAAATCTGGAAATTAGGGAGGCTAGCTTCATTTGTCAATGAGGGTACATAACTGAAGCAGATATGTCAATCCAACAGATAGAAGACGCCAACTGTAGTCCATATAATGGTACGATGCTATTATCATTTCTCTGGAATACTTAGGCTCTCAAGTTTCAACATGAACTAGTACCTTCTATGAAACTCTTGCAAATTTTCATTGCTAAGAGCCTTGACCCCTGTCCATGCCAGAGACAGACACGCGGTCTGTGTTGTGCTGCAATGTCTCTGTGCAATTAGCTAGCCTGATCACATCATCTCAATAATAAGCCGGCCGTGGCCTAACCAAACCACACTAACAACAGGATTAGCAGCAATTGCATTGTCACTCCATCTTTTTCTCTGCACACGTCGATCTGCATTGTCACCCACGAGATGCCTGCCTCTGCTGACTGCTCTGCTCTATGCTAGTGTTACCCTCTTTTTTTCAGGCACCTGCAGCTGCAGGTCACAATGGCCAAGACAACACACACACAGCACCACATGACTGCAACACCTGCGACTGCGATGCGAGGCTGCGAAAGCTACCAAAACCTAAAGAAAAAAAAAAGAGAAGAACAAAACAGAGCAGCATACGTGCGTCTTTAGCGTTCGTGGCGAACACGATCGATCCGATCGGTCGATCAAGAACGTGACCGCGAAAACGGACGCTAGTGAACCGAGAAAATGTCTGAAATTTCTGTCGGAATCTCTTCACCTTTCTCGTGCCTGTGAATTGTGAATTTGCGATATACATGCAAGCAAATGAGACGCTGGAAAGGTCACCGTACGTTTTTCTTTTCTTTTCTTCTGGAGGGAAGAAAAGAAATCAGTGGAATCTTCGGCTACGAAAAGTTTGGTGGGTACCAGAAAACTAACGCGGTTGCATAGTGCGCAAGGCACTCCAATATTCAGAGTCATTCAGTAGCTTAGAAAAGAGGTCCCCTAGTGCATAGTAGAGTTTTAGCATGTCGACGATGGATGGATAATTGGATATATCATCGTTAGGTGACGGGCACCGGGTGTGATCGCTAGTTCCAGCGGGCAGAGCCTAACGTCGAGACATGGGAATTCGATCGTGTCTCGTGTGGAATTGGGGAAATTTGCTTACCCGTTCGCTCGAGAAAGAAGTGCCGAACAACTACTACGGACGATGGCAACCGAGCACGAGAGTGTTGTCATAACACACGAGTGTCCTTCTTGCACGTCAGGGTATTTGTGCGCCGTGTCCGTTTTGCATGAGAAGTGGTGACTTCGTGAGAGACAGGAAGGAAGGGAGGCCGGCAGGCCTCAGATAATCTGAATTTTGGGATCCCATAGTTTCGTTGTTGCTTATAAGCCGTAGCGAAAATTTAAATTTTTGAACTTAATTTTGAAGTTGATTTTGAACGGTTCTTTTGTCGTGATCTTTTTCTTTAGCCTTGGATTTCAAATCATGAACAACACGGATGTAAAAGTTTTACATACAAATTATTTTTTTTCTTGTTCATATTGCTACGGCTTATTTAGAAAAAGAAACAATCACACCCTGGGAAAATAATTTCATTTGTTGAAAGGATTACTCTCATTTTTGTTATGCCTATATAGTCATAAAAAAACAAATACAAAACAAACTTAAAGATAGATTAAGATGTGATATATCGCTCTTCGAATTAATATGATGGTGTATTTTTTATACTACTTAAAAAGACAATTATCAATAGTTTCATACTATTCACAGTCAAATTTGTTTCCGTTTTTATGTTATAGGTTAATTTAGTTTTATCGTGGCATGGCTAATCTAAGACAAATTAAATAAGTTAATGTAGTTTTGGGCTATTTGGTCCAAAGTATGTCGTAATTTTGTGCTAAACTTGTATAGCATTAGATGATAATTTGACGCCATATTTATCAACACAATGAAGTTTGCCACACTTTTTAAGAGGCGTCGTCATAATTATGTAAATAAATATTTAATAATGTCACAATTGTGGCTAGAACCAAATAAATTTCTAACACTGTTAAACTTACGCTAAGTGTGGTAAGGTGTGGCAGGTTTTAGAAATATTTTAAGTCTTAGGGTATGTTTGGTTAGCTGACTCAATTTATCGCACCGTAAGTGAGCCACGTCGTAGCAACTTAGCCATCATTTATTTCCCAGTGTTTTGCCTGCCGCACAAAATTAGCCATCTGCTAACTGCTTTGCCACAACATTTGGGTCAAAAAGTGTGCTGCTAAAAACATATACCGCACCTGTAGCATGATAAGCATGTAAACTTCATAATAAAATATATTCATTGATCATCAATTAGCTAATCCATGCATTTTTCAATAATAGAGGATTGTCAAATTTATTATTATTTCCCCAATCTTTTTTTTGAAAAATTAATATTAGTCATATAGAAATTTGAATTACCGCTACTTGATCAATTATTATTTTTCCCTTACCGATGATGAAAAATATGGTAGATAGTTTCACATCTTTTTAAAAGGGTGGCATGTCTATGTTTAGCTATGAATCAAACCCATGACAGAGATCTTTGCCAAATTTATGGTAAAGTTTAGAAGTAAATAACCAAACGCCTGCCTTACTTCTCGTTACTATTTTAATAAAACTATGGCAACCAACCAAACCAGAGTCATGCCAAAGTTTTGGCACAGGTCAAGCTTGATGCATGTGTGGCAAGTTGTATCATCCAATCCAACCAAACAACCCGGGGCTAGGTCCATCAAGATCTTGGTGAGCCGTGACTAGAATAGAAGAAACATTTAAGGCTAATATACAACATCCTCCTTTACCCTTGAAAAAAAAATCCTCCTTTTATAGTCGAGCGGTGAACTGCAAATAGGAAAACTAATTTCGGTCCATGGATGGCAAGGCAATACACTAATACGATGGGGAAAAGTGCACGTACGAGTACGACTTCCAACTTGCTTCAAAGTCGTCGATGACGACGTCCACTGCCTACTAGGCAAGGACAGTGCCACACCATATCTCTATCTCCCACCCGTGCTCGTGCGGCATCGCGACCGGGTCACGCACACAGACCTCACCCGTTGATCGATCCATGCATTATTCGTTCAGTGGCCAAACTCCAACCCAACCACGCACATCAACCGGCATACCCAAAAACGAGTCACATCTTTTTCTCCGCGCCACTCACCTGGAAACACAGTGCATATGCTGCATAGTACTATGCTGATCGATGCTGCTACGTGTTTCAGCGACGCAGCTGCCACCAACTACAGATTTACCTGATCAGATCGGATCAGAGGCACATTTGCATAGGATATCGTGAACGGACACAGTACAAGATTCACCTGCCAGCAGAGGTTTTTTTTTCCCCTCCCCCTCTCTCGATCTTCTCTTCCGTTTTGTCTAGATGTACAGTTGTACAGCTTTGGTTGATTCGTTGGTGTTAATAGTTTAACCGGCGATGCAGATCATCTCATCAGGATGCGTCTTAATTGCACGATTAGTTTTCTGATCTCTGGGTATAATCATCTTGCTAAACTATAAGCACCTGTCTGGTGGGTAGATAAGATAGAATCGAACAAATTGCGGTGATGATCCCACCGTCCCTACGAGATTTCCATGACGGAGTGGCCGAGTGAGAATGCGAGACAACACATGTAGCGACTTCTCTCTTCCTTTTTGTAAGTCCACTGTAAGAGACTGAGTAAATCTTAAAAGTAAAAATATATATTCTAGCGATTGGTGACAGTACTAGCTACTGTCTCAGTCCCAAAATATAAATAATTTTTGACGCATTGTAGTCTTCGAGGTACTATTTTGATCAATAATATCTGTAAAAATATAGTTTGTTTAATGATAAATATAATAGCATCATTTTTAAATGATAGTTTATTTTGAGTTTTTTATTATTAATAGTCAAAATTTAAAATGTTTGACTTGTATTTTCCTAAAACTTATTATATTATGGGATGGAGGGAGTACTTCATTAGAGTATAATAAAAAAGACCAAATGCTGGGTCGAGGGAGACGACAATTATGAAATTGAAATCAAATAAAAAAGATTTTTGCGTTTGTCTAACTGGTTATTGTTGCGTTTGTTAGAACATATATGTATGCCGCCAATATTGGTGTCCAAATCTCTTCAAATAAAAAAGTGAGGCTAGCTCCGCATTGAAAATTTTACAGTACACAAGTTGATAAAACTTGTCAATAAATATAATTCATGTAAACTAGTAACAATTGATGATATAACAAGAATTGGCATTTTTTTTCTCTTAAGTCCATATGTATGTTCCAAAGGGTTACCCCTCATCTAGTTTATTGTTAAGGCTTAAACCATGTACTATTCAACACACTAGAGCATAGGAAAAAAAACATGTGCTATGTATGTTTATCGGCATCGCTGCATGGTGGTATATTACACATGCTATCTACCCGCTCTGTCCTGGAATATTGTTTTTTCCAAAGTTAACATTTGAAAGTTTTGATTAAAGTTAAACTAGTGATAGATATTTTGAGTGGTATGCATGTGATGTTATTAGATTTGTATTTAAAACTA
Organism: Leersia perrieri; assembly: GCA_000325765.3. Lineage (NCBI taxonomy): Eukaryota > Viridiplantae > Streptophyta > Magnoliopsida > Poales > Poaceae > Leersia > Leersia perrieri. Next base: position 14,525,276 of record CM002485.1, read on the forward strand.
TTTTTATATAATATTAATTTTGTAGTTTTCGATAAATACCTTATAGAATAAATTAATAGTCAAAGTAAATTATTGAGACCGTGTAAAATTCTACCGCGTCTTATATTTCAGGGTGGAGGGAGTACAACGTTATGCATGGTTTATCGGCTTTCTGGCTTGATCACCAGACATTGGGTCCACTCATAGTTGAATAAGAAGTACAGTGTGTTATATTTAGAATCATTAGACTCATCAAGTCCTAGCTACCCCTCTGTACATGTGTATAGGCTCATTGACATACTCCTAAGAGGATGGATACACGTCTGGTATCAGGTAGTAGTATTAGTTGTTATGAGATTCACCCTAACTTAAGAAACGAGTTTTTTTCTTACTTGAGGTAATGAAGAATCAAAATCTTGTGCGTCCATAAGGGCCCATTTGATTCAAAGGATTGACAAAGGATTTCTATAGGATTTAAATTCCTATGGATTTTTTTATGTTTGTCTTTGATTTGTAGAAAATGGAAACGAAACATTCCATAGGATTTGATTTCTATATTTCAATTGTAAAGAAAACTTAACATGAGGTCTCACCTCTTTATAACATTCCTTTGTTTTTTCTTTGGCACTATCAAAGGACCACCATTATATTTTCCTGGGTTTGTTGTTCCTGTGGGATTTGAGTTGTCTACCACTTCAATTACTGCGTTTTTCCTATTCCTGTGTTTTTCCTATCCTGCGAATCAAAGGGACACTTCCAAATTCAAAGGCTGAGAAAAGCTGGTACATGAGGTAGACAAATGCCGTGCGCAAGTACCTCCCCTCCATCGGTGTATGTTTTGTGTTAGAAATGTTGCCCATGTTTTTTTCCGCAATGATTTCTCACGTTAAATCTGTGTCTCCGTTATGCCTCGATTTTCCTAACATAAATGGTATCAAAACTTCAACAATTCCTAACATTTTGTAGGTGGAACGGCAAAACTGTATCTTGAAATATGTGTGGCTCCAACAATAATTATAAGACAAATGCATAATAGTTGTCAAACAAACACAAACAATTTTTTGCAATATATACAAGCCAGTCTTAGCATCTAAGCACAAAACAAATATAGAGAATTTGACCCATTTTTGTTATATATGCGAAATTTAACTCTAGACATGCACCGTCCATTTCCTCGTAAATAGTCCATGCACATATTGAATTCCATGTACGTAGAATATAACGCCGATTCGATCTTTCACTGTGACCTTAATCTGGGCCATTCATTCAGGCCCCGAAGCTGCGAAGCATATATCCGTTCGTTGATTCGTACTATATATGAACAGTCCAAACATAATTAGAACACGAGTCGAGTACTGCTCCAATACAAACCGGAATTTCAAATGATCTCACGCGAGCTTTGAATGCCAACTTATGTGCACGTCCCCTCAATGGATCCGTTGATCAACGGTTGATGTAGTACTAACTGATTAACCTACACTAGTACGCACGTTGATGTACTACTGGCACCATGAATCGCTGCACTTTGCTTGTTGCATCTGCTGCTAAGCTAGCCAGATGAGCTAAAGAGGTCGACAAGGACGATCTCCATGTTTCCCCAAAATAATGGGTTCATGATAAACTAGCAGACTTTTCGATACAATTTTACACGGAGATCTAATTTTAAAGTAAAATTACTCAATTTGTCTCTTTAAATAATATACAGTTCTTAGTATACAATCTGAACGGTAGTATTTAGATTCCTCGAGGAGGATGTTCCCTTGTTGAAAGAACATTTGAATAATTATGAAAAATTCCTTTAGATACTATTCTTTTTCAGACAACATTTCATATGTATGTATACACTCTACAAAACCTTAAGTCTAAATTCAGTTCACCATCGAGATATAAAAACACAAACCAGCCTATGAACAATTTAGAACAGTTCAAAATTGAATTTGTTTTTTTCTCGATGTGTAGTTTGATTGCGAATTTGATTTTTGGTGCATTGATAGATGTAAGAGTTCTCTATATTGCCGGGTTTTTTTTTGGAAAATTTAAAACCTTTATATTGAATTTGGGAGATGGGACATCCAGTTGAGGGATAGAAATGCACTGCCCAACCCAAAGTCATGGACACAAGATATTCCTAATATCACGACATAATATTTCTAAAATGTATCATGACATGTTATATAAGGATAAAATTCACTAAATTAAACTCGGAGGGAATAAAATTTTCACTCTTAATTTATAGGTGGTGGCGGCAGTTAGTCTAGCAGCCCACGTACTCCCATAGTCCCATTGTTGTATTTTGTAAAATACTCCTTAAACTTCTTAACATTAAAAGAACAAATCTAAACGAATAGCCATATATATACATAATCATATCCCATGTAAAAGATTTTATCCATAGTAGCGCATATGCATTTATCTAGTCAGCTTAACATATCATGCAAATTATAATCGCACTATTGCTAATCCTAATGAAACAAGGGAGAGCAAGGCGACAAAATTTACATTGGGCTAGAAACCAACGTATATTAACTTCCAGTGTCATGTTTATATAAGAACAAAACGTATTTTTAATGCAGAAAAAAAATATCATTTGTTCATATATAGGCATGAATTGGACAAGCGGGATTTTTTTGCTGGTTAATAATCAGCAAAAGGATAGACCTAGCCGTCGTGTTGGACTCCAAGGAAGACAAGACCAGCACATAAGAATCGGCGTAGTCAAACCGAGAGATAGAAGCGAAAAAGAAAAAGTATAAACCGAGACGAAACGTAGACAAAAAATCGCAGCCGTTAAGTCCATATCTCGCAACCAAGACCCGCGGCGCCAACGGGTCAACCACCTCTCATCCTTCCCTCCCGCGCGCAACCCAACCTCACCCCATCCTCCGGCCTCCTCGTCGTTACCCACGCAATCCATCCATCACCAAACCAAACCACAACATGACATCCACCACGCGCGCACCGCCCTCCCGCCTCCTCCGCCGCTGCTGACTGCTGCCTACCCGTAAACGACACCCACCACCGACCGCCTTCTCCTCCCTCCTGCGCTCGGCGAGTCGTAACCCAAACCCACGTTTAGCAGGCAACGGGGATTAATTAGCCGAGGGAGGATAAAGCATGCCTTCCATGGCGCCCCCGCTATAAGCAGCAAACACAGAAACACACAGCCACGCGCGTGCGTGCCTCCGCGCGCCTCTCTTTGTTTAGCGCCTCCGCTGCCGATAATAACACGGTGGTGGAGGAGGAGGAGGAGGATTATTCGTCTTCTTCTTCGATTCTTTGATTCTTATCTCTCCCACACATATCTCGGTGTGCATGGAGGAGAAGCCATGACGACGACGGTCGCCATGGACGTGACGAAGGCGGTGACGCAGCTCGGCGGCGGCGGCGGCGGAGGGGGGAGGAGGAGGGGGAACCGGCCGGCGGTGCTGCGGCTGGACCTGCGGTGGGGACGGCTGCTCCGCCTGGCCGTAATCAGCAGGGTCGTCCGCCTCGTCTGGGACCAGCTGCTCGCCTGCTCCTC
>CM002485.1:14528874-14554697 GCA_000325765.3 Leersia perrieri
CCGACGCGGCGGCGAGGCGGCGGCGGATGGCGAGGACGTGGTCAGCCTGAAGGTCAGCCTGCTCGGCGATTGCCAGATCGGCAAGACCAGTTTCATGGTAACTTCTTGCAGCTCATCTTCTTCTTTGTGTTGGTTTCTTGCCTTTTACATGCTGTTTTCAACCTGGAACTGTCAAAGTATGAAATTGGAGTCAGCAATTGAACAGAGCATCATTCTCTTGCTTTGATTTGAGAAACTTGGGTTCAGTATAGTCTTCCCAGATAGTAAAAATTTAATCTTTTGGTAATTGATTGATTTGCAGGTTAAGTATGTTGGGGATGAGGAGGAGCATAACGGCTTGCAGATGACGGGCCTGAATCTGATGGACAAGACTTTGGCAGTTCGAGGTGCTCGAATTGCATTCAGCATTTGGGATGTGGCAGGTAATTTACACAAGCATTGATGAGTAAACATAAAAGCAGGAATTTTTTAACACTCTGGTTGCGTGGGTTGAAAAATCAAGATTTCCCAAAGTTGCCTTTTGACGAGGTCTTCTTGTGCAATGGATGCAGGAGACAGCCAATTTCTCGACCACGTCCCAATCGCGTGTAAGGACGCCGTGGCGATCTTGTACATGTTCGATCTCACGAGCCGGTGCACGCTTACTAAGTTAGTACTTCGCATCAATTTCACAGTATCGTGCATGATCTTCGATCAGATTTTGTGCAATCGAAATCTTTCGGTACTCGTACTTATTGCTGTTTATCTCTTGTTTGATGCAGTATTATAGATTGGTATGAGAGGGCAAGGAAATGGAATAAGGTTGGTACATTGTTCAAATCGTTTAATTTCATTTCCTGCATGTGTTCTTTAGGCATACTGTACATAGAAAAACTGTCACAAGTTGATGCAAACAGTAGCTAGCAGATGTGTTCCCACAATCCAACATGTGTCAGAGCATGCCTGCTGATCACTGTTTCTAAACAATTTAGTAATGTTGAGATTTGTTCATATGCTTTTATCAGTTCTCTAGTTGAACAGTGAATAGTGTCCTTGGCTCTTGCTATTGTAGCTGAACAGTTCTATTTCTTTTTTTTTTTCCTGACAGACGGCTATTCCAATCCTAATTGGGACGAAGTTTGATGACTTCGTTCAGCTTCCTCTTGAGATGCAATGGACCATCGTTAACGAGGTACACTTGTAATATTATATACTAGTTTCTTGCAATCAAAATATTAGTATTCCCCTTGCGTTTCTTTGGTTCTTGGATATGCAGCCTTCAGCATCTCCAATGTTGTTAGCATAGAAAGATGAGACCTTTCCTTGGTTCTGACAATTGGGTATGGGCTACACATGTTTGTTTCATCTCAAACGCTGCAAATTTACCAGCTCGGTCAGAACTTTAATCTTGAATTGCCCTTTCATGGTTGCCAAGTGCTAATAGAAAATCAGATAATTCGAAAGCCATGCATCCCCTGAAAACTCGCATCTCATTGCAGTCCTTCGCTAAGATTTCAGAAAACTGCTACTGAATCAGATTTTTCACCAAAGATTTGAGCTTCTTTCCGTAGGCCATGAACACAAAAACATTTAGCTTCATACCCGTGTGACAACGACAAGAGAGACCAAATAAACCTGAATCGAGTACAGAAGGCGATTAATTAAGAATGTGCAGACCGTGCTGACCTGATAGCACCATATATGAAGGCCTATTATTGCAACATTGAAGACAGGGTGGACCTTGGTTGATCAGAGGGAGCATTCGTTAAGTAGGCCCAAACACGTCTTTTCGTCTCTTGGGAAGAAGGCTCGCCACTAACAGCAGCCGGGATGAGTCAATGAGAGAAAATTAAGTACTCTAGGCAGGGTGTCATTTCCATCTCGTCCAAACCTATTCGTTGATCATCAGTGTGGGCCTTAAAACATATAGAATGTAGATCGATGGTCACTAGTCACTCGACAGCTAAAAGCAAGGAAAAGCTACATTGCAAATAACCAAGAAAATAACCTTTTTTTAAGGAAAAAAAAGAGTTACCTGAATGTCCTTAACTCCTTTTACTATTATTGGTTGGGATCCTCGTGCTTGAAAATGTAGTTGCATTTCTTTTCAGCCACAGTGAACAGCAGTGTACTGAAAAGGTCAGATGATGTTTTCAGTAACTCTAGAACGTGAATTTGTTGGAAAGTCTAGATTTGCTTTTTTGTAACTTATCCTAGAAACTATTGTTAACCGGGTTTAATTCTGACAAAGAGCTTTGACCAAAAAATTAACGATGATTGCATCTGGTTTTAGCGTTTTGCTGTTGCTAACACGCTGTGTAGGTTCTTCTTTCTGACGGATGGGAAAATTGTTAATGTATTCAGGCCAGGGCATACGCAAGAGCGATGAAGGCGACCCTCTTCTTCTCGAGCTCGACGCACAACATCAACGTGAACAAGATCTTCAAGTTCATCACGGCCAAGCTCTTCAACCTGCCGTGGACGGTCGAGCGCAACCTCACCGTCGGCGAGCCCATCATAGACTTCTAAGACTACACTAATTAACAAATTAAGGCTAGGCAAATTAAGTACGCACACTTACGAGCCCTTCCTTTCGTCTTCCTCCTGACATCTCAAGGTGGAGGCAGGCCGTGGCTTCCTCGTGGCCATGGCTGAGCAGAGCTCATGCATGTAATGTACATAGGTGAAAAAGAGAAAAAAAAAAGATCGTGTTGATGTTGAGTGCGTCGTTGACGAGGTGTTTTGAGAGCTCATGTGCAGAGTGAGTGAGTGCATCCCTTCCCTTTGTGCAAGCAGGGGCAGAAGAGGAAATCGTGAGATGTTGTCTGTAACCCTCGTCAGAGTGTATAGGAGTCAACTGATCCATGTAATATACGCCCACCGTTTTCTAACAAAGTTTTTAGAGATGGGAATATAACAGGTTTTATAGATGGGCATGTGTCAATCCACGGAACTCGTTGATCCATTGAGTTCATCCAAATAAACTAGCAAGTTTCATTTTGATCTACTATCTCCGTTTCATAGTAGAAGTTTTTTTAATTTTTTTTAATATTTGGTAATTTATTTTATTTAAAAAAGTTATGAAAGTATTATTTATTTTGGCTGTAAATTATTTTATTATTAAAAGTACTTTGAGCACACCTTATTATTTTTATATTTACTCAAAAATTTTAAATAAAACAAATGATCAAATATCGTAAATAAAAAAGTTAAAACTCTTACATTATTATAAAACGGAGGGAGTATCATCTATGTAAACTAAATTTTAGTTTGAACCACAGCGGTCAGTGGGTCAAAGAGAATGCAGATAGTGTACCCATCTGAAAGATTCTAACCAGTTTGCATTCTGTTTCGGTTCGGAAGGTGATTTTGTTTTTTCGATTACACGCAAGTCGTATACACATACCACTACACACGCATACACACACAGGAACGCTTACAAACACATGACGTTGGATGCTCTTGACACTTGATACACCGGACATTGGAAACTCTGAACAGTGAACACTAGACAAAACCAAAAATGCGTTTTTAACACACAAAAAAATTGAAATTCTCGGCCTTACTAAAATTTTGTTTAAAATGCACCCACATATACATAAAATTTCCGGGCATTATGATTTGACATATGTGAATAGAATCACGTATCCACGACTGATACATGACTTTGCTACAGAACTACTGATTCCTTTTTTATTTAAAAGACGACTTAATTGAAACCACAGATTATTTATCTTAAGTTAGAGAAATTACATCATTGACATGTAAGTGGATCTGGGTCGGACTTAACTTGATGGAGCATTTGAGTCGTGCACGTTCACATTGGCCTTGACGTCGGCCATGACCGTGGGGTTTAGTGAACAAATTAGTCGTTGGACAGTTGTATTGTCAACGGAAGAAGTAATTGTTTCTTTCGTGTGCTTGCTCAGTCTTGTGACCCATCACAATTAATCCGCCGATACATAGTTCTACTGGTCTAGCGGCAGATTAGCATTCGCAAACGATTTTGCTAGTTAAGTGGACATGTTCAACGGGTATCGTATTTTTCAATGTGCGAAAAAATTGGTAGTAATATTCCCAGCCAAGAACATCTGGGCCGTTCAATGCCAACCCATACGGCCTTCAATACCAGCCCATGGGCTCAGAGTGCGGGCCCACCAAGATCTCCCCCACCAGTAAACCCTAAGCCTCCTCGAGCCGCGGAGACCGTGTAAAGAGGCAGAGCTCTCCTCCCACCGCGCCGCCACTCGCCGCATCTTCTCGACCAGACAAGGGAAGCGCGTCCGAAACCCTAGCCCCCCGCGGCCGTCAAAATGGTAAGCTTCTCTTCTTCCTCCTCCCCATCCGCCGCACGGGTAGATGTATCCGCTCCGTGCTCGTCCCCGTGCCGGTTCACGGCTTCGCGCGGGGCGTTTTGTTACCCTGCTCTTCTCGATTTGTAGGATGCTAGTTTCCTGTCGATGCATTTGTGGTCTAGCGATTTTAACACGTGGATAGTTTCTGATGCGTATTGGTTCTACCGTTCTAGCGATTTTAATGTGCATGGTTTCTTCAATGCGTATAGTAGTTTTTTTTTTTTCATGTGGATAGGCGGAGTGATTAGTTTAGTATAGTTATGCCAGTTTATTCTTCAAGGCTTATTGTATGGCTGTCTATTGAATTGTGGCCTTGTGGGTAGAGACCTCGTTGTCGAGATGACGACGCTGGCTCTTTGCATGCTATCTGTAAGTCAGAAAGCTTTGTAATAAGGCTATAATCATGTGTTTAGCTGAAAAAGCATAATGTTGTCATTCAATGAGGCACGTACCTTTGGTGTAAAGATTTCATATCCAGATTGCGTCTTGCACTGGAAAATCAAAACAATTGTGTCGTTCAATTAGGCACTTGTATTTGTATGTATAACATTTTCATCTCCTGCCTTTTAAGTACATGGGATGGATTTGTCTCATTTTATATTTCTAATATTGTGCATTGTTTAGTAACCTTTGTCTGACTTTGTACTATGGGCTCCTGTTATAGCATGGAATCTTTGAGACCTGACATTCTTATGATTACAAACATAAGCATATTTTCTGAGGACCCAAGTGAAGTTTTACCATTTTGTTTTTTGGCTTGTCCAATTTGTGTCTTGACTCTTGAGAAATATGTAGAAATGCTTGCTTCTGTTTATGCACATTTGATTGTGTTGTATGTAAGCCTGCCAAGTGCTAGGTCCTTTTCAACCAACAATACCTGTTAAATTGAGTGATTTTGTTTCAATATTTGTTATATGTAGGTGAACGTTCCCAAGACGAAGAAGACCTACTGCAAGAACAAGGAGTGCAGGAAGCACACTCTTCACAAGGTCACCCAGTACAAGAAGGGTAAGGACAGCCTGTCTGCCCAGGGAAAGCGCCGTTACGACCGTAAGCAGTCAGGATATGGTGGTCAGACCAAACCTGTTTTCCACAAGAAGGTATTATGGCAGTTTATATTTGATTGATGAGCGCTATGTGTCTTCAATAAAAACAGATGTTGGCCAATGTCTGTTCTGTAGAAGCATGTGCTAATAGCATTGTGTAATTTATTTAATCCCTGTCGTTCTGCTCTATGTTTTCATATTATGACACACGTTTCTGTTCTCAGGCAAAAACCACCAAGAAGATTGTGCTGAAGTTGCAATGCCAAAGCTGCAAGCATTACTCCCAGCACCCCATCAAGGTATTTTTCATTATATAGAACTGAACATTCTCATGAATCAAGTTAATCTTTTTTCATGTGTTGGATGCTCACTTCCGTAATTCTTCTGTGCAGAGGTGCAAGCATTTTGAGATTGGTGGAGATAAGAAGGGCAAGGGAACATCTCTTTTCTAAATTGCTTGGTACCTACTGGATAGTGAAGTTGTGGGTCTACTGTGCTTCGTATTGTAATCTTATTAGGAGTTAATTGAACCAGACCATATCATGTATTCAAGTTCCTTCATCTGACATTTAGCAAGGATCGACTTTCTGCTGAGTCAAGTTTTGTTGCTTAATTCTTGTTGAATTCCCTGTGATGCATGTGTTTATTTTGGCACTCCCATTCTCATCGTACAACTGGTTTATTTCCCTCAATTGTCAATATATGTTTATCTCTATCAGCATCTCATCTGATTAGGAGTTTTGTAACTCTGGTTTGCATGATATAATGATCTATAGTGACCCACTAAAACAATGGATATGAAATTTGGACCAGTTGTACAAATTATGTATGACCTCAGCTCCCCAAGAGATTAGTCTGATAAACCTCTGTTTATTTCTCGAAGAGACTGAATTCTGAACTTCCATTTTTAGGTGAATGTTGTATGGTTACTGTGGTAGCATTCGATCCGGCACCAATGCAAGTGAATTGTGAGATTGGCCTTAATGAATGTATGGTCTTGTGATTTATTGGACTGGTTATGCAATCAACTCTCAACAGTGTTTGGTAGCCCTGTATATTCCGTTTGATTGTGTAAGGGTAGCTTCTTTTTTTTTTTCCCTTTCAGTGATGGTTATAATTTATAATCATCATTTAGTAAAACCAGTAGGTTATTCTCGGCATCTATACATGCAGCGTTGCTGCTGATGGCATTTTATAGTGATAATGTTCTTACTGAATTGCGGTTCTTTCAAATAGAACCGTGGTGATTTTATTCATTTTCAAGTCCTAGCCAAGTTGTAAATGAAAATGAATACAGATATGCATGTAGCAACAGCAAAGGAGTGCCATCGCAAATGATCTTCTCCAAAAACACGAAAGAAACATCCGCATTGGAAGCTAAGCTCTGGCCTTTTGAGCACAGAAAGGCCGTTCTTGATTTAAGAACAGAGCGTCATATGTGGTAGATGCTTCTTACAAACATTAGAATTCTCATACAGAGGGTATGCAAAAGGCGCGAAACAAATTGATATAGGGCCATTTTGTTTTGCTATTAAAACTTGCCCTACCAAATATTTGGCAACTTGAATAGTAAATGTGTTAGTTTGGATTGGAGCCAAGGAATTGGTAGTGCCCATGATTCATTTGGTCACATTCTAGAAAATTCTTCATAATGCCTTTTAAATTTGGCTTCACTTTGGAACCAACCAAATGAAGTAGCTAACTCTATCTAAAAAAAATTAATAGTGCTAAAATATACCTACATTTTAGCACTATCAATTTAATAGGGTAGAGAACCAAAATGATCCATAAACTCCAATGCTGAATCCATCCCAGAGATCTCAGTGAGCAAATCACACAATGCCATTGGGACGGACTATTCAGGATTTTCGAAGGGAACAATATCGTGCAGGGCCTAGTCAATGGTCTACGGCCCATGGGCTGGGAGTGCGGGCCCACCAAAAAGCACGCGCACTCTTCCCCTGCAGTAAAGCCCTAGCCTGCTCGAGCCGCACCCATATAAAGAGGCAGATCTCTCCCTCGCGCCGCCACTCGCCGCAGCATCTTGACCAGACAAGGGAGCGCCTCCGAAACCCTAGCCTACCGCGGCCGGCAGAATGGTAAGCTTATCCTCCACCTCCCCGTCCGCCGCACGGCTCTGTCCTCTGCGTGCTTGTTCTCGTGCCAATCGTGCTGTTCCCTGCTCTTCTCGATTTATAGGATGCGTTCTTATTGAATTCGATCTATCGTAGATGAGGGATCTTGCGCCCGTGGAGTAGTTAGTTTCCTGTTGATGTGTTATGGGGTCTAGAGATTTTCTTCAATGTTAACGGCGATTTGTTTTTCATGTGGATATGCGTAGTGAACTGGCGATTATTTTAGTTACGAAGGTTTATTCTTCAATGCTTATTATATGCTTTTTTAATTATGGGGTAGAGACCATGCCGATTATTTTCGTCGAGATGAGCTTATTTCCTGAGAAGTGATTTGTATGGCAGGACAGTTTGTAATAGGCTCTATCTTGATTTTGTGTTCGCTGGAAAAACACAAAATTGTTGTCCTTCGCGTTTAAAGATTTCATATCTGGATTGTATTTTGCACTTGAAAGCTCACACCGTAGTTGTCATTAAATTAGGCACCAGTATTTTGATGAAATACATGGGATGAATTTGTCTCATTTTATTTCTTATATTGTGTTACTCCCTCCGTTCTCAAATGGATGTCATTTTAGAATACATGCTGTCAAACCTCAAAGTATTAAATAATTCATTAATAAAAAACTATTAGCATTTGACATGAGAGAATGACATTGTTTGATTTTTTTCATGAAAAACACTTTCTTATGATTATATATATAATAGCTTCTTAAAACGTTAAGTTAGAAAAAGTGTAGCAATAAAACGTGTGCATTGGAAACTGTCAATGCCTAAAATAACATCTATTTGAGAATTTTAGAGAGTAAAATGTTTTAGTAATCTTGTCCCACTTTGACCTATGGGCTCCTGTGATGGCATGGAATCTTTGAGACCTGACATTCTTATGATGACAAACATAAGCATATTTTCTGAGGACCCAATTGAAGTTTAATCTTTTGTTTTTGGTTTGTTGAATTTGTTCCCTGACTCTTGAAAAAATATGTATAAACATTTGCTTCTGATTATGCACATTTGGTTTTGTTCTCTGTAAGCCTGCTAAAATCAGTTTTTCTGACCAACAATACCTGTTAAACTGAGTGCTTTTGATTCAAAATGTGTCATATGTAGGTGAATGTTCCCAAGACCAAGAAGACCTATTGTAAGAACAAGGAGTGCAGGAAGCACACTCTTCACAAGGTCACCCAGTACAAGAAGGGTAAGGACAGCCTGTCTGCCCAGGGAAAACGCCGTTATGACCGGAAGCAGTCAGGGTATGGTGGTCAGACCAAGCCTGTTTTCCACAAGAAGGTATTGAGACAATTTATATGTGATTGATCAGTGCTGTGTGTCTGTTCAATAAAAACACATGGTGGCCTGATTGATTTAGCAGTGCTATATTATGTCTGTTCCGTAGAAGCATGTGCTAATAACTTGGTGCAATTTAATCCTGTCTTTCTGCTGTATCTTATCATATTATGACATGTGGTTGCTGTTTTCAGGCAAAAACCACCAAGAAGATTGTGCTGAAACTGCAATGCCAAAGTTGCAAGCATTACTCCCAGCACGCCATCAAGGTATTGCTTCATTCTCTACAGCTGAAAGTTCTCATGAATCAATTTATCTTTTTTTCATGTGTAGGATGCTCACTTCCCTAATTCTTCTCTGCAGAGGTGCAAGCATTTTGAGATTGGTGGAGACAAGAAGGGCAAGGGAACATCACTTTTCTGAATTGCCTGCTACCTATTGGATACTGAAGTTGTCGGTCTACTGTGCTCTATTTTTCAATGTTATTAGGAGCTTAATTTAAGCAGACCATATCATGTATTCAAGTTCCATCATCTGACATTTACTCTAGCATGGGACGACTTACTACAAAGTCAAGTTTTGTTGCTTAATCCTTGCTGATTGCCATGTGATCCATATTGTTTATTTTCCATTGCCATTCCGATCGTACGACTGGTTATCTGAATCAGTAACTTCTTCTGTTTAGCAGTTTTGTAACTGTGTTTTGCACAATATTACGATCTAGAGCGACCAACAAACAATGGATATGAAATTTGGACCAATCGTAAAAATTATATCCTCAGCTCCCCAAGAGACATGTTTGATAAACCCCTATTTTTTCTGCTCTCCAAGAGACAATATGAAACTTCCTCTTTTTTTTAAGTGGATGTTGCATGGTTGCTGTGGCAGCATATGATCATGTATCTTTTCAAAGAATGTGAAACGGTAGATTGATCTTGTGCTAGCTATCGGAGCATTGTAGATGCTGTTCGCTTGTGAAATCTTTTAAAGTAGTTGTGGTTATAAACTTATAATCTCATTATGTAAAACAAGATATGTTGGTATTTCTCGGCATCGATGATTGCTCCCGATGGCATTCATCGATTATTTTCCTATTGAAATGCTGTTTGCTCAAATTGAATTGTCATGATTAAAATAGAGTTTCAAGTTACAGCCAAATTGAAAATGAATGCAAATATGCAAGTAGCAAATCGAAAGGAGCGCCGTCGCAGTGATCTTCCCAAAAAGCTCGAAAGAAACATCTGCATTGGAAGCTAAGCTCTGGGATCAAGTAGCCTTTTGAGCACAGAAAAGCTGTTCTTGTCTTCTTGACTCAAGATTTCAAGAATAAATCGTCATTTTGATTTGGGGTATATCCGTATATGCTTCCTCCAAACACTAGAATTCTCATACATGCATGGAAAGTCACAAAACAAGTTGAGCAAAACTCCAATGCTGAATCCATCCCAGAGATCTCAGTGAGCAAAGCGCACAATGCCAGTGGGACTATTCAGGATTTTCAAGGGCCATGATCTGTATCCATCACCACCAGCAACAAAACAAGCCGGGCTGTAGTGTGTCAAGCATGCACGACTACTGCCTCTCCGATCTCCTCGTGAGACATGACAAATCAAACGGGGTAGCCCCCAACTCATTCTGAACCAGACACCTCGTTTTGGACCACAAAATTTTGGGAGCAGCAGCAAAGGGTCAAGCAAAAATCTAACCGCTTTATTTAGGCAGATCCACCTCTCTACATCATCATAGTCATTGTAGAAGAACACGACGAATTCAGAAACAACATTGGCAGCTAAACCTAAAAATAAGATGAAAAAAAATCTAATATATTACAAAGGGATCCTTAGATATGCTCATAACATGTTACATTCCGAGCACCGAGTCGACTTGTGGCGAAAACGGTGCCTTTTCCATGTTCAAGGCCATTACTGCTTCGCCTGAAAATCAGAAGTTTCATTTGTCAGAGATTGAAACATACATTCATGAATTGGATATTTGAGAAGTGTGATTTGGTAAAAGAACACGTGTGAAATTTACCTGGGAGTAGATGAAAGTTCCAAGAATGGCAATGGCTGCTCCGAGTGCGTTGATTGGCTGGACCGGCGTGTGGAAGATGATGATGGAGGCGACAATGACGGAGATACGCTTCATGGTGTTGCCAATGCTGAATGTCAGCGGCGAGATCTCGTCCAGCGACATGTAGGAGACTTGGTTGTATAAGTGGTAGAACACACTTTGCGCCGCCACCCACCTACAGCCACAGAGAAATTCATAGCCACATGAATCAGCTGGATTATCAGACAAAAATATCAAATCTTGATACTTCTTATTTCTCTTTCAGAATGAACCGAATACAATGTTCTGTCTCCTACAGAAGAAATGGCTGCTTAGGAGGAGATGATATTGGTGGGACAAATTTGCATTAATTGCTAATAATGATTCTTTTGCAGAACTTAATAAGTGATGCTATTGAAACTCTGAAAGTACGTGTTACAGGGCTGAAACTGTTTGAATACTTAGATGGAAATATCAAATTCTTACTAGAATTAATACCAAAAATCTCAACTGACGTGATGGCTGTGATAGTGAAATGCTGAGAATTAGAACAAGACTACAAGGAGCATGTGAGCTTACCAGACGAAGTTGGGACCGATCTCGGTGACGGCTTTCTGCCAGCCTGCAGCCCACACCTTGGGGCCCTCCATGGCGAAGGCGAAAGGGAGGAGGATCACCAGGGAGAGCATGGAGAGGCAGGCGTAGTAGTTCATCCCGCTCACCGACTTGCCCTTCATCCCCTTCTTGGAGAAAATGTTCCGGAACACGAATGCCAGGTTTGAGATCATTGCCCCCATGAATCCTGCAACGATTTTTCAGCAAAACATGATCAACATTTCACCCGAACACAGGTCAAAGCAGAGTGTCGTGTCAAATCTGTGGACAAACTGTGCACTTTCCGTGGTTGGAGTATATGAAAAGTTGAAAACAGTGTTAGATTTCATTGTCTGACATAAAAAAATATTTTTCGTTTGCAGAAAGTGTTCAATTATGGCCTCAGAAAAAATGGACAGTCCTTGTCCAGAAATTCTTCAAGATAATATCTATTTTTCCACCAAAAAGTGAGGATATTTCTGGTGTATCTGCTCCTGCAAGTATCTCCGGGAATTTAAGATGAACAAACAGAGAGATAGAGCAGAGTATTGCTCACCAATCATGTTGAAATTGAGCTCGGTGATGGCGGCGAGAGCGCATCCACCGATGATGGGGAGGAGCGAGAAGTAGACCGGCGCCGGGAAGTGCTCGCCGAGGAAGAACCTGGAGACGAGCACGCTGAACGCCGGCTCTCCGCTCTTGATGATGTGGGTGAACGACACCGCCACCTTCGCCATGCTCACCGTCGCCGCCACGTGCCCGATGGTGTGCGCGATCGCCACCTACAAATTCCCCCAATCCACCACGCATCCATCGAACAGAAATTAATCAACAAATCAGGAGAAAAGGAGACGACGACCAATGCAATCGATCGATCTCGATCTCAAATCTTACCGGGGAGAGGGCTTTCCAGAAGTCGAGGTCGGTGGAGGGGGGCTCGGCGATGCGGGTGGCCCAGGAGGCGAGCATGATGGCGGAGCCGGCGGCGAGGGAGAGGGTGGAGGTGAGCCACGGGTAGGGGAACGCGTTCAGCACCTTCTTGTTGTAGATGTTGAAGATCACGTTCAGCGCCCACCACGTCGCGAAGTAGACCCCGATCTTCGCCCGCCTCGCCGTCTCCGCCGGAGCCGCGGCCGCCTCCACCGGGCGGGCGCCGTCGGCGGTGGCGGACGGCGGCGCCGGAGACGCGACGGTGCGGGTCGCCGCCGACAGATAGAGGGGGCGCGCGGAGAGGGACACGGTGACGGGACGTAGGCCGGCGGCGGTGAAGAGGGGAGGGAGGTGGATCGGTTTGAATGCCTGCATCTTGTTAGGGACGGCGCCGCCGTTTCCGGCGGCCGTGGAGAGCTTGACGGAGGCGGCGGCGGCGAGCATTTTGGCGGCGGGAATTGGTGTCCGGCTTATTCTTTATTCTTCAGAATTCAGATGGTGTTTGCGTTGTGTCCCGTCCGTCGTCAGTGGCGGCTCTGTGGTGAATGAATGGCGATGGTAGGGGGAGATTGTGGGGGAAAAATGGTATTTATAGGGAGCGCGCGAAGGAGAAGGGGGGTGGTTTTTGTGTGTGCATGTTGTTTGGCAACCGGGATCATGTGACTGCCACTGGCAAGTGGGCCCAGAGAAGAGTGGGGGCATAGGCAGTAACAGCAGAGCATCCCCTGTCCGTTGTTTTGGCATCTTTTTTTTTTTACGTACAAAACGATTCTTGTTTTATATTTACAGTCATGCTAATAATGCTCTAAATATGTGTATTATATACTTTATAGGTAACATGAATGCACTACCATCAACCTAGCATACATGACTTAACTATTATACTATAGTTATATTGGAGGATTATCCTCTGCATTATTATATCAAAGAAAAGGATAGCACTATTGCTATAGTAAATTGCCATTACTGCACCGAATAGTAGCCAATGCATGTAAAAGTCCGTCCCTTATATTCCCTTCTCCTCCGACAAAAAGAATTCATACTTTTTTGCTATAACATTTGAAAGAGTTATCAAAAGTACTTCGATTATTCATGGGGTATGATGCGGAAAACTTGAATTTGCTTTATTTGTATTTCCAAATACAAAAATAGACACACCGACAACTACATTTTTGTTACCAAGTGCTTATTGCTATCAATTTTTCAAGGAATTCATATTTTTCACATTGTGTACGGGCCACGACTTGTGACATGTGTGAGCATATAATACTAGTCATGTCGTTTTGCACGTTTAAAATTGTTAAATGAATTTGCCTCGCATTTGCAATGATGTATTTTCACTCAAGACCACTTTGCCGCTTGGTTGTTGGGTTGTACAGCGATGGTTTCATTTGACCGTAGCCAATATAAAGCAGCCAAATAAATTCTTTCCAAATTCTACACACGCCCTAAGACTTTTTTTAAAAGAAAAAAAACATTCGGATGCCAAAACCTCGCACCATGCAAAGTCAACATCAATATCAATTTAAACCCTTATATTTTGGGATATTGATCTAGCAAAATAGGAGTAGGTAATTATGCTGCGCTATGCAAAGAGAGCATGCACATCATCCAACAATAAGATGAACATACTCCGTGTCCTGTAAATTTTGTAAAAATATTAGGAACGGTGAAAATGAGCACAATATAAGATTTTCTGTAAATAAATATTAGCTGTGTTTTCCTAGGAAAACCGGAAAATGACGTACCCACAAGCGTACAAAACCCTCCCACAGACGTCTGGCGTGTGCATACTTGTCAAAGGCGTGCCGTCAAGGCGTCAACAGCGATCCCTGTGCCGGCAATGACCGTCGACCGCTAATTCTCACGCCCCGACGAGAGCCTCGCCGGACGCCGGTACAGCGAACCTAACGACCAATCGATCCACCAGCAGTAGCTAGCTTTCTGTCCGTCTCTGCATGCCCCTCTCACGAGTCTCACACGGCCAGCGAGCCGGCGCGCGCGGAAGCTTCACGCGCCGAACCAACCGACTACCTCGTCGCGCGCGCATCACGATCGGTCTCCTCGCGTACTACGCTGCGATCGGAACCAACGGACGCGGGCACACCGGCACGTCACGTCCCGTGTCGGTCCCTGTCATTCCTCCCGGGCTCCTCGTGGCCGTCCGCTCGCGCGCGTGACGGCGTGCGGGTCACCTGGCGCTGTGTGGCATTGTGGGCACTAGCCCGCCGCAAGCGCCAAGCGCGACGCGATTTTAGCGGAGGAGAGAGGCCGTGGCCCCGCGCGTGGCGCGCGATCTGCAGCCTCGGCCGTCCGTGCGGACCCCGGTCACGTGGGCGACGTACGTACTGCTCGCCGAGATTTTTTTTCTGGCGATCTTGGCGAGACATCGGTTTCATTCATCGAGCGTGGGATGCATGCTAGTAGCCAGTACTCCGTACGCAGCAGCACCAGCGCAAGAGCCAGCGGTTGTCGTTTTGGGGTGTAATTTGGTCGATCGCGTTGTGGGCGTCCGCTATTCTGCTTCCCTTGAATGGCAACTAGTAGCAAGTAGTAAAATTGGTGATCGCCTCGATCGATCGCACAACCCCAAATCCGTTTTTTCCTCACCGATCGGCCTGGGAGAACCGGATCGGAGAAGTGCTGTCGATCAGATATTCGGATCGATCGGGACTACAGTGGAACGCGTCATGTCATGGCTGATCATGCTGTACGAAGCTAGGGACCCGTCCAAGAAAAATATTATTTTTCGACAGGAGGATCATGAATATGGGTAAAACTCCCGTTTGCAGGGAATCGAGTAGAAAGACACACAGATAATACAACTTTCACGACTGATAGAAACCCAAATTTAGTGATGTCTAACTTATTTGTGATCTAAAATTACCAGTTCTCAGATTTCTACCCTTGGAATTTTCAGAACTGTATTTTCATGTCGGGTTTAAACCGTGAGATATACCACACTTCGTACGTACCAATGTACGCACGACCTTGCTCATCAGAGCCGTGCCATATGCATCCACTGCTGAGTGCCGACTGCTACCCGTCAATCAGCTGGGGCTGGGAGTGATCGGCGTATGCACAGCTAGCTACGGTGGCCGTATTTCGCTCGCTAGCTATTGCTACTAGTACGTACTAGGAAGGTGCAACAAATGTACAGCATGCCGCACACGTTTTGTCATTTGTCGCTGCCCCGTGCCCAGTGCCCACACCAACCCGCCCGGAGCCCGGACCATCCTGGCTTGACCGTCTGCTTTCTAGCCTTTCCCCGCGCGAGCATGTCCGCGCCACCCGGCCCATATGCTGTCACCTCGCGGCCGGTCAAGCTTTTGTTCGCATCTGCCACGGCCAAGCGCGTCACCGCGAGATTTTCTTTTCTCTCTCGCTCTCGGGCGCGGCCGTGTGCGGGGAGTTTTTCTGTTTTCCACCACCACCGGCTCGGAGGCATCCACGCGTGAGAGCGCGCGCCGATTTCCCCGTGCGACGTTGCACTTGCATCGGCGCGTTGTACCGAGCCACGTGGAAAAGGAGGGTTAGTCCGTCACTCTGTCCGTTTGTGCACTGTTTTACGCGGATCAAGGCGAGGTCACGGTGCGCGCGTGAGAGCGCAGCGCGAGCGATCAACGATCGCCGATCGATACCACGGAAATCGCGCGCGTATGCCGTATGGGCCGGAGAGAGCGGCTGTTCGATCGGCAGGTGCGGTGAAGTTACCAGGTGCTGTCGATCAGAGATATTCAGATCGATCGACTCGTGAGTACAGTGGAATGGGTCGTGTCGGGGTGATGATGAACCGATCATGCTGTAGGAAGGCTCGTCCAAGGAAAACTCTGTTGTAGTAATATTGTTATTCGACAGGAAAAACATGAATATGGGTAATTAAAAATCCCCGTTTTCCGGGAATCGAGCACAAAGACACAGATGCTGCGACTTGCACGACTGGATGCACAAAATCTAGCGATGTATTTGTCATCTGCCGTGCTCTCAGTTCTCCCCCATCTCGCAATGTATGATACTAGATCACGGGGCGCGCTGCGTACAATTTTTCATCATCTATTCTTTTACTGTTGAATGACATACAACAACTGAAATCTTTTCATTCATATGCAATGTACCAAGGCCAATAGTAACAGGGTAATTATAATATAAGTAACGTACATAGGGTAATTATAATTCATATAGTAATTCCAAATAAATTACAAACTGGCAAAAAATATTAGATGTTCAGATTACATTGAATGGCAAACAAAGTATATTTTAGAAAACGTTTAGCAAAAGATATCTAAAATTTGCAGGTGCTGCCTTCATCTAACTATGTAAGCTTACCCCAAACTCTATCCACCAGAAAAACATGAAGCATACAATAACTGCAATTCAGTAGATTATTTATTCCAGATGAGCATTACAATTTCCCATCAATGAAAGAGAGAAAAAGCTTATTCTTTGAAAACAATAGAAAACAACAATAATGTTCACATTGAAAATTAATCTGCCAAGGAATTTAATGCTATATACCCAGAATAATATAGAATACAACAATAGTGAAAAGGAAAAACAGTCTGAACAACCTCTCAAGGATATAACATGAAATCCATAAAGGACTTAAATTATAGGAGAAACAAAATAATGAGCAATAAACAACATGGCAGGAGACGAACTACCTACAAGGATATTTACAATACAAGCAAATAAATTGTAGAGCCATAAACCGAACAGAAAATTAAACCTTTGACAAACCCGATACGTCCAATATACTGAAACTTTAAGTTTAACAGTATCACAACAACAACTAATTTCAGGCTATAAGGAATATCCACTATAAAATTAATAGCATGGTTCCATTCATTCCTCACAGAAAACTGACATTCTTCAGAAAATTGGATGACATGTTTTATTAGCCAATTATCTGAAAAGCTGAGTCAGGATTAATGTACAAATGAACTAACAGTGGGAATAATTCATGTGAGGTTGTTCAACTGTGATTAGTGTGCATACATGATGCAAGGAAGACCAAGCAAAGAATTCAAGGTAGCCGTCTCAGCCTCCATTAGAAGTGGACATTGTGTTATTCTGAATTACCAGGCGCGCCCTTGCGCGCTGCCTCTGTATAAATTAATTACCTGTTAAGTTGTCAATGCACTGTACATTGCTGGCCAAACTTATATTTGGTTGGCTAGGAGCTGGCCCAATCCCACCCAATCCCCAAGGAAATTGGTCTCTTTTATCATGTTTGTGATCAGCATCACACTATATGATGAAGATCTAGCCATCATTTTTGTTTGTGCATGTGAATGACATTGTGCATATATGTGTTCCACCATGTTATTTTTAGTTCACCAATTAGTCAGCTGAACTGATGAGATTTGTCATTACAAAGAAAAACATAGATAAATGACACAATTAAGAAGTAGCATATATATTCAGATAAAATATTATCCATCCATCAGAAACAGAATCTCACAATTTTGTAAAGAAAGAAAGAAAGAAAGAAAGAAAGAAAGAAAGAAAGAAAGAAAGAAAGAAAGAGAACTGTTTTTTGGGCTTGGACACAAGATTTCGTAGCCCAGAGAAAATAATAATGCAGCATATAATAAAAAAAGTGCACATTGAAACTTCAGGTCCAGATTGTCCTGAAAATGAACTTCCTGAATAATAATGTTACATTAAAAATAGAAGCAGTCCAAACTGCAAACTAATCATGCAGAAAATCGTTCTGTAGAAGTAATAATGTGAAACCTGGATCATTTGTGAAGAAGAAATGAGATCCAATAACAATTTGTCTTTAACCAGAATCCCTGAAGATTTTGCAGGAGCCAAATCCATTTGGAGATCTGTCGCCTGTTGGATTGGGGCAAGAAGCAGCGTCAGGGAATCATAACAGTGCCAAGATAAGATTAATTCCAGTTTTTTAGTTGCAAACACAAGGGGGGATGGTTCAATGGAGAGAGAGCACTTACCAACATGAGCAGCATATGGCATGTTGGCAAAGCTCGGTTGGGCAGCCGTTGGTAGTCCTAGCAGCCCCCTTTCCCCACATCCTTGCATCCTTCACTCTTTATTGAGTTCGGCAGCTGTCTGCAGAGGCCGGCAACCCTCGGCAGCACCCTACAGAGATGAGCCATAGAAGTGAAGATCAGCGTTTCCGGCCATGGCTGTGCCCATGGCCATGGCCACGCACACGCCCCAAAGGTTTCCCTGTTTCAAAATTATGGTTTGATCAAACAGCTGTTTCATGTGTGAGTAAAGTTAAGCTCCAGGAAGACACAATTATCAACCTTGCAGCAGGCTTCTTTTCCTTGACCCTTGGTGTATCCCCAAGCTAGCAGCGAAATCTCCAAGTTTAAGCTGTCACGACAAATATAATAGAGTGACACAACTAGAGTTATCTACATGCTGACATCGTAATAAGTTAGAGATCAATAGAGCCAGACTAATTCTTGGTCTACTAAATCTTGACCTTTACTACAGCTCACCATGTGCCAGCTCAACCATATCAAGCATTTAGTCCCAAAAAAGGCTCTGATCATTTTGCTTTTGTAGATAAACCGTAGACACATGAATGAAGTAATGAAAATTTATTTCGGAATAAAACTTTTATATATGTATCATTCATGGTTTGAAATCCAAGGCTGGAAAAAAAGTACGATGAAAAAAAAACTCAAAATCATATTTAAATTTAAGTTCGAAATTTCAAGTTGTAAATGCTGAAAATATATACAGCTGTACAGTTGAGTAAGCTATAAAAAGAACTATTGCAGTAGCAACATGTCTAAAGACGCATATGGTATTGTATGAAAATAAAGACCGCTCGGTGAAACGGACGGCTCCAGGTAGGTTGTAGCCATATTCCCAGATCGGTAACAATCTAGCAACAACTTTTCTAATTTCCTGTGTGCATAGAAAATATATATGAAATATCAATTGCTCAATGCACCTGATGAAGTGCCTGATGGTTCAGCTTAGATGAAACCAATCATACCCTTCCATAACTAACTAATGAGCCTGAGAAGTCTTGAGTATTGATGTGATAACAGAAATTCAGAATGCATGAATAAAAAAATTATTCAGAAAGGAGCAGCCAAAACATTTCCTCTGTACTAATGTTTATTCAGAGCAGCCAAAAATTATTCAGTAAACATGAACCTGACAGTACCATAAATAAAAAAAAAACTGCCCAGGGAAATAGGTAAAAGAAATTTCCATCCAAGATTTAATAACTGATCCATTCTCATTCTGGGTAAAGTCCATCTTATTGTGATAGAAATGAATCAAAATCTAAGGACAGGGTGTCACCATAAATCTTGGTTGTAAGATTACATGTATTATGTATTCTTAGCGAACCATTCGTCCAACAAAAATGTAGTTAACCTATTACTGACTGCAGAAGCATAAATTCAATAGTAAACAACAGAATTGGATGTCTGCCCAACAAACACGTAGAGCGACTGAAGGAAAGGCTGCAGGACCTTGTGCAATTACACAAAGTCAAACACAATGTTTACCTGATCAAATAGAAAAGGGAACACATGATGCTTGTCTTAGCTAAGAGTCAAGTGAGCAGCCACCTATATATATACAGAATAGAAAAATAGTGAAAACTCAATGATAAACAAATAACTACATATAGCTAACAAATTCTATATTGGCATTTATTCTGCTGAATCGGTAAAAGATAAATAGGATAAATTTTACTCAAAACCTCTTTGGTTGAGTAATAATAGGATGACTTACATTCAGCAAATTATCTGAGAGCATTAATTAAGACACCTAGGATGACTTGCATTCAGCAAATTAACTGTCCAACAAATTGTTTGTGAAGAAATTAAGAAATATTGTTATCTTCTCTATTGCTAACCTATTTATCAACAAATCATTTAACTATCAAATACAAGGCCCTATTTCTTATAAATCCTACTATCGCAAAAACTAACTCAAAAGACAGATAGATTAGAATCGAGGATACTCATTGATTAGCACCATTAGCTGAGTAGCACGAACAGGTAAGCAACGCATCGTCACCTGCTACAGCGAAGGATCCTCGATGGGCACCGCCGGAGCACTGGTGCCCTGCCCAATAGCTCCGGTGTTCTTCCCGTTGTACACCAATGCGCATGCTGCTGCAAGCAGCAGTAACCATCCCCACCAGATATGGCCAGCCGCCTATTTTGTACATTGTATATACCCCATACTTGGAGAAAAAAGTGGAGCAAATTTATTCGAGAACTAATTGCATCACATATTTCCATTACGTTTTGTGATCTTGCAAGATCCCATTCAACCAGTAAAGAAGGGTATTCAAAACTTTGATTAGAAACTTCACAAGTATCCTCCTAACTATCTATAAAGCATCAACATGTATTATATACAATATCAATGTAACCTGATGTGCATAAAAATTTTAGCGACAAACCAAAATTTAGTCAATATGGTATTTTAGAATGTTTCTAGACTTAAACAGGTTCAAAGGCCAGAAGGATAAAACATTGGAAGGGCATCGAGATTCCCTATACCCATGGTGCGAGAGAGTTCTCAGTAAAAATAAGATGAAGAAACATCTTATAAAAAGCTACTCCACTAAGAAGATGTCACCAGGGACATCATTGAACTGCACAAATATCTGCTTTCCTTTACCTTAATGTTCTACCAGCATTATTTATATAAGCATGAAAGGAATACCTGCAGGAGACGAATATGAGAGAGCTAAACTGTAAGTGAAGGTACGCTCAAAAACAAACTGACGGAACCCCACTGTCCAACATCCATGGAATATGAGATTGCCCTGCAGGATCCATGGCGGAACAAAACAGTGATTATAGGCTGCACCATAAACAAAAATTATATAGAAAAACAAAGAGAATGACAGAGAATGAAAAGCAGAAAATCAAATCACCAATGGAAGCACGACCAATCAAATATCTGATAGCACGCATAAAGTAACAAAATGCAATCCTCACAACTGTGAGTTCATCTCCATCCCTACCTCCTGAATTGTACCAATGTTCTGCTGCATTTGATGGTTGCAAGCCGCCTCCCTCATCCATGCCCGGAATTTCCTTCCATGCCTCAATCATCTGGTTCATGGGTTCCCTAACAATCGTCACATGCATTGTTAGCCGATCATCAATCTACATAAAATTGAGGACAGAGAGAGAGTATAAAATAAGGAATCAAAATACGTGTAACCACAAATCCAGTGTTAAACCAAATGGTGAAGATAAGAAGGAGCATACCTAACCGTTTTAGGAATTTTCTTTCTTTTATTATGTCTCCTGATTAGCTGGGTTTTTGGAGGAGTGTTTTACAGACATCTGTTAGACACAAAAGAAAAAGATGAAGAATTGGATGTATACATAATTGACAGTAATTTCTAGTAGCATGATATAAGCTTTTGATAAGATGCTTATGGCTTATAATGTCACCTGAGATCTGATACTTTCATTTCTCTAAATAGGAATGGAGGGGTAAGGAAAGCAGGAAAAACAGAGAGTTCAGTAATTTCTCAATCTGCTAACCTGCTTAAATTTAGTTGAACTTGTACAATCAATGATAAGTCTGCTGCGTCATGATGCCGGGAAAGAATAGACGGTGCTTGCGCGTGTGCCAGCAAAGGTGAAGCAACCATACTGAAATCTTAAGATGCAAATTAGCGAGCAAAGAAATCTAGACTACCAGTGTAAATAAGCTAGCAGCTAATGAAAAACTGGGAAAACAAGGGTGAAAAATAAACTAATCTGGAATATAAATATTATATAATATGACGAGAAGTTATTTTCTATCATATGGGCACAATATAGAAGAATGTCAGTTAAACAATGTTGTTAAAATAAATATAAAAGGTAATGGGGACAAGTATAACAGAAGAAGAGCAACGTACCGAACGATGCTATGTTTCAGCCCATTGTGAGATCGAATCAGCTACCGTAGCCCATTGTGAGTCAAATCAGCTATCGTACTGAACATTACTGCCCATGTCATGGAAGCATTAAGCTATTGTAATTCCTAGGGGTAAAGTTATGTAAGATTTTCTTTACAATGAACCGCTGACCAAAGAAACAGGAAATTGAACCCATATAGCTAAAACCATTGTTACCAAAATTATAAACTTGACAGTAATAACTATAAATATATAAATATATAGTTCTGGCCACAACCGATAATATGCAATGCCCAATAGAGAATTTTCTAAAATCATTGACACCTAGCGCTAGTATTCCAATGTTTATCTTGTCATGTTTGCTTGTATGGAATGAGACGCTGAGAATGTATACGTGTTGTTATTTACCCTTTTTCAGTATCATGATTGCTTTTTCAGTTTTAACTTTTGACCTGATTTCATATTCAGACTATCAACATCAATATTTATATATTCTCATGCATAGCCAGCACACTAACATCAATCAAATAATTCTCAAATTAGATGAATCCCCCACCGATAAAGCCATTTGGGACCAAAAAAGATGGAAACTTTTAACTTCTCTAATCAGAGAATGACGAAAATTAGCATCGACACTGCATTTTGTGCAACTAAATTTTAGATCTGGGCATCAATTGAAATAAAAATAGGGAATAAAATTCAATCTGTTCTATACTTCTATTATTGCATTGCCCTGAAGAGATTCGGGTCCTAATTTAGCAAAGGTGACACTTTTGGTCAGATAATTGAACCCCAAACCTGCAGTGCACATCTGAAACTTGTAGGCCCATCAAACGTACAACACGTCGTACGTTTTGTCAGGTGTCGCGATCCCTCTACCAACTCTCAATTAGTCGGCCGAGCCGGCGGACGGCGGACCACAGCCCTGCGCCTTTCCGCGCGCGAACATGCATGTCCGCGAAGACATGTGGTGTCAACCTCGCGAGGTTTGTTCGCATCCGCCCAGGCCAACCGCGCGGGAAGAAAATTTGGCAGGACCTGGGTCTTTCTTATATGAAAGACCTCGCTTCTTCATGTGCCATCTGTCGGTCTGCAATCTCAAAGCAAATCTACTCTAATCCCCATAATCAAGCAACCTGACGTCGTTAGGGAGATGAACAGATGCGCCGGCGTCGCATTGGGAGATAAATAATCGATGTGCGGCGTGCGGTCGTCCAAACTAGTTCTTAATTTTTCTTCTTGTTTATGTTTGTTATAGATTATTTGCTCATGTACTGCTGTTATTGTTGGGTAGAAAATCTGAAGAATGATTATGGCTCATTTATCTAATCAGCCATACGCAAAAGTATTGGATAGAAGAATCATGGCCTTAAAACTGTTCAAGTCACAGCGGCCAATCCGGGCATGATGTCCTGCATATCACCAAGCCCAACATATGTCCCAGCCGACGCAACAACTCAGGCCGCACGACGCCGCACGACGGACGCGCTCCGTCGTTGCCATCATCTTACGCCGTCGCCGAAGCTGCCTCTCTGGCGTGTGGATGGTCCCTGCGGGCCTTGCCAGTTGCCACCCTGCTCTCGAAGGCTCAATGGGAAGCCAGATTCAGAAAGTTTCTGCTAACGGGCTAACGACGTCAAGTTATGAGGCGCTATGAGTTTGAGAAATTTTTTGAGTCAAGAATGTTGTTAGACACTTGTCATACAGGTGGTGAGGTCCTTGGTAACAGCGAAGGACCAAGTTCCTGCCAAATTTTTCCCCACCACCGTCACCCCCGACTGTTGACGGCTTGACACGGCTCGCTCAGCTCGGCGTTTCATGGCGGGGCGTGTGCGTTCGAGCGTACGTCGATTTCCTTCCCTGGCCCGTGTCCGGGTACATGTGCGTGTTGCATCGGTGCGTCGTACAAAACCACGTGGAAAAGGAGGGACGATGTGTGCGCAGGCTATATATGCCGCTTTGCGGATCACAGGGGTCACGCTTATGCGAGCTATGCCACGAAAATCATGTATCCCCTCCATCGTTAAATGTTTGATGCCATTGATTTTTTTAGCACGACTACCCAATGGACGTCCGTCGGGAAACGGACGTTGTCCCCTTCCTCGCGATAAAGCGACTCCGCGACACCGTGCCCTGCGCTGCCGCGCCTCCCGCTCCGATGCCCCTGCTCCCTACGCCGCCGTCCCTCCCCTCTTCATCCCCGACCTCCCCGCGGCGACGACGACGGCGGTGACGACTGTGCAGATCCGGCGGCGCGGCCTCGGGGGCAGCCGGATCTGGCCGTTGAAGCCAGCTCGCCGCCGGTTCCGGCGTCGTCACCGTCGAAATTGAAGCCGGCATCGATGCACGTTTCCCCGTTGCCGTCGATCCACACTTCTTCCCCTGGTGAGGAAGACGAAGGGGTACCATATTTTTTTACCTCGGGTATCAGATTTTTTTTTACCCTGGGTACCAAACCCGGTACCTAGGGTATCAGATTTTTGGTACCCCTAGGTACTAGTCCCGGTACCTTGGGTACCAATTTTTTTTTACCACGGGTACTAGGCTGAAACTCAGGGGTACCTGGTACCCCTTCTCCTACCTCTCCGGCCGTCATCGCCGGCAGCCACGCTTCATCCCCGACCTCCCCGCGGCGACGATGACAGCGGTGCAGATCCGGCGGCGTGGCCTCGGGGGCGGCCGGATCTGGCCGTCGATGCTAGCACGCCGCTGGTTCCGGCGTTGTTGCCGTCAAAATCGAAGCCGGCGTCGATGCACGCTTCTCCGTCACCGTCGATCCACTCTTCTTCCCCTTGCGAGGAAGACGAAGGGGTACCACATTTTTTGGTACCCCGGGGTACCAGATTTTTTTGGTACCCGGGTACCAGACCTGGTACCTAGGGTACCCGATTTTTGGTACCCCTAGGTACCAGACTGGTACCTAGGGTACTAGATTTTTGGTACCGCGGGTACCCGACTGGAACCCAGGGGTACCTGGTACCCCTTCTCCTACCTCTCCGGCCGTCGCCGGCGGCCGCCAGTGACCTGTTTCTCGTCGAGCTGCCGCAGTCGAGCAGCCATTCAGCCGCCACGGTCAGCAGCCAGATCTAGCCATCCCCCAAGCCACACTAGTGGATCTGGCCGCCCCCGTCGCCTGCCAACGACCAGATCCGGCCGCCCCCTGAGGCCGCGCCGCTGGATCTGGGCCATCGAAGCCGTCTTCATCGTCATCGTCTTCGTCGTTGTCGTTGTCCCCACCGTCGCCGTCGCCATCACCATCGAAGCCGTCGTTGCCGTCGCCAACAGGGGAGTCTGAGGAGGGGCGACATCACGGGACATGCCAGTGCGGGAGGATGGAGGGAGGAGTGGCGGCATGGGGCGCAGGAGTGGGAAGGCGTGGTTGTTGACGCGAAATTCCGCCACCGGCCGATGGAGCGTTGTCGTTGGGTGCGCTAGCCGATAGAGTCTTCTGCGCTCGGACACACGAAGGCCTGGGAGATCTGCTTGGCTCCAGTGCAGGTCCTAAACGTTGAGATTGCGGGCGTGCCAGTCGGTTTGATCCTGCAACCGACAAGATGTTGTATGTTGATCGTCA
>CM002485.1:14554797-14568170 GCA_000325765.3 Leersia perrieri
ATTTAAAACAGCATTATGATTAGAGAAATATCGGCTAAGACAGAAGATCAGACCTAACCGAGACAGTTCCAACTAAACCGATGCGTCTCTAAACACGATGCAATTAGAAATAGAATTGAGATATCAAATAGGCAACGTCTGCGTCAGTTGGATCGATATATCGGACCTAACCGAGAAAGTATCAATCATCCCCGATACAAACGCCGTCGACGGAACTTACTTCGCCGGAGATCGAACTGAACCGATGCAGCCCAACTTGGTAGTAAGACCCCGAACCGACTAATCTATACACAGATTCTAAAGTGAACCTATGTAGCCCCGATAGAACAGTCGAGAACCCGTCGAGTAGGTAAACCTAGCATGAGCTAGGGTGGCAGTGCGCCGAAAAGTAGTATTGATGTGGAGCTCCCAATTACAGGGACCTCTGGTACACAATTTATACCCTTGGGTCTTATTGAGTCCTAATAGGATACTAGACAAAACTTTCCTAATATGAAAAGGAAACATATAAGTCCTAATCAGCTAGGAATAGGAAACTAACAAACATTCCTAATTACATAAGGAAATATTTAAAACATGCCTAATTAATAGATAGAATTAAACTTTCATACGTGGTCTTCACGATATCTTCTTGGATTTGGTCTTCATCATGCGTGAACAGTACCTCAATGATACAGTATTCTCGGACTGCTACAGTACTCGGGTTGCTACAGTAACAGGCTGAAAATAGTACATGGCTTTTCTTATGGGCTGATTTTCCTTTTTCTTTTCTTCGATTATTTTGGGACGTCACAACTTCACCATCGGCTTATCGTTTACCAAATCCAAATTCTGGTGTCAACAGTGGTGTCGTGGGGTTGGGGTGGCACGATGGTGCGGGGTGTGCAGGCGCGCGGAGTCAGAGCTGAACGCGGAGACGAAGGGGTCCGTAGGAACGGACTCCTGTCCCGTAGCCTTTCTCATTTTTTTTATAAATGTTTGACCCGTCTTATTCAAAAAAATTTACGAAATTATTATTATTTCCTATCATTTGATTCTTTATTAAACAAACTTTTATTCACGATAGTTGAGTAACATCAACGATAATTAATACTATTCAAAAACATACAAGACTCTATGGGTGTCTTTCTAAAAAAATGGCTTAAACTTATCATCGAAAAAATACACGCCCTTACATAAACACACGTAAAGTCATGTGAGATTACCAATATTAGTCCCGAAAATAGGTAAGGTGGCACAGAATAATTAAGTATGTTTGTTCAGCAAGTATCCAGGTACAATCTTCGAATAAAATATTTACTTATTCATCTCTGCACCAGCACACACGTTACTTCTGTTGAAGACATAAAGCTCATGGTTGAGCCTAAAAACTAAGGGAAAAAAACCTAAAATTGATCACTTTACCATTACAAAAATAAATTGTGCTCCCACTTAACAATGAAAAAACAAAAATATTAATAATGCAATACTCAATTACATAGTAAATTTCAGATCCCAATTCTCATGGATAGCCATATTTAAATCTTGCCAGTCGCATACCATATTTACACACAGCTATCTTGTCTTGTGATCCACTAACAATACAATTTCCATCTGTAAAGAAAAACATAGACCGGATGTATAGTTCCAGATATCAAAACCCAGAAAGTTTTTAACCGATGGCAGTTACAATTCAACTACAACAGAAAATTGAGACCAGGATCAAATAAATTCGGCAACTTTTATTCAGATTAAAATAGATCGATGTGACCCTTGAGAATGCTTGGCTACAATTTGGAACAATAATGTTTGGCTTCAACTTATCTCGATCATTGGCTACAATTTGGAAGAAAAATGTTTCTTCGATATTGTGTTTGGCATACAATATAACAACAACCTTTTTTTTTCTTCTTTCCAAAAAAACACAGAGTTTTCCCAACCTTAACAATTAGAGTTTCATTTACCTGTGTATTGCAGAGGATATTAATAAACCATACTGAATAGATAGCTGAAAACTAAGATGTAACGGCATATATTCAAATATAATTAATTCCTTATACAATGATTTAGTAAATGGTAAGGAAACATACTGTTGGACCTTTTCCTGATTAGATGATTCCATGCTTGCACATATTCCTCTCTAATTTTTAGGTTGCTGGCTACCTCCATCTCAGCACCTGTGCAAAAGGGATCAGGCCGTAAGGCCAATCAGCAAGCTTATCAAGCAAAAGAAAGGTGATGGCGATTGTGCCTGTTTGTCGCCACCGCTTCGTAGGACACCTCCACTCCAAGCATTCGTTAAAGTTTGTCCTGCATTGGTATGAAAAAAGTGCACTTGTTCTTGAAATAAAAAAGATAAGAACAGTCTACCTTTGTGAAATAAAAAAGTGGTATCATGCATGTATATATTGAAGTTCCTAGTAGGTAGACACAAACATTCAGGCTTACGTCGATTGCAAAAATCTTTCCAGCTATCATATAGAACAAAAGTCTACCTTGGTGAAACTTGATTGGTCAGCAAGCCGATTTTCTATCGGTACTTCCATACAACATCTTCCCACTACATTTTAAAGATGCGATGTTCCTATGTAATTATAAACATTCAGGCAGGTTCTGTGATGTAATATAGTATGTTTTATCTGTCTGCCAGTTGCATTGTATCATCTAAACTGCTTCATTCTGCCATTTCCTTGGTTCGAAGAACATATTCTTCAGTGAAACTTAAGAAAGTATGTGCAGTGCACTCTAATAGCTAGAGGTCCTGCAAACTACTTCTTCCAGGCACTCATGCAGCGTATGAAGGAGCTCAGAACTCGGGCATTTAAGCAAACAGATACTGAACAATAATGTTTGAACGACAATTAATAATATAATGAGATTAAGGTGATAATGTCAATTTAGAAATTAAAAGGAGATAGTTGAGATATTTGCACGCATTGGAGCCATGGATGAAAGGACAACTCAGCCTTCTTGAGGCAAGATGATGTTGGAGGGCACAATGAACCTCTGGTTGATCTTCGCCCTATCCTGCTGTTCCATGATGATGTGGTCCTACACATATGAAGTAGTAATTAATGACCATTCACATTATAATCTAGTTAAAAAAGCACAACAACATGTACTTGAGTTATACATTATGTTGGTTAGTCGCATCTAGAAAGTGCCAGAGCCCTGCACCTTCCAAACAGGTTTGGTTAACCTCTTCAGCAAAATTTTCGGGTATATTTGAATCCCTGCAGAGAGTGCAATCAGGCACACCAGCATAAACCAAACCAGCAAAAAGAACACCAGCACAAAGCATCTCAGGTGTGGCTACATTTGAAGAAACAATAAGCATGAGATTGGCGCTCCATACACGTAGTATGGACTTCATCTTCTTCCTTTTCGTTCTTCAGTTTTGTCCTCATTGTCAGCCTCCATCAGCTGTCCAGACTCTGTACCCCAAATCTCCAGCTGAATTTTGATATGAAAATTTCACCTGCAATGCCCTTTAGTAGCTTGGCCACTTCCCGAAGCTTCTCTGTCCTTATGGTTTTCTATGACCTGATCTGGACTTTGGTCACTGGAGATGCACAATGTATTTACTTTTTGTCTCTGATAAGGTCACATTAAAGCTATGTCTTTTTTCACTCAGGAGAAAAGACCAGGGTCACTGAATTTAAAACCAGTTACAAACAAGATCATTTAGGGTCAATAGAATTATAGAAAGTACATAGGTACTCACAATCAGAATTCAATTCTTCAGTAATTTATCTCCATGATTTCAGTCTCAGTGCACTTCAACAATGCTCTTGCAGCCTAAAACACTGCAATGCTGAGAAAGGAAACTCTTTTAATAAGTAGATTCATTTGCTTTAATCAGTTATAGGATATGCAGTGGACATAAATCTGTTTTTGGATTGGATTTTTTACGAAGATAGCATTTAATTTGACT
The DNA here is from genome assembly GCA_000325765.3 of Leersia perrieri. Lineage (NCBI taxonomy): Eukaryota > Viridiplantae > Streptophyta > Magnoliopsida > Poales > Poaceae > Leersia > Leersia perrieri. Next base: position 14,558,711 of record CM002485.1, read on the forward strand.
ATTTTTCTGCAACACGAAGATCTCATGTTCTGCACATGGCATCTTCCAAAAAATTTTGACCACTTTTTGTTATCAAAGTTCTGCGATTATGCAAGTGTGAATTAGTTTCTGAATTTTGGAGACTACCTATCAACAAGGAGAACATTAACGAAACATTATCTGCAACATTGCCATATCTTTCGCATCTGTCATTCTAACTGATAATGCCAAGTTGCCAACCCATTCACATTTCTCATTATAGGTAAGAATGCCAAAGAGAGAAGGAATGGGGGAAAACAATTGCTGTATTTGATATCCTGCTCATTCCTCCCAAACCAATCCCCATTCACGAATCACAAACAGCACAACGCCACCCGACAAAGACTACGGATCGATCATGAGGGAAAGGGATAGGGAGTACTCACGTGCCGGGAAGCGCATGCGAGGACACAGAAGGAGCATGGAGACGGGCGCGGCAGCGCACGGGCGAGGACGGACACACGCGCCGCGCACGGCCGAGGACGGAGACGGGCGCGGCGGCACGCGGCCTAGGTCTCCGACGCGGCGGCAGCGGGGATGGATGGGGAGTCGGGGGCCGCGGCTGGCGGCGAGGACGCAGGTGGCCGATCTCGGAGATGGGCGCAGTGGCTCTGCTGAGGCGATGGCGATGGAGTGGGTGGATGGATAGGCGTGGGCGTTGGTAGACGCGATGTGGCGGCGGCGGAGAGGAGTCTGCGGGAGAGGAGAAGGTCGCGGGAGATTGAGGCAGAGACGGAGGGCGGAGGAGGATGAGGGATGGAGGAGGCGGTGGCGCCGCGGAATGAAAGGGGGCGGCGGAGGAGGATGAGGTGGCGCCGGAGGCAGGGGGCGGCGGTGCGTGGAAGGAGGCGGGTGTGGAGGAGCGGCGGCGGATGGAGGAGGAGGCTGCGGCGCGGATGGATGCCGTGCGTGGAAGGACCGAAGGAGGCGGCGGATGGAGGAGGCGGCGGCGGTGACGTTTGATGCGGTGGTAGCTCGGACTGGAAGGAGGAGGCGGCAGCAGGGGGGAGCCGGGGATGGCGATGGATAGAGAGTAGGGTGTGCGGGGGGCGTGAGAAGATGCGGCGGGGAGATCGGCAAATTCGGGTTTGTTTGGATGCACCATAGGTCGTGTCACATTAGATGCGTGGACGTTAATTAAGAGTACTAAGTATGGCGACGTATCTCGGGGAGACCAACTCTCCGTGTAAACTATGAAAACTTTTAATCTGAGCCACACGATGTTGATCCAAAGGTGCGCTCAATAGAGGTGGGAGGGATGATTTGCAAAACTTATGAGAAGTAGGAGGGATGATTTACAAATGCGTTTTTGCAAATCACCCCTTCCACCTCCTTTGAGCACACATTTAGATCATCGTGTGACTTACATCGAAGTTTCCATAGTTTGCAGGAGAGTTAGTTTCCACCAGATATGTTGCCATTAAGTATAGACTGATAAAAAAATTAATTGCATAAATAAAGACTTTTATTAGACAAATTTTTTAAGCCTAATTAATCTACGATTAGCTAATGTTTACTGTAGCATCACATTCGCTAATCATGGACTAATTAGGCTCAACAGATTTATCTCGCGAAATAGTCTAGAGTATGGGGTGGATCTTATTAATAGTCTAAACATCCGATGTGATAGGCATTAAAAAAAGTCCCTGGAAAGGGTTGACGTCTAGGCCCTATTCGGATTGCATGAAGTTTAGAGGATTTTTGGAGGATTACTAGTGATAGGAAATTTTCCTATCCCTGTCATTCGGGGGACTTTTTTTAAGTACTTGTCATATTGAATGTTTGGACACTAATTAGAATTATTAAATATAGACTATTAATAAAACCCACCCTATACTCTGGACTATTTTGCGAGACGAATCAATTGAGCCTAATTGGAGCATGTTTAGGAATTGTGATGCTATAGTAAACATTTGCTAATCATGATTAATTAGGTTTAAGAAATTTGTCTAATGAATTAGCCTTTATTTATGCAATTAGTTTTGTTATTAGTATATATTTAATACTCCTAATTCAAACATCCGATCCGATGTGACACGAACTAAAAATATCGTTTCCTTCACGGTTGAATCCAAGGGAAAACACAGGAAAGAAATAATCCAAATAAGACAATCAAGCACTAAGCAACCCATTCCATCAGGGAATAAGAACAGAAGAACAGGAAGAGGGGTCGAGGCCGGCGAAGGTGCGGAGGCGAGGCCGGCCGCCAGCGCGAGGCAAGGGCCGTGGCCGGTGCCGCGTGGGGCGAAAGCCGGCGGCGACGAGGACGAGCCCAACAGGCAGCGCGGAGGCGGACGACGACGAGGTTGAGGCCCGCTGCCGGTGCGCGGAGGCCGGCGGCGACGAGGTCGACGCACTGCAACCGGTGCGCAGAGGCCGGTGGCGACGAGGTCAACGCCCCGTAGCCGGCGGAGGCCGTCAACCGTCGGGGGGCGAGCGCATGGCGCGGCACCGCACGAAGGCCAGGCCGGCCGCCGGCGGGAGGGCGGAGGCCGTCCGCTGGTGAAGTAGACGCCGGACAGGCCGGGCGGCGGTGGGAGGCGAGGGTGGAGGCCGGCCGCCGGCGTAGGCGAGGGTGGGCAGGCCAGGCAGCCATAGGAGAGGGCAGAGGCCGGCTGCCAGCGGCGGTGAGGCCAGGCGGGCCAGGCGACGGCATCGAGAGTAGGTGGAGAGGGGGAGAGGAATGGCTGGCTGCAGATCTAGATGGATAAAACCGATAATTTAAGAAAAAATAAATAAAGAGTAAATTTCACGAAACCACATATTTTATGGTTCAAGTTACACAAAACTGCATCTACTTTGGCACTTGTCACTAAACTACACATAACATGATACTAACGTTTTACAAAACTACACCAAGTTTCACAAAACTACACGATTCAAGGATTTTTTAGTGTAGTTTTATGAAACTTAATATAGTTCTGTGAAACATTAGTATCATAATATGTGTAGTTAAGTGATAAGTGTCAAAGTATATATAGTTTTCTGAAACTTAGACACACAATATGTAGTTTAGTGAAATTTACTCTTAAATAAATTATTGATACTTCCTTTCCTCGAATACAACTCATCTCTATATTCTTCTGTTTTATGTTTTATGATCCTCTGTTTTATATCTACATTCCTATATTTTTCATATCTTGCGTTTTTTCTATCCTGTGATCCAAATAAGACAGGCAGGGAAACTGTTGTGTCCTTGGAATGTTGAGGGATTGCCGATTGATTCTGCTACACGGGAGCGAATGATTCCGCTGGAGGATTACGGATCAAATCTCAGCCATTAAATCTGGGCAAGTCATCATCACCACAACAATCTTTTTAAGTAGTATAGATATATAGTTTTATATATTTTATAAAAGTTTTTAATAAGATGAACGGATGAACGTGTGTCAAAAAGTCAATAGCGTCAAATATTTGAGGACAGACGGAGTATATGTTCATCTATCAGTGTACTAGAAGTAGAAGTGTACAGGCTGCGTCACGCCGCGTAGTCGTATAACAATTTGCATAAAATATACATATTGAAATATAAGAAGCATTAAGTTTAAAAAAAATTTAAAATACTCAAGGAAAATATATTTGAAATCATAAGCTTGCTACCTGATGATCTGGGTTTATCTTAGGCCTTTCCTAGTGTCTATCTGTGCTCTCTTTGTAAGCTGGAAATCCCAGCGTGCTGAGCTTAGTGCATCTCCGCCCCCCTCTTGTTTTCTCCTTTTTCAGTGTTTTGTAAAAGAACCTCTGTAGCTCGTCATGTTTTACCTGGGCTTTCTACCAAAAGCCGGGCAATCTATAAAATTGCATGTTAAAATTTCCTAATTAACTCTTGCATGTATAGAAGGATTAAGTTTAGTGATAGTAATTGTAGTATTAATGCTTTCATCTGTTTTAACATTTATGCTTTCATCAGATAGCAGATAAACCAAATAAAAATACTTGAAATAATTTGGAAATAAAAATTAATTGTTACAATTTAACGTTAGCTCCCGCCATCCTACAGATAAGGTGGAACATATCTATTACTCCTATACTATTAAAAAAAAAGCCTTGAAAGCAGGCTACAGATTCGTTTAGAGGTCTAGAAATTCCCACATTAATCAAGAAAAAAATAAAATTATTAACCATCGGATCGTAATAGACTTAGATTCTCACCGTTCAGATTTAATTAAATTTTATGGGTAGTGTCCGACGGTGGCAATTGTATATGCATAATATCCAGAAGTCTGAATGCTCCCTGACCTCCTAACCGCCATTAGTAGGCTATAAATAGAGGGCCTCACTTCACTTGTAACACACACATCGAGGAGCAATTTATTTTCTAAATAAAATATTACCTCTAGTATTAGTGGAGTTAGGCTTAGGAGTACCCTCTTCTTTAAGTAGCAATCTTGGAGAATTCAACTAAGTTCTACTTTATTCTTCTTGTTTTTACTATGAGTACTTTAATAGAATTATCATCTTTATTTAGTTTACCTACTTTATTTAGTTTACCTACTTCGTATATTAGTTCCTTACTTATTATTTATAATTCATACAATACTAGACCTAGCTTGTGTGATCGATATTATACGGGCAGCATCAGCTTGGTTGTTGGACCGGAGTACACAATTAATTTTCCAAATAAGACGCACAAAAGTCTGTTCCTAGAGTCCAAGTACAAATCAATCCCAGAATAAAAAGAGTAAATACTGACAAATTGCCTCACATTAATAGCTGACACATTTGCTTCATGTTAGTACTGTATTTTTTAATGATAAACAGAAAAGAAAAGATCACCCGCAATCTATTATCTTAACAATCAAGTAACAGAAAAATAAGCCTCTACCAATTCTCACATTCTTTTTGAGACAACAATTCTAACATTATTGATACAAATAAATAGTCCATATACAAATACAATTAATAAAATCCTAGGTTATAAATGTGTAGGTTGAACGAGACTACGAATAGGAATATACCTAATAATTAGCTGAAATTCAGATTTAATAAATAAATAATATGGAATAGGAGTCCACGTAAAACACTACTATACGTGATCAAATACTATTTAGAATGATAAATAAAATAGAATAAATATTTTGATTTCAATACAAATTCAAAATGGATACAAAAAATAGTTTTTACAATATAAATTATTTTTCTTGGTTGAATCAGAGATTATATCCTGCATATAATAAAGGAAAGTCCAATTTTGTGAGGACGTCCCAGAGTCTAAGTGGTGCAATGATTTGAGGCATGCCAGCGCGAAATATCTGGATGGATGGGGTCTCGGATAAAAATCCCCGAATATATACAATAACCATCCAACCTCATCGCAGACCCTGACATGTCTTTAAGAGTGCACTACAGAGGCTCTAAGGCATCGGATATGAAATAGGGGACACAACTGTTGGAATAGCCACACCAGTCGTCTACGTCATACGCCCGTCAAACCACTCGATGATGGCGACCAAAAGCATACCCCAAAGACTCGATCTCAACAAAGGCATATTCCCCGGTTATCTCAACTATTTCAAACCGATCCTCATGTGCAACTAGTTGCCCAGGAATGCAACTAACTCCACACAATTCATCTCAAGCATTGATATCAAAATAAAATGGTGCTATTCTAAACATAAGCATAAATAGTCTTAAATAGAACTAAGTTAGTACATTGGCGACAAGCCAAAATAAATATGGTTCAGCGGAATGCGTGTCTACCCACCACAGGCAAACCGACTAGGGGTAATCCTCTAGTAAGAACCGTCCTGCAAATCGAACAAGCAAGTTGCGGGAAAGCTCCACTCAACAGTCATCACCTGCAGCGAGGTCTGAGCAGCAACATACAAAATAGAGAGCAAGAAATCAGTACATTAAATAAATAATGTACTGGCAAGTCAGGAACAACCCTAACTTACTACATGCTAGCTTATATGAAGATGAGGCAGTGTATAGGCTCATTTGCATAAATGCCAATTTAAGTTCACAATATTTCGCAACGTCAATTTATAAAACATGGTAGTAAAAGCATAAGTAAGTAATAATGATAATAACATCAATATGAGTATATTTTCATCACTACCCCTCGAGGTAGTACCATCTCCATACACCATCATCCATCATCCATCATCCACCATTTCCACAAGTTCACAAATAAATCATCTCATTTTAAAATCAAGTTCACAACCATTTCAAAATCATAACACTATACTCATGACACTTCACCATGCCGCTCATGACCGTGAGCATGGCTAATCGATTAGTTTTAGACTCTGCAGAGATTGTACAACCTTTAAATCCCACATGATGTGGATCGCTCTAGTTTGTTCGATACCCGTCGGTATCACCACACTCTACACATTGAATGCGGTCTAGAGGTCACAACAAAACCGTTACATTGTTTATTGTTTAGTCTTGCACCAGCACGATGTGTGTTAACCCACGTTGCTAGCAAGGCAACGCCGCTAGGTAGCGGGCCCACGCTTTAACCTAACGCCGTGAGGAACCCTGCCCGGCATCCCCCACGAGGCACAACACCGTTGTATTGGACAAACCCCCATCAAATCATCACTCGTGTGGTAAGACAGCCAGCACGCTAAAATCATAAAACATCAATAAATCAACAACAAGGGAAGTTTCCTCTAAGCTACTATCCAAGCTAGCTCATACTCTCCAGCCTACCAAAATGCAAGGCTAAACTCTAAACAACTTAATAGGTTAAGGCCAACCCATACTTAGCACATGTGGTTTGTACTGTTTTCACTTGTTGGTGTCATAAAGTTCGGTCCTTAATCGACTCGGGCGAACGCTTCCCCCTATCGGTGCACAACTACCACCATATGTACACCACTCGCCGCCCAAGTCTAAAAACAAGTTTATCTCCATTTTCAGTTCACAATACTCACACATTTAATTTTCTGTCCAGCAACATCAAAATAATCATTTTCATATATATCATTTTCCAAAAGGAAGCATTTGTAAAGCGGTAACCCTTTTATAAGCATGTAGCAGCAATATAAGCATATAATAACCCATGTGAGCACAAATAATTGTACTCAAAAGCACTCTAAGGGTACAAACAATAATGGAGTCAATATTCCAAGGTGGATAATGCAACAATTAGGTTATAACTACCATTCCCACATTTATATAGTTTACACCAAAATTATTACTAGCTAACGTATGCATGTTTGCAATAAAAACATTTAGCCCATAAAAACATAGGATCAATGTGGTCAAAGGAGGGGCAAAACTTGCCTTGATTCACAATGTTCTCCACCAGGTCAGCAAGCATCAATCATCAATCCGACGAGAATACCGTCATCTATACAAATTACGCGTATACGGAAATAAATAACAAAACAAGCATAAAACCCAAAATGCTCTAAAATGAATGCAAATGATGCAGGGGGTTGGCATTGGTTTTAGAAGAATTCTGGTGGAATAAATTCTATTTTATGAGCTACCAAAAGCAAGTTATTAATTTTATAAATGTGCATGTTTAATTTAAGGAAATAAATCCTAAGTGATAGTTCATTCAGAAAAGTGGTCATGTTTTATTTTACCAAAATACAGAGTGTGATTTTATAGGATTAAAAAAACTGGTTTCACAATTTTTGGAGCAGAGATGAATTTTCTATAGATTTTACAAGTTGTAGGTACAAATTATACTACTTATTTACTACACAAATTTTAGAGTTAACTTTTGTACAGAAATTGCTAAGTCTTACTTTACAGAAAATAGATCACAATTTTATGAATCTAACAAAACTGGTTTGACATTATTTTGAGTTAAAATGAATTTACTACGAATTTTGAAAGTTTACACATATTTCAGTTCAAAAGAAATCTGAGAAAGCATTTTCTTATTATTTCATAAATCATTTTCTAGTAGGGTCCACCTGTCACTGACTGGGGTTTTGCAGAAAGGTCCCTGGGTTTATGTGGATTAGAACCCGCCGTCCTCGGCCACGTGGGCGGCGGAGTTCGTAAAGAGGGATCAGGTTTTTGGGGATTTACAAGGAGGTCCTTGTGTCCACATGGCAGTGTCTAGAGTTTTTCACTTTAGCCCATGGCTGTTTTAAACTTTCCCTAATGGTGGTCCTCGGCGCTTAGCGAGCTGCTGACTAGGCGGGCCCACGAGCCAGTGGCTCATGGCCGGCTGGGCAGAGCAGCAGGGTGGCCGGCGGCTTGGCGGAGCGCATCGCCGGTGAGCGGCGGCGCAGTGGCAGGCGGTAAGGCTTGGAACGGGACGGTGGCGGGCTGGCGATGCTAGGGGAGACGATGTGGGTGGCATGCGGCGACCGGAGCCGGCAAATCGACGGCGGTGATGGCGACGGGAAGAGGCAACGGCGACACCGGCGAGGTTGCTCGCGGCGGCGCGGCGGTAGGGTGAGTTTCAGGGGACGCGACCAAAAGGAGAAACACGCAGGGGGTTGAGAGGGTTCAGATGGGGGTGAAGTGCGGGTCAGCGGTCGCCGGGATGGTGGCCGACGGCGATGCTAGCGCCGGCGGAAGGCCGGCGAGCGGTGCATGCGTGGTTTTGGGCTTGGACAGGCTCGGGATGCACATGAATGTGCTCCTACGGATTACAGGAAGGCTCACCAGGGTTGAATCTGGGCCTGGCGGAGCTTGGACAGCGCTGGCGGCGGAGAAGTTGGTCCGGCGGCGGCGGTTAGCGTCGGGACGACGGCGATAGCTCGTTGCGCAGCTTCCCCTACAACAGAAAGGTTTCGGGGGAGTTAAGGAGGTCACAAGGATGGCTCAAGTAGCAGATCGACGACGGCGGCGGTGGATGGCCAGAGAAAAGGGGGCGGCGAAGATCTCGCGGCTCGGGGCACTAGAGGCCGATTGCTTCTAGCCGAACCTCGAGGGTGGAAGGGCAAAGATGCTGGCGAGGTAGCACGGCATGCCGTGGCTTGCGCCGGCGTCGGGGACGACAAGGCTTGGCCGGCGGCGCTGCCGGAAAGCTGGCGAGGAGAACGGCGACCACGTTTGCGCGTCACACGGGACGGGAGGATGATTTCTCCTAGCCAGACCTCAAGGATGCAGAGACGATGACGATGGCGAAGCCCCGTGGCATGTAGAGGTCTGAGGCGTCGGAGAAAGTGAGCCGAACTCCGGCGGCTCACCGGGAGGCCGGCGGTGAGGTTGACGATGCACGCTACATTCTCGACCGATGCAAAACAGGGGAAAAAGGGCACGGTTAGGTCAGGCATGATGATTAGAGCACGTTCCAAGGTTCTATAGAGGAAGATGCTCACCAGACAGGAATGGAGACGGCAAGGAACTCGCCGGCAGTGAAGAAGAAGAGGCTGCCCTTGGGGATCCAGAGGGTTTCTGGTCTTGGGAGAGTGTGGAACGTGAAGAGGAGAGGATGCCGTGCTCAGGGAAGTGCTGGTTGATGCAAAAGGTGGCAGTGGACTTTTTCTCTCTTGGTTGGAGGGGAAGGGAAGAAGAGGGG
>CM002485.1:14573646-14611919 GCA_000325765.3 Leersia perrieri
TTTGTGTTCCTAGGCCTATTATCACATGATGATGATGAGATGATTAAGAAGCGAAAACAATTAAAAGCAATTCACAACCACGTGATGCATCAAATTTTAAATTTGGCTCTCAGGTTTATAGGATTGGTATGTTACATAGACGGCCATCAGTCTAGTAGATTTTAATGGACTCCAAACAAGCCCATGAGTTGGCGTTTCGAGCCCAACAATTATCACATTTTCCACCCATCAAGGCATCAAGTCCGCTACCTTACTGACTCCTGACTTCCTAAGTACGACTGTGACCAAGATTGCTAATTGGCAACCAGGTGCGCGCAACCCCAGACGCGCACCGAGTACGGATGTGACACGTGCTGAATGGAGGTGGCGGTAGCCTTCTTCCTTTTTTCACACATTTTTTTGTTCTGTTACAACTTCTCTTTTGTTCTGTTTTTTGCAGACTTTATCCCACCTAAATATTAGGAGTATACCCCTAAACTTTATATACCTAATTGGGGTGTGCTAATCAACAGTTGTCCGAATGGATACTCAATCAAAGCATCGAAATCTTGGACTCCAAAGATGTGAAAATCCAAGATCACCTCCTTGCCATCATGGGAGACAGGCACGTTTTGGACAACCCCAACTCCCTCAGACACATTCCCATCGGGGTGCTTAAAGAAACACTTTGTCGCCCATATATGCGATGGCAAAGGATTCTGAGACGATGTTTGCTCCTATAGTTGGGCTGTAAAGGACATTTACCTGGTTCCCCTTTAAGAAACATTGAATAACCTGCGGGGAATTTCTTATCTGAAGAACTCCAGACGAGGACTCAACTTCTCGAAGCCATTCATTACTCATTATGGCTGTAAACTCCCGGACCGTTTCTTGTAGGTATTGGATTTCTGACGGGTTAGGAGGTGCTAGAGGAACATGTGGTCTCTTTTTGGCAAAATAGTTCAGGGTATTTCCGTAATCTTCATTAGGGTCATCCCTGAACTTGGGAGCACATCCTGGAGTGCAAATTTCTTAACACTCAGACGATGGCTTGGGAGTTGGTTACTCGACCGAACTGGATGAAGTGGAAGGCTTAGGCTCTACTTCAGTGGTTGAGGGCTCCTTTGTCATAGACACTGAAGCCTGTGGAGGGGGCTCTTCACAATTCTCCATAAAGGAATTTTCTAGAATTCAATCTAGAATAACCTTGGCTTCAGATGGAGTTTTATGTATGAACGACCCTCCGGCTATGTCTAGATGGAGTGCAGACTCCTTGTCTAAACCCGTGTGGAAATGTTGCAGAAGAACATATTCAGGTACAGACAAGGTTGGTCCAGACTGCACTAAGTTAGTGAATCTGGACCAGGCTGCACCGATTGATTCTTGCTTTCTCTGTTGGAAATTCAGAATTTCTACAGAAGGGCAGTGATGCGGGTTACTGGAAAAAGACTAGACAGAATCTGTCCCGCAACTTCTCCTAGTCACCGCTTACACTGCCTACGGTAGATGTGTACCATTGCTTCGCTCTCCCATAAAGAGAAAACAGAAACAATTTCCACTGGGTAGTGACTTGCTTCATGCCCCGAATCTTAAGGCATGAGCAGATTTGCTCGAATTCCCACGGGTGATGGTAGGGATTTTCCTGGTCGGAACCAGAGAAGGATTTTTTCCTAACCATACTAATGAGCTCGAGACGAATTTTACAGCTAGTTGTAAATATTGGCTCCGATGAAGGAGGTGGCTCACAAAATTCGCCCCGAGGGGCATATATCTCAAAGAGAGGGTGCACCATAGAATTTTTTTGGAAAAGTATTTCAAGGAACTTCTCTGGGTATTGGGTTGTTGATGAAATAAAAGGAAAGGAAAAAGAAGGATACGAGGATGAACGAGGCTCGGATAAATCAACAACCGTTCCCCGACAACGGCGCTAGAAATGCTTGTTGGTATTTCTTATCATCACAGAATAAATTCGCAAGCGAACGGAATACCACTGTAGCACTTCCCCTACGGAGTATTCTAAGGGTATGGAATCCACAGGGAACGTGTGTGACTAATCTACTCTAGTTTATCCAAGGACAAAGCTAATGGTATGCTAAGGGTAGAGAGTATTCACTTGTAAGATACAGTGTCTACAAGAAGATTGGTTTAATCCTAGTGGGATAATTCGGGCACTAGCAGCTCGCTGCCCCAGGTCTCATCTTTACTACGCACCCAGACAGGGAGGAACTATGTGATCTTGAGGGCTTTCACCACCTCTACACTTGCCTTAAGCTAATTGTGGGATGCGCAGCAACTACTAGAAATTAACTACCTAGACACCGCACCTAAGCAGATAAATTACTACCTAAGTGGTTATAAAGCACTAAAGCAAACACTATAAGTTGGTTGTTTATAGTGAACAGTAATCCCGTATTCAACTTAGGAACTAACTGAGAAATAAATCTTACGAAAATAAATTCAACTACTCAAGATAATATTTCTATTAAAGCAAGAGTAATTGACAAAGTAAAGTAAGAGAGAAATGTACCGACAACTCTTGGATTCCTCTGACTTTCTTTCCTCCACCCTCTCCCAAATCTAGTATACAAAAGTGCACAACATAGCCTCTTGTAATTCCGCTCAAGCTTTGGCGTGTGTTCTAAGTGTGAAGTGAGAGCTCTATTTGTAGCCTCTCTATGACAGTTAATCTAGTTGGAATTGTCGGTGTTGCCCCTAGTAACCGCCATTGAGGTGAAATCCTAGACGCACATTGTCAGGGTCACAGATAAAGGGTATCGAATAGTACTCGATTAGGCTCGGCTGGGCTCACCATATACCATGCTTTATACGGAATCATATCTCGTATATGGAAGGAGTCCCGAATAAGGAAGGATGAGAAGGGTTCTACATGGCAATTATAGGACTAATCGGATAGTATCCATATTGATTTCCCTAATCCTACTTGGACAAGGAGACATCTATGGGTATAAATATAAGACCCCTAGGGGGAAGAAAGGGCGAGGACGGAAGACAAATCAATCAAGCCACCACCGAAGCCCTAGTTACGAAGCTAGAGTACTAGCCACCCAAGTTGCTGAGTCCCGTAGTCGAATTCCTCGACTACGATCTCGCCGGATTCCTATGTTCACCTATTGTATTCTTTTGTGATTAGGGGTCATCCCTCATATAATCCCATATAAACTGAAAGTAGGGTTATTACCTTCTCAGGGGCCTGAACCAGTATAAAAAACCTTGCCTCCCTCTGTGATGATGTCGTGTAGAATAGTTCCTTATGTCAACGATCTCCTGTTATCTACATACCCGGTCTACGGATATCAGCCATTGACGCACACGTGGAAGGAGGAGATGAGGGGGCGCAAGATCGGTTCGGCCGAACCCCTTGGTTCAGCCGAACCAAGGCCTGGCCCATTTCCTTCGGCCTTTATCCGGTCCTTCCTTAGTGGGCCCAATGTGCCATATCTTCGTGTCGTAGCCTATTTTGATGAATACTCTTGGGCTTTGCAGGCTTTGCACTCCATGGGCTTCACCGGAAAGTATGACTTTCCACTTTATAGCGTATTTGCTCTCCCATTTGGTAGATTATTCCATGTAGACAAATATTCACCAACACTTGTGGAAATGGTTAGAAATAATCCTTACCACTGTGTTATGTGTTCGATTTTATTCATATTCCGCAGGTGTTGACGGCATAAAAGGTTGCATTAACAGCCGTCAACACCGCTGTCGGCCGCATCAACCCCAACACGGACCTCGCCCGATGCCGCCTCCTCCTCACGCCGACCGATGCCGCCGCCTCCTCACATAACCCACATGCCGCCATCAGCCCCCGCCATCGTCTGTGAGCACCCCCAATGTAACAGACTGGAAAATCGTTAATTAAATAAATCGTTTGTTTAATGTATTTCTGAGAATAATTTAAAATGCAAAAGAAAGACTAGTTTAAAATTTATGAGAAAAATTGAACATGAAAATAGCCAAGATAAAATTTTATTTAAATACTTTGAGTGCTCAAATATTTTATAGATTTTTCTGGGATTTATTTGAACCTTGTAAGTATTTTTTAACCAATGAAATTACATTTCAGCAATAACTTAAATGAAAAATGCTATAAAAGTCTTCTCCAAGTTCTTGGACCGAATCCGGCCCATCCCTCTCTCTCCTTTCTCCCTTTCCGGCCCGTTTTCCTCCCTCCCTCCTTTCTTCTTGGGCCCAGCCGCTCCCTTCCTCTCTCTGTCTCTCTCCCTCGGTTAGGCCAAGGTCCAACAGGCTGCCTCTCCACTCCACGTGGCCTGGGCTGGTCCAGGTCCGAGCTGGCGGGATGCACGCGCGCCGCACGTGCGTTGTCATCGTCCTCCTCCTGCCGCCGCCACCATTGCCGGGAGAAAGAGCTTCGCCGGCGCCGCCCCGATCTACCTCCACAAAACGTCTCTCTTTCAAATAAAACCAAAAACGGAACCGCATCATCCTCCTATTCAATTCGCCCGTCAATTCCCACCTCAATTCGGCTTTAATTCACCGGATTTACTCTCTTTTTAATTCCGGCCATCCATGTCGATCTCCCTCTCCGGCGACCGTTTCTTTCAATTGAATGAGGGTAAACGTTCCTATTTTACATCTCTTCAGTCCCCACTAAAAATCCCCATGAATACACCTCTTAAACCGCCGGATTTAATTTTCTTTAATCCTCTGTCTCTCTCTTTACTCCGGTGATGAATCCGGCGACCGTTTTTGCCCTCTTCCTTTCTCCTCCCTCTCTCTCTATGCAGCCATCCCACGCCTACCGCCAACGACGACTCTAAGCGATTGGCAACCAGCGTCAGCGACGATGACTCCACGTGCGTGCCTGCTTCCCGGACTCGCTGGCATCAAAGGCGACTTCCACTCGGTGCCACACGACCCCTGGCGCGCTGCATCGTCGTCAACAAAGACGACAACCTCACCGCGCCGCTATGGACAATATCGACAGCAAGGCAACGCCACCTCCCATCCTCACTGCCGCCATTATGGGTCGTCAGCGTAACCGGGGCACACGTGGCGGCGAGGCCGTGCTGCCCTGCCACGATCGCCGTCGACGCCGGAGAGGCCCAACCCGCCATCGTTTTTTTTGCATTTTTTCAATTGAAAATTTACAATTCTTTCTGTCGGTGCGTGTGCACGACACGTGGGGATTCGGGAGACCCCTTTTTGGTTCGGCACAGGGGTGTGGAATACCAAGGCCTGAGTTGAGGGGAAGAAGAAGGTGGGCAGGAAGGAAAAATCCCGCTATGCACACAAGACACAAGGATTTATACAGGTTCGGGCCGCCAAGGAAGCGTAATACCCTACTCCTGTTCTTGCACTATGTGGCGAAGAATGAATTACAAGGAGGAGTTCTCTCCCGGGTGATGCTAGAGCTGGTGATTGAGATGATGTATGGATTTCTCTGGTCCAACTGGCCTCTCTCTTCTACGACGAAGGACCAGGGCCTCCTTTTATAGTTCAAGGGGACACCACAGTGGTCCTCTACTGTTTTTTCATGTGAGAGATGTTCTCCCACTTGGAGCGGGCATGCCTGCCCTGTCTTGTCGCCTGTGCTGTCATGCCTCCCTTCCCCGTTGCCACGTCGCGGTGATCGGCGAGGAAAACGAGCGGAGAGGTCACCGAAGGTTTGATGCTTGGGGATGTCATCCTACCAAACCAGTAGCGGGGCCCGCTTGTCAGCGTCCCACTGACTGGTTTAGGCAGGGAGTAGGAGAGTAGAGTACTCATGCCCCTCTGCCATGCAGTCGCCCGTCGCATTAAATGCGACAGCACTGTCCCCGAGGGAAGACTTTGGTCGCCCACCCCCTTTCCCTCGAACCAAGAGAAAAGAGGTGATTAGGTGATGATGAGGGGCTGACAGCCGTGCCTCACATCGTCATTAATGCGACGGGGCAGGCGTCTCCCCCTGCAGTCTTAAACGCGGTGGTTTGAAGACAGCCTGCACCGCCTCTCCTCCCCTTCGGGTAGGTAGAGAGAGAAAGAGGGGTGCGGGGTGCGCAGGGGGCTCAGGATCGACCCGAGCCTCTCGGCGTAAAACATATGGGGCTTCGGGATCTACCCGAAGCCCTTGGTGTAGGGGTTCGGCCTCCGGACGGCACACTGGGCCAACCACTCCGGGTGGCCACGTGGCTGCCTCGGGGCCTAATCCTTTGGCTCAAGGCAATGGCCTCTAAGTCCTGTGCCGAACTTGGTCGTCGCGTGTACTGTAATACACCTCCTCCGGGGCCTTTGTCACGTCCTCGGGATACCCCTGTATCCATATCACCGACACTTTCTATTTGAAATTTCCAATTTCTTTCATTCTGAAAATTTTCATTTCTTTCTATTTAAAACATTTTCCTTCTAATTGAAACTTTCTCATTTTTCTTTCAGTTTGAAACTTTTTCCTTTTTTTTAATTTGAAAAATTTCCCTTTTCTTTCTATTTGAAAATTTTTCCTTTTCTTTCTGTTTTGAAGTCATTTTCTTATTTCATTTCAAATTTTCTATTTCTTTCTATTTGAAATTTCTATTTGTTTGTTTTTGAAAATTTTGATTTCATTTCTATTTGTATCTCTTCCTTTTTTTCTTTTTATTTCTATTTTTTTCCTGTTATTTCCATTTGGAAGTTTCGTTTAGAATTCTTTTTGCATGCGACAGACACTAAATGGAAATTCCGAGCGACACTAAGGGCATGTACAAAAGATAGAGCACATTGTGATTTCTTATAAATACATCATCATTTAGAGAGTATTCCCGTATAATGGTTGAGACAACAAAAGTCATGGTACCATTAGTGCGCCAAAATAGTTTTTCTTATCTTTCTTCTTTCCATCCTCGTACAAAGCACATCATCAAACTTTTCTGTATGACAACAAAGAGAGTCCACTAATAAATGCCATTGTACATACGAAAGTGGTGCTCGGATGCGAAATAGTCAAATCCCCTCCCACCTCCTCTTGGTCTCTAGGCGAACATGCTTAACGTAAATACTGATGTCCCCACGCCTCACCTCCTCCTGCTCTCCTCTTCCTATTTTAAGCAAATAACTAAAGACAAATAGAATTTAAAGTTAGATAATAAACTCAAAGTTTTGTATTGTCTGATATCTAAAAAATTAACCTTTGTTTTATTTAAAATTAAATGAATAATTCAAGATCCTATGCTTTCGTTCCATATACCTTTGCTATATATAAATAGCTATGACAGACTGTAAAAGGAAATTGGCAAGAATTATATCATCAGATACCATTTTACAAACAAATATGCATGCGTATCTAAATTATATTTATATATCTCTAAAAACAATAATTTTAATTTTCATAATGTTACCATCTGAATATATAATATTTCAAGGTATTTTTGGCTGGGTGTTGGCAACGCGCGCATTCTTCGCCACATGGGACAATAGAATATTGTATCGAATGCATTTCTCTCGCTCATATATAGTATAGTAAGCTTTTTGTCTTTTTTCGGTACCAATAATTATATATATAGACTTGGACTTACGGTGGTCAAGCTTGTTCACACTGTGTGCGCTGTCATTAATATTGTCTAGTTGCCTAGAGCAAGGACAAAGAAATACAATCTAAAATTGATTATTATAGTGCTTTAGGAGGAGAGTCTTGAGTTGATGTTATGTCTGCATGTTACTCATACTTAATTAAATATATAACGGATAGATGATGTGGAAAAATTAGATGATGTATCAATCTCGGATTTTATCTAGTACTGCTTCTGTTTCAAAACAAATCTATTTCTGCGGGGACGTGACACGTCCTATCACAACGAATCTGGATAGTGCTTATCTGAATTCGTTGATTTAGAATGTTGTCTGTTCAAAGATGTGTCTCGGCAAACCATTGGTAGATTTTTTGCTTCGTCCAAATATATAAAAGACCATAGTCGCACTTAAAAGCCCAGCACTCTACCAGGATATCTGAGCTGTAATAGTACTGGCAAACCATCGGTAGATTAAGAAATTTCATGTGACATGTTATGAGATTTGAGACCCCTGGTTTATGATGACCAATGCTATATATTTACCAATTGCCGCTTTCTTGTCTTTAAACATTTGTTAGAACTTAAAAGAAAAGTTCCACTTTACTTCCCAACTATATCGATAATCAACCTTACACCTCAAACTATATAATATAGGTCCAATTAAACGCCTAAACTATTTATACCAGACTACTTAACCGCCTTTCAAAAAAAAAAGACTACTTAACCGGCTCCTTGATCTGGTTTTGCTTAGTGGTATTGCTAGTAGGCAGTATTGCTCAAATCAGGTCATCAATTGTGAAGGGAGGGACCATGTGCAGGTAGCTCGGTATTCGTATTACCATATGGATCGATTGCCATATTTCTTCAAGAACAGATCGACTCCGCGGAAGAGATCCTTTGATCCTTTCTGGTGTGCAGCGAACGATCGCCTCGTCACCACTACACTCGAGCTTGCCACCATACCTATAAGCCCACCGTCCACCGATCAAGGATGTGGCAACGGGCTTCATGTGTACATTACATATACCATGCGTGCAACAGCTAAAGAAAATAAAATAAAATCTATCCCCTTCCATTCCAGCACCACGACTGGGCCTGCTCGTGTAAAAGCTAACCAGCAACGAAAGATTAATTTATTTTGTGTTTTTCAGGTGTTAGAGTGTTGCAACACTGAGTAAAATATCTGAACAAATTCATCTCAATATTGTCACAAATGATTTTGCATCAAGAAATACACAGAGAAGTTCTTTTGTCATTTCTAAGAGAGAGACCAGATGTTTGTAATCTTCTATATTTAAAGGTATTCATATTTACGTTAGTTTTGTTTTGTATTTCCTTATTGTTTATCAAGGTTAGATACCATATTGCACTTCTTGCTTTATCACGTTACGCATGTTTGATGTGCCACTTTAGAATATACATGGTTTAAAGAAACATTTGCTTTTATTTTTATTTAACAATCATGACCTATAATTGATGCCTCCTGCATTTAAAGGAACAAGGAGTAATTGGATTTTCTTTTTGAGATAGTGTGGGGAGCATGCTGGTGGCAGTGTGCTCCTCTGAGGAACTCAAATATACATATTATGAGTGCATTGACGCTTATTAAGAACGAAATGGCAATTTTCATAAAAAATAAATGCAATTCTTACTGTTGAAATATCTTCTTTGTTGCAGATATCAAATGTAGTGTATTCATTTCTATTTTTAGTTTTCTTCTTCTCAGGAACGTTTCATGTTCTGAAAATGTCGTTTTGTAATTTGCAAGCTTTAGAGGGATGGAAGTCTAATCATGGTTATGAATATGCCAATTAATCATACATTGCAAGAAATGATGGCTTTGTTATTTATGGTAGAACATATTGAATTTGGAGAAACAATATTTCAATATGGCAACAACACAACGAGCCAGTAAGGATGAGAGGAGCTCATACGAAGTGAGCTTTTTGTGTCGGTGCTTGAATTTCCTGATTGTAAATTGCCATCTTCTTTTTGATAATGGTCTACTGGACTTTGATCTATATTTATGACTTCATATGTAGCTCAAAGCAAATGCATGATGCCCTACAAACCGGAGATTTTAGAAGTGTCAATATTAAATTTATCTCATCATATGTTTAATTGTTTGAACATATTTTTTTTGGTATTTTGATTTATATTATTCCAAGCACCTCAGGAGCGTTAGCATGGGCATATTACTAGTCCAGGATTAAATGGATCGCCCTTAGTCCCGGTGACTAAAGTTTTTTTTGTTTTCTTTTTATTTTTGTTTCAACTAGTATTTATTTTTATTAGTATACTAATATGCATTGTTGTTGTTACAAATAACTAATTGTCTTCGAGCATTACATTTAATCTGATCTCCTCTAATGACCCTGTGCCTCCTCCATTCAAGCTGCGAATAGGAGAAAAATAAGTTGTTCCTCTTTTCCTATTGTGTATAAATGAGTTGTGTATATTTTTACGTAAATCGATAACTTATGCACTGGTTTTTAGTGAATAAGTTAAGAGGAACTTGTAGACGTAGAATCACATAAGTTGGTCCTCTGCTCCTGTTGCATACACCACTTTATGAGAAAACGATTAACAAATGAATTAAACGAGAGAAAATGGTGAGGGAAGCGGGCTAGTACTTACTTTGTTATCAGCTATGTGAAGAGGCAATTTCCATTCACCCGGTTCTTCCGTAGTGAACTTCACCCAAACACTGCTCAAAACAATGAACAAATATTTTTCCAACGATATGAAGAAAATGACGTAACAAGTATAGTGCGAGACAAAAATTACCACTGTAGCATGTCTAACATATCTTGGTATTGCTCCCTTTTTTCCGCAAGGAATCTAAGATAAGACATGCTTTGATCAAGATTGATGACCAGCAGTATACACTGAAAGTTGCATGTTTTTTATGCAGGCAGACCTCATTAATTAAACTAAACATGAAGTAAGTAAAATAAAAAATGCACAAGTGATACACACTCACAGACTCACTCAACGTTATAAGGGAATAGTATCACTATCTTGTGGTGTTGCTTCCGAAGAACTGCAACATATTGTGCTCCGTCTCTACAGCCCTTGTCTTCACGTTATCGCTGAATATGATGTATGGATCGATGAAACCAATATCAAAGACCCCCTTTTGTCTTATTACTATTAATCTCCATTCTGCAGGTCAATTGGACCTAAGGTCCTGTTTGTTTAAGCTTCTATACAGCTTCTCAGCGTGGAAAACCAGAAACTTAAACAAACATCTAACTTTTCGTCCAGCTTCTGGAAAGCCAGAAGCTTAGAAAAGCTGAGTTTGTACGGGAAACTGAAAAGCTCAATTTTATAAGCTTTCCGTGGCTTTTTAACCCATAAAGCAAAACATATCTTCTCCAAAAGCTGCAACTCAAACAAACAGGCTCTGAATATAGTTTGAGGTGTAAAGTGGATTATCGATATAGTTTAGGTAGCGAAGTGGACTTTTTTCTTCAAATTTAAATTAAAACAAGCGTGCTACAATTGGTAAATAGCATTGGTCATCATAAACCAGGTGTCCCAAATCACATAACACGTCACACATGAAATTTCTTAATCCACGATGAAATCGCCAGCATTATTACTATTTACACCTCAGATATCCTGGACGTCTAATAATAGATAGGATTGACATTGATACGCCATCCTTTTTTTGCACATCATCTGTCCATTTTGTATTTAATTAAGTAAGAGTAACAGGAGGAGTCAAAAAAAAAGTAAGAGTAACAGGAGATAAAAAAAAAGTAAGAGTAACATGCATACATAACATCAACTCAATACTTGCTCCAAATGCACTATAATAATTAATCAATTTTAGATTGTATTCGTTTGTACTTGCTCTAAGGCAACTAGATAATATTAATGGCAGCGCACTGGGTGTGAACGTGCTTGACCACCGTAAGTCCAAGATATATAATTATTGGCAAAAAAAAACAAACAAAAGAAATTGCTGACTGTACTATATATGCACACCCAGCCTAACCTGCCTTGCCTCCACCAAAACCACAGTACTTCAACTAACCACCAGCTAAGATAGCCGTGCACCAGGCCGGCCACCGGCGTAAGGAGAGGAAGCTAGCCATGGCTGAGCTCGCGGCGGGTGCCGTGAGCTCGCTGCTAGGCGTCATCCGCAACGAAGCGCTGCTTCTGCGTAGTGTCCGGGATGATGTGCAGTTCATCAAGGAGGAGATGGAGAGCATGAAGAGCTTCCTGACGCACCTAGCCAGGTGGGCACCACCAGGTGGCGAGCACGACGAGCAGGTGCGCACCTGGATGAACCAGGTCCGGCTGCTCGCGCAAGACTGCAACAACTGCATCGACCTGTACCTGTACCGCGGGAACCCGGACATCCACCGTGCAAGGGGCGGGCTTCGACGCTACATCTGGTGGGTTTCCTGGTCCTTGCACAGGATAGTTGCGCAGCAAAATGCTGCCCTCCAGCTACGCCAGCTCAAGGAACGGGCGCGCGACGTAGGCGAGCGGCGCTTGAGGTATGGCGTGGAGGTCCCAGCGAAGGCGGAGGCAGGAGCGGGTGGCACGGGTCCAGGGCGAGTACCTTCACTGTCAACGAAGGCTGCCACACCTTCTGCCGCAGGTGACTCTGCAGAAAAAGTATAATCTGTTGTATTATGGTATGTTTTACACTGATTCTAATAGGATACATATAGAGATACATAAGAGAAGACCTTGGAGTGCAAAACAAGTTAGGAAAGATTTATCTTTATCTCTAAACATTCTAATTTAATCTTTATATTTAACATCCCCTCAGTCATAACAGAACTAAAGTGCACAATTATGACTGGATTTAAAATCTGATTTCACCATCTTGTTTCTTCACCATCAACAATTGCATCTATGATGGATGGTCTGCCACTTAGTACGGTTCATACGTTCCTTCTGTTGTCGTCTCTTACTCTCCTCTATTCCCTCCTGTAGTCATAGCGGGAGTGTCATGGGCGTAGCAACAACATGGACGTTTTGACTGGAGTTGTCGATGATGACTTGCTGTAGACATAGTCAATCATGAAATAGCTGTTGTCGTATGTAATAACCCGAGTTTAACCGCCATAGAAATTATTTTAATTAAAAACCTATTTTCAAAAATTTGGTTCTTTACGTGTATAATTAGTTCCAAGTGCTAAATAGATCTCGCATTCTTGTTTCCTCCGGCTCGAAAAAAATCCCGGTCCAGAAATTCTTTTCGGCCTAAACTCCCGAAATTTTAAATTCCTTCCCTCTCCCACAAGTATAGCAACCTTTGTTTCCATTTTAAACCGTAAAACAATTTCTTGGTCATCCAAAAATCCTCTCCCCAAAATTCAATTTTGGACCATCTTTCAAACTCCAATCAAAAAACACACCCATTCACCCCTTTCAAAAGAAAATAGAAAGCATTTTCCACGGATGGGCCGCCCCTCTCTTTTTCCTTCCCGGTCCAACCCCCTTCTCTCCACTTTCTCACTCTTCCCCCGAGCATGGGCCATGGCCTGCGCGAGACCCAGCTGCTCCCCACCCCGCCGCTCTCCGTGACTGACGGCCCACGGCTCAGGATGCATGTGGGTCGGGTCGGGCCGACCCATGGTCTGACCCACCGTGTCCAAGGCTGTGAGTTGCGAGTCACGGATCAGCTTGACCCACGAAATTAGCCTGACCCACTGACCCGTGAGACCTTCATGGGTCGGCCCATCATGATGAGAATTTGCTCCTGCCATGGCTTGCAGAGTTGCAACAGGAGCATCGAATTACAAGAAGATTGACACAGTTATACATCAAAGTAAAACTTCACTGGAGATTAAGCATTCAATTCAACATCTGAACAAATCGAGAGAGAAATTCAACAATAAATCAGACAAACACCTGAAATCCGATCTAGAGAATATATCTCAGTTGGTTTCTTCAAATCTGGAGAAACCTCGATGGAAACAGGAGAATAAAAGGAGTAAATGGCTGGGAATTGAAGACGAACTTGTGTTCTCGCGTGTAGAATAATAGGGATAGAGATATTACGGAATATTGGACTTGTTGTATTGAGCCTTAGGGGCCGGTATATATAGGAGTACAAGACTTGCATCTCAAGTAAGGCTAAAGTCATAGATGAAAACTAATCCAATCTACCATAATAACCTAATACAATACAATCATATCTCTATACTCTAACATCCCCTGCAGTCCAAGCATGAGCATCGCGAACACTTGGACTAGAGAACAAACCGGTGAGAGAGCTCACAACCAATGATAGCCCTTGTGTCATTGTCGAGGTAGCCAGAGCGAGGGGCGCGAGGAAGTTGTGGTCGTGGTAGCTGTGCGTAGAGTAGCCGTGGTCAATGTAGCAAAAGTGTGGAGGACGAGCGATCACACCGGGTGTGCCAGACCCATGGACAACTCGGGACGAAAGCGCACAACGGTGTTGCCAATACCATGCACCGGTCAGTTCAACCCAAAAGCCTAAGCTGTTGGGTAAAGACGGGCAATTCACTTTATACACTCCAACACTCCCGCTCACGTGAGACCCTCTCAAGTCGGGTGCCGATGATGAGCAAACCAGCCGAGCCGCAAGGCACGCAAGGAGCGCCATGGAGTGGTCGTGGGCGCACGGGAGGATGCCGATGACCAGTGTGCGCGAGGTCGCACAATAGATGAAGATGGTGGTGCAATCGCAGCAGTCGTTGAGGAAGATGACGCCGAAGAGTCGATGCAGTCGAACCGTTGAGGACGAGCAATCACACTGGGTGTGCCAGACCCATGGATGACTCGGGACGAAAGCGCACAACGGTATTGCCAATATCGTGGGGACCAGCAGAGAAGGCCTCCAAGACAGTCGCGGTGCGAGAACAGCGTAAAGAGAGAGATGCCGGAGCAGCACGCAGTAGCCGGAGAAGAGCGAAGTGTAGTCGAGGAAGAACCGACGTAGGCGACGAGGTGTAGCGGTCAAAGACGAAGGTGAAGTAGCATGACCAACGGCCTAAA
This sequence comes from Leersia perrieri, assembly GCA_000325765.3. Classification (NCBI taxonomy): domain Eukaryota; kingdom Viridiplantae; phylum Streptophyta; class Magnoliopsida; order Poales; family Poaceae; genus Leersia; species Leersia perrieri. The sequence continues at coordinate 14,588,115 of CM002485.1, forward strand.
CGGCAATGTCAATAGCCGATATAGAGTAGCTGGACCACTCGCCTGGAGTGGCGATAGTGGCAGCTTGAGAAAGACGCGGCGGTGGAGCTCGAAGTAGGCGAAGTAGAACTTGACAGCTGATAATGACCAGTGTGGACGACGAGAGTGTCGATGCACGAACGGCGGTGAAGACGACGAGAACAGCGACGTTATGACCCGAGGGGGCGACACAACGACGCTCTATGTCGATGCAGCGGCGATGAACCACGAGTAGCGACACTGTGGCCCGAGAGGACGACACACAAGCAATCCGAAGCTTGATGGTGTCGTAGACGTGCTTGAATACGATCATCATTGAGAAGCGTGTCGTAGTCATGCACTTCGTCGGGTAATCAAGCCGACCATGTACAGGACGAGACGGTGACGGCGAGGAGTCGATGCTGATGTCGGTTTAGAAGCACGCAGATGTTGACGAGGCGGTGGGCGACGCAAAACTGATCTGTAATCGGGAAAAAGAAAGGAGACAACAGCAGCAACGCTAGTCCGTAGACGATCCACAATTACAGCATAGACCAAGTCCACGTTCCTGTCCACGCTAATTCAATCCAATCTTCAATCTTGTCTATTCTCTCTCCTCTATCAGTCAGTGAGGCAAACTTCATGGGAGAGAGTTAGACAAAGCAGAGAGAACGAGACCAGGGCCGCGGTGACATGGCAGGGTGAGCCACACGCCGCCGGTCGCGCAGCTGGCGAAGAGGCGACGAGGCATTGGATCCAGAAGGACCCAAGCGACGCCAGCCATGGAGACAGGGAACGTGGTATTCTGATATCACGTAGAATAATAGGGATAGAGATATTGCGGAATATTGGACTTGTTGTATTGAGCCTCAGAGGCCGGTATATATAGGAGTACAAGATTTGGATCTCAAGTAAGGCTAGAGTCATAGATAGAAACTAATTCTATCTACCATAATAACCTAATACAATACAATCCTATCTCTATACTCTAACATCGCGCAAGGAACCAGAAATAGACAGCGAGGCAAAGAATGGAGCGCCCCGCCCGCGCCGTAGTGAAAGCGACGGGCAGCGAGACGGGCGGCGCATGCTGCAGTGAAGATGACGCACCCCCATGGGTCAATCCAGCTTGGTCTCTTGGGTCGCTATGACCCCAACCCACATTGACCCATAAAAATCATGGGCAAACCCGCATGATTTTGACCCCATAAATAGGGGGTTGGGTCGCCGGGTAAACCCAGCCCACCTATATCCTAACCCACGGCCCATCCCGACGCCACCAAGCATGCGGGCTCTCCCTTGTGCGCGGAAAACCGCATCTGTGCCTTTGCTACTTACAGATGGGCCCCACACCGGGTGGATCGAGCGGCCGACCGCTCGCTACCCGTCCGTGTGGTCGTCTTCTTTCCCCGACCCCAGACTAAGGCTACCAGCGGCGCAACCGCCCCACCCAAGCCCCGACCACGCCGCGTCGTCGCAAGCCACAGTGCGTCGCCATCTCGCCGCATCAGCCACGTGTCGCTGTTGTCGCTACCTGCTCATCGCTTCGGGCCCCGCCACCCCCACACGCCGTCATCTGTCACCTTCTCGTAACAGTCCCCCATCTCTGTCGCTCTGCAACACCGCCTACCACCCTCCTCTTGACCTGCCGGCACCTTTGCCCCTCATGAGACCCACCGGCAACACCCGGGTCCCACCGCGTCGCCTGACCTTACTCCTCCCCATTGCGGCTATAAAAGTCAAGCGACGCCTACCTCTCCACCCGCCCCTTTCCTTTTTCCTCTCGATCGTCGTTACCTCCGCTCCCTACCATCGCCGGCCATCGGCCATCCGCCATCCCTCACCCAGCCGCCGACCGCTTCAGCATCGCCGCCGCTCATCCCCTCCACAACTCCTCGGGGCTACCGCCGGCTCCTTCCTTGTCGTTCCTCTGTTATTAGTTGTTGCCCATGTCGCCACCGTCGTCATCCCATGCGCCGACGTCCTCCTCTCCCTGCTCTGTGTCGGAGAAGAGAGAGGGTAGAGAGGAAGAAGAAAGAAGGGAGGGAGAGAGACGTGACAGCTGGACCCCACCTATCAGTACTCTCTCCCACTCCTATTTCTGCACGGGACGGCCCCACAGGCCTCGCCAATAGGCCCCATCCGTGTGTTTTCCCCGAATAAGTCCAATTTTCGTCCTTTCCCCTTATAGCAAACTCGGCCCGTCCTTTTACTCAAATCTAAGTTCATTTTATACCAATAAAAATGTCCACATTACTCCTTTTTCTCTCCTTTGGCACACTTCCTCTCCAACCAAATCAAAGAAAGTCCATTTCACATCCCTCAGCCCCACATAACAATTTTTGGAATATTCTTTTTTGATATCCAAATAAATTATTTTCCAAATATTCCGGTAATTCTGTCGATCCTCCAAAAATTATATCTTCTCATCCGTAAGTCCGATCGACCCCGTTCAACTTTCCAAATTCTTTAAAAAAAAGATCTACCCTATGGCACTATTAATTTATGCTATATAGTATATTTTTTAGGTCTTTCTAGTAGTTTCCTTGTGTTGCTCATGAAGTAGATATCCCGGGAATTCTCGCCCAACGCTTTGAACCAGGAATATCCGAAGACCCATTGCCCGATGGTTTTCTCATACCAGTCGCTTTGAACCAGGTATAGCTTGGTTTCCTTGCAAGCGTGAAAACTGGAAAATCATGCTTCCAGTCGTCCCACTTCTTGCATAGGGGGTGCTCAATGTACTGCGAGCGCATCACCAGGCGTGGCTGGAAGTAGCACCCCCTGACCTTGGTCGCCACTTTGGTGGCTTGCAGCGTATAGAATGTCGCACAAATGTCGAACAAATGCACGAACATGTCAAACAAATGCACAAAAAGGCGGCACGGCCTCACCCCCACGAACATGTCGCACAAATGCACGAAGATGGCGAGGGAAAACATGAAGTTAGGGGAGAGGTAAGCCATCCAGCACCTCGAGGAAGAAAGGAGAAAATGGAGAAATCAACTCCGCCATCGCATACGAATATCTCAGGGTACTCCGGCGTCGGGCCGTCCTCGCCAAGCATCACCGTCGCCTGCCCGTCCAGCATCAGAACGATCTTCCGAGAGAGCTCCGCCATCTTCTCCGTATAGAGGCGAGAGGTAGGACCTCGCCGCCCAACGGGGCCGGATTCCGAGTCATCCTGCCGGGGAACTCGAGAAAGAGAGTGTGGCACATCAGCGTGAATGCGAGAGGATGGACCGGAACGGAGAGCGTAATGGGGAAGAGAACAAATAGTGGGCGGAAGGGGAAATAGGCTCCCTGTTTCGCCTTTTACCTCGCCGCTGGCGCTCCGCCTCCTCGCCTTTCGCAAACACGATCACGCCCCACCTTGGTTTCCACACCCACATCCTCTCACATCATCCCCGATGAGTGGGTGGCACGCGTGGACCGCCCTGGTCAAGAACGGGGAAGGGCAATCGATGCCCTAATTACATGCCATCATCACATGCTTCGCTTCGCCTCCCCTCTGATCCATGCGCTCATGATTATTTGAGCCAGCGATTCGTGCACCACCCTAGGCGTCACGATAAATGCGATGGGACGGCCGTCGCCCTGAGCTAAAAACGCTTCTGTTGCTTGATTAGTGGGCTGATCTCACCACGCGGGCAGAATTGACCCAGTCCACGTATCGATAAAAGGTAGTTAAGGTGCCAGCTAGGACTCACCCACGTGACGTGGTGGCCCGGGCTAACTCCGGGGGCAACTTTCGGTGATACGGGCCCGAAGGTATCCCACACTAAGGGAAAAACAACCGCCCTCCAAGCCTAAGACGCCCCCCCCTGACGGGGCGGCCCGAGGCAAGAGGTAGTTATTTCCATAGAGGGGGTCAGGCCGCCCGACCCCTCGGCCAACACGCATTCGCAGGAGCGAAGAGCACGATGGGCGCGTTCACACCCAACCACTACGGTTATGGTAAAGCCGTCAGTGAGACGTGCCTAGCATTAAATATGGGGCAGGCATGCGCGGCTGCTGCGCGGTCAGCCTGAGCAGGCACGAGACGGATTCCTGTGCCCATGCGGCCGCCTCTGACAAGGGGTTGTGGCCCATGCCTCTGCCCCGTCCGAATACCATAAATACATGCTTTTTGCCTCATCAAAGCAGACTTCACCGTCTCCTTCCATAAGAAAACCGTCTCTAGCATGTGGGGATAGGAAGAGAGTAAAATCTCCCCTTCTCCCTCTCATGCCCATTTAAGATAGCTGGAGCTTGGAAGCCATTACGCCAGGGAAAGAAGATGATGATATGTACAGGAGAAAGACGTGGGGGGCTACGCGTCATACGTATTCCCACAAAACAGGACCATGCCCCCCACACGTAAGTCTGACGTGCAGAAGGGAAGAAGGGTGGCTGTGCCTACACCCCCTCTTTGTACCTTGTATTTTCTTAGCAGGCCCAAGGACAAAAGACATATATCTGCCCCTTGAGCTATAAATGGAGGTTAGATAGGACGGAGGAGAACAAGTGGCTAGAAAAGGGGAACATTCTTGTATCTCAACTGGAGGGACAACCCCTTGGCCTTGTTTCCCTTCAGCCAGCAGCTTAGTCACACCAGAACAGGAGTAGGGTATTACCCATCTGTGCGGCCCGAAGCTGTATAATTCCCCATGTTCATCTTGTTTGAGCGCTTGCTCAGGCCCGAGGCCCCCATCTCTCTCTTTTTCTGTCTCTCCCTTTCTTTCTTCGAATCCTTGGAGCACACCCCTTGGCTGAACACAAAAGAGGATCCCACGATTTCCTGCTACAGGAGCTTAGCCTCCGACACTAATCGATGTAGCCACGATGCCAAAGGCGAAAAAAATCCCACCATATTGTATTAGCATCTTGTAGCATCTTGTAGATATTAGATGATGCAATCTAAGACGTCTTGCGGATGTCAGAGGACGTCGTTATAGATGACGTGGTTGATCCTGTCATCACTATCGCGGCCGTTGCCATCGTAGAGGACCAGTCGATCGTTGCCATCATTGATGAAGCGTCTTACAGATGTATCTGTCAGAGTACACGATGATGTCTATCGTTGTGGACGAAGCAGCCGCGGCGTATTACATGTTGATGAAGACCTTTGGTGGTATAGTCGTCGATGACGATCATATTAATTGTTGACGCAGTCATACAGTCGATGAAGAAAAGTTTGTTGGTGTAGCAGATGACTGGTGGACACATAGTCGTATCGCTGTTGTTCATGAAGATTTCTTCTCCCGTTGCTGCTACCTATGATTGGAGGGGTGTACATAGCCATCGTACACATGGCGTTTCCCTTCTGAATCTTGAAGTGATCTCCTCTTTAGGTGTCGAACGCGAGCTGTGGTGATAGATTGGATCGAACACCAAGCGGTGGCCGCGGCGGCGGCAATGATCTCTTCCTTTGCCTCATGCGACCACACACATGAGTCGATGAAGAGGCACTTGGCTTTCCGGATGGTGTAACCTTCAACGATGGGAGGAGGAGGATGATCTCTTCACGGTCGGAGACGAGCCCGCCGTACTGTACCGTGGCCAGTGGGAGGTCTTGATCTGCTACTAATCAACTTTGTCTTCACCGAATTAATCTGCAGATGTCATCAGCGCCTTTATCTGCTGCCTGTGCGCGTATGCTCCCGGAGAGGATGGTATATGTGGCTAAAACTAATTAATCTAAAAGCTTGGATATCGGGAAATTTTAATGGAGGACTAATTTTTGGGTAGCTTTTTTTTAATAATGGAATTGATTCCGGCCTTTACTTCAAAGAAGTTACAGCCAAAAATTAAAAAGATTGCAGAACTAATATCTACGAATTACAATAATACACGGCTGGATTATAAACAAGAAGACTAATACTAACACCACCCTAAACAGAAATCATCATGTAAGGTTAGCCAAAAAGCATAAAAAAAGTCTTTATCTTCATCAAACCGAAGAAACTAATCTCCAAATGTCTGTCAATCAAGTTCCGCTGTTAACACCGTTGGCAAGTAGAGTCAAACCAAAACGGTAGAGACACCAGAAATTAGCTGAGTTGTAAATTTTTGGGTAGCTATGGCTCTGATATCACGTAGAAAATATTAATCTATTGTATTATGATATATTTTACACTGACTCTCATGAGATATATATAAGATATATATAGAGATACCTAAAATAGAGATCTTGGAGACAAGTTAGGAAAAAATTCCTAAATATTTTATCTCTATCTATAATTTAATCTTTTATCTCCAGTAGACTCTGCTGCGGGAGACGATGACGACGAAGACCGTGAAGATCAACTGATCACGGTGGCAACGCCAATGACCCATCATTCTCGATGTCGTCGAAAAGCATTGTGTGAGATCCACACTCTGGACGACCACGTCAAGGGTAAGTTATTGGAGTGGACCGATGGAATTCCTCCAGGCGCCGGCTTGACGTATTCCATCGCCATTATGGCACCTAATAGTACATATCAGACAGCCCTCGCTCTTGCACGTGATACTTTGGTTGTCACACCCACCTATGATCAGGCTGGCTACCATCGCGATATCTTGGTCAACATCCCGGCGGTGCACCTTGATTTTCTACCGCTGCAACCCAAGGATGTTCTCTACTACATCCTGCGGAAGCTCGAGCATGCCAAATCCCGTACCCAGAAGCAGGGCATAGATCAAGGCGAAAGGGGGGAGGAGGATGACGAGGCGGGGGACGAGGATGATGATGAGGATGAGGAGGATCTTGATTCTTGGCAAGCTTACTACAAAAAACGTCGTATTTACCATGAAAAAAAGTGGGAGCTTAGTAAAATCAAAGAGATTATTCAAAAGATGAAGATTTACGAAAAGCTTGACAAGATCAAGGATGATATTCAAGTTCGACAACAGGAGGGCAAGCGCAACCAACAACAACAGCTTCCCCTGGACCTTGGAGAAATGGAGGGGGTGGATGCAGATAAGCTGGACCTCGACGTACTCCTGCTGCTGTTGCACGAGTCTGCTACCGCTGATGCGTTTAAGCAAGACCTAGTCAAAAACAAAGACATAAATAATTTACCAGCGTGGGATGAGAACATCATCTTGAAAATAGCCAAGAAGCTTAAGAAGCATATGGAAGCAGACGGAAGGGGGTTAGAAGAAATGGAAGAAATAGCCCAGCAAGACGAAGGAGATCATCAAGAGTGGGAGGAGGAGCAGCAGCGGCAGGAGGAGAAGCAGAACAATGAGATGGAGAGAGGAGAAGACAAGCAGGGGGAGGAACAGGGCCACGAGAAGGAGAAGCAGGACGAGGAGATGGAGAAAGGAGAAGAAGAAAGTAAGGAGGAGAAACATAACGAGGAGGAAGAAGACGGGAAGGAGCAGGACCATAACGAGGAGATCAATAAGGAGGAGGAGGAGGAGGAAGAAGAAGAAGAAGAAGAAGAAGAAGAAGAAGAAGAAGAAGATGATGATGATGATGATGATGATGATGATGATGATGATGATGATGAAGACGACGACGACGACGACAGCGAAGATGACGACGACGAAGGCCCGATCCGTCTACATAAAAATCAATATGCACAAATCCTACGCCAGGTGTTCCCAAAGGCCACCAGCAGCAAGCCACTGCCGGCCCAGAAGCAAGATAGATTGGTGGCCAAGCAAGATATAATGAGCGCGACGACTACATTGGATGAGGAACGAATCAAACAAATGATCCATGAGGCAAAACAAGACGTATTAAGGGAGCTTCAGGAAACCAAACCAGATAAAAATCAAGCGACAGGTGAACCTGGTGTCCAGGATGAAAATCAAAAGGATGGTTTTGAAGAAATTGTGCAAAAGATCGAGAAAATGAAGCAGGAACTAAAAGAACAGCTAAAGATCAATAGGATTGTGAACAAGATTAAACATTACTTGGAAGGTGAATGCCCCTTGATTATCCTCAAAGTTGATGAGATGATGGATGGATCTAGATGGGAGGAGATCAGACAGGCTTTGAGTTTGTTAAAATGCAGCGCAGATGCAGTGATCTTCACCACCACAAAGAGTCCCCAGCAGGCTAAAGGATTTTATTATCCAGCTCGAGAACCTATAGACTATTCTCTTGTTGGGCTTTACCATGATAAGGTGCTCGAGGTTACTAGCCAGCAGAACAATGAAGATGACCTTAGCCCAGAAGTTTTCCGTGAGATCTTGGAGGAATGCGAGCCACACGAATTCTGCATGAAGATCTTTACTCATGCTTTGTATGCTAATCCCAAGAGGAGCAATGAAGAGTTACTCAAGCTGCACAGTACCCTGAAGGATTCACCAAAATCATTGAACACCCTAGCTAAGAAGATGTTCATGTACTCTTACAATGATCTGCCTAAAGAATACAAGTCATGCTTGTTATACTTAGCTATCTTTCCCAAGGATCAAAAGATCAGGCGCTCAACCTTGATTGGACGGTGGGTTGCTGAAGGGCTGACATTCAAGGAAGATTGGCCTAGTTCTGTGCGTCAAGCACACCGATGTTTTGATGCACTCATCAGCCGGTGGCTTGTTTATCCTGCTGATATTGGTGCCACAGGAAAGGTTAAGAGCTGTGTGGTAGGTGATCTAGTTCATGGATTCATTACGGCCATTGCTAGAAAACAACACTTTGTGGAGACACGCCTGTCACATCACTTGGCTCGCCATTTCTCTGTTTTCAATGAACTCCAACTTCGCAGTTCTGATAAAATCGACAAATTCTTCCAAATGCTCTCCAAATCATCTCGAGTATCCCTGCTCAAGGTACTAGACCTAGAAGGTTGTCGATGCTTTGATGGTGGGAAGAACCAGCGATACCTCAAGGACATCTGCAACAAGATGTTACTGTTGAAGTATCTGAGCCTAAGGGGAACAGATATTACCCAGTTACCCAGTGAAATCAACAATCTCCGTGAGCTAGAGGTATTGGATATCCGGCAAACCAAGGTGCCTGTGTATGCAACAGTAAATATCCTCCTCTTGAAGCTGAAGCGTCTGCTTGCTGGAGACACTGATCCAAGTCCAGGCAATTCTAACTCTTTCTGTAGTGTCCAGATTCCTAGCAGGATCGACAAAATGGTAAAGGTAGAGGTACTATCTAATGTCAAGGCCAAAAATAGTAATGATTTGAAAGATATTGGAAAACTATGGCAGTTGAGGAAGCTAGGTGTAGTTATCAATGATAAAAAAAGTCACCTCAAGAATTTGCTTCAAACAGTCAGTGATCTACATGAGTGCCTCCGTTCTCTGTCCATCACTCTTCCTGGAGACACACCACAGGAGGGTGCTTCTTCCAGTGTAGAGTTGCCATCTTATATTGGCTCTTTTCTACGACACCGTCCTAAGATTCTTGAGAGTCTAAGCATCAGTGGAATCACAATGACGGGGAATCTTTTCCCAGTCATCACAAAAGGTGATAATAACAAACTTGCCAAGGTAACTCTAAGTAGCACCCAGCTGAACCAAGATGATCTGAACATCCTCGCCAAGCTGCCAAACTTACGGTGTCTCAGGCTCCGCCATGTTACATACACCAAGCACATGATCACATTCAAGGAGGATGAATTCATATGTCTCAAGTACCTTCTCATTGAGGGCTCAGACTTGACTAAGATCACCTTTGAGGAAAGATCAGCACTTGAGCTCGAGAAGATGGTTTTGACCTTCACTGGCACAGGATCCATTTGTGGAGCTGACAACCTTCCAAAATTAAACGAGCTTGAGTTGTACAGCAGCTTTTGCGGCCAGTTGCTATCATCATTTGACAATGCCAAACAAATAGCCAAGGTAACTCTTTGTGATACGTTGCTGAAGCAAGATGCTCTACAACTCCTTGCCAAGGTAACAAATATACGCTGCCTGGTGCTCTCTCACAAGTCTTTTGATGGAAGAAAGAACCAGATTACCTTCAAAAAAGATGAGTTCATATGGCTCAACCTTCTTGTTGTTGACTGCTCTGCCATTACCAAGATCGTTTTCACCAAAAGATCTGCTCCAAGGCTTGAGAAGATCGTCTGGAAATCTTTCAAGCCTCTCCACAGCATCAAATGTCTCTCAGGTATCGACAAACTTCCTAGACTGAAGGAGCTCGAGTTCAACGGTGACCTTGTCCCTAAGGAGGTGAAAGAAGCCATTGAAAAACATAAAAACAAACCTATACTTAAAGAAAATAAATCAGAGACCCAAGACCAAGCAAAAGGAGAAGAACAAGAGTATGATGATGATGATACAAGATTCCCTTTCTGCTGGAAGAAACAGGTTTGATGCCAGAGGAGCCTCTCCTTTGATCCCATTGTGTGGTTTGTGTGTGCTGGTTTGGATTGCTATCTGTTCCGCTTGCCTGTCAATTTTATTCTGCTGTGCGTACGTGTGTATTTATGTTCAGCATGTGTTTCAACTGAGCATATTCGTTTATTTGCTCTCCATGAGTTTTTTGTAACTCTGGTTGCACATAAATGGCTGTGTGTATGCTTGGATTTGAATTTGTGTGGCTTTCCTCTGTATCGAACAGCATATATATTCATGTCCGTTTCATATGTAATAAGTGTTATATTTGTGGACACATTTGACTTTTAATTAATGTGAAGTGTGCTATATTATACAGTATGATTTGACTGGTTTCTGCAACTCAAAGATGAACTGGTGTGTGTCGATGTGTCATGATATAGTATTAGTTACCTGTAATAGTGTAATGTAGGCATCAGTTGCTTCAAACTAGATGAGTAGCTGTTGCAGCAATTCCTGCCTAGATACTTGAAACGGAGCTTAATGAAGATTAAGCATGCCTGATGCACAACCTATCTGCATCTTCCGACTGCGGGGACAGCATTAGCTCTCCTGAAAGAATCCAAATTGTTTTCAGCTGTATGTTGGGGATTCGAGGTGCAATTGGTCGCTCGCATACTTTCCCCATTTCCCGGCTCCTCCCATTGTTTGAGCCCGGTGGAGAAATCAGAAGCTAATGACCAAGTATGAGCCCGCTAATTCAGACAAAGGAATAATTCGTGCAGAAGAACAGTTTCAACCGAGTAAACTGTTCTTGTACCAGATAATCGACAGGCAAAGACATCCCTTACCCTCAGGATCGATCTCCTGATGATTGCATCAGGATCGAGAATACTCCTAGCCAGATCTCGCCGCCCCACGCCAAGAGCATGCCTCCGCTAGCGCCGCCGCCAGACGCCATTCCGGTGGCTCCGCTGTCCCGTCCTGAGCTCAACTCCGACAGCGCCGTCGCCCACGAGGATCCTCTTTCAGACTCCGCCGCCTGCCCGCCCCACATTCCCCTCCGACGACCACGCCGCCCCGAGCTCCCCTCGGAGAGTCTTTCTTTTTTCTTTTTTTTTTTTTTTGGAACTTCCCAAGGAGAGTCGTAGCCGACTCGCCCAGCCGCCCAGGCGAGCAGTGGAGTTCCCCGCCGACGACGACACTGGCTCGCACTGCGGGCCTGAGCCAGCGCAGAATTCCGATTTTTTTTATTTTTATAATTTTTATCAAATATATACAGAAATATATTTTTAAAACAAAAATTTATAGAACTACAACCCTACCGACCATGTAGAGGGCGGCAGGCTAACGTGGCATAGCCTCGTCGACGTCGCGGGGACGGTGTAGGACGTGGGATGCGCATTTTGCACTTAAACCCCTTGCAGGGGACGCATGCAAAATGTGCACCAAGGCAGTCGCGCACGCAGCAAGGAGATGTGAAATTCCGGTTTTGCCCCTTACCGCCCACCAGCAGGGCTGATGGTAGCTCCCACTCTATAAGGTGTGTGACTTGTAGCAGGACTCATTTTAATCCTAGAAATTGTGAAAAAAAACAAGAGGGAGAGAGGGGGCAGGAGGAGTGGCAAATCCTTGCTGGTTCGAAGCATAAATTTTAGGTTAGATCTACATGCAATGTAAAATAGTTTTGTAGTAAGTTTTTTTATATACGAGTGTAGTATTTTTTTTGTTTTTAAGTAGAACCATAAGGTTATAAGGTTAATAGTAGGTTAATTCGTACATCTATAATAAAACATTTATGTTAGTATATGATTAGGATATTAACTTCCGATTATATGCATTCCGTATTTTTTTTCTTTTTTAGAACTACATGGTTAATAGTAGGTTAATCTGTAGATCTGTGATAAAATAATTATGTTAGTATAGAATTAGGATATTAATTTGTGATTAGAAGTAATATAACACATATAAAAGTAGTTTAGTAGTGAAAGCACGTATTTTTGCTCAGTCTATTAGTAACTTGATGGGTAAAAGAATAACCTTGTCTTTTCAGTGACAAATTGTCTAGTAAACTAATTTTTTAGCTGTACCACGGTTAAGGAAACGTGAGGTATGGTCCAACTGGGTAGATCTGTCAGAATTTATTGTGATAGCGAAGGGAATTGATAGGCCAGCTGAGAGGAGTCTACCTTCAAAATAAAGAGATGGTTGATGGGGGCTTTCGAGTTGATCCACAAACAAGTGATATAACAATATATATATATGTTATAGTAAGTCAGACAGTTGAGGGTTATTTTTGGGAACTAATGTCAGTGGAATGCACCCGGACATCGAAAATGGTATGTGGAGAATGCATTGCAACAAAGGTGGCCTCTGGCTATTCTTGCATATGTTCACGCGAAGGATCTAAGTGTTTAGGTTAGCATGAATGATGACGATGGACCAAGTGGTACAGTGCATGAGGCAACAGTCGATGAGGATAACACAGGAGAGAAAGAACCAACAACGGTTGTAGTAGGTGGGCGACCAGTAGGTGTGGTTGACAAGGGAGAGATAATTGCTCCCATTATTGATGAAATGGAAAGGGAAGATTCTGGCAACGAGCGTGTATAGAAGATGATGATTCATCAGATGATGAGAAGAACACGATAAATCCTACAGAATTGGTTAGCGAAGATTTTTCAGGTCTGGTAATCTCTAAAGGGGATAAGGTTAAATGGGAGTAAAAAAGAATGAAGTTATTCAGGGAGCAAGGTATGTTGATCGGGAAGATATGAAGGAGGTAGTAAACATTTTGCAGTATCACTTCGAATAGAGTTTTGGGTTGCAAAATCAAGTCGGTCATAGTATAAAGTGAGGTGTATGAAGGAAAAGGATGGCTGCCTCTAGAGAGCGCATGCTTAATTATAAGGGGAAATGAAAGGTGTATGCACATATATTAAAAAAGAGGGCGACTAGTAAACGGACGCCCGTTCCAACAGACGTTCGGTACCCCGGTACCAGATTTTTTGGTACCCCGGAGTACCAGATTTGGTACCATGGTACCCTGGTACCAGCGGTACCGGATTTCTGGTATCCGGGTACTAGACTGGAACCAGGGGTAGCACTACCAGATCTGGTGTCCCCCTTCTCCTACCTCTCCGGCCGTCGTCGAGGCTGCTGTCACCGGTCACCCGCCGCAGCAGATCTGGCCACCACCCCCCCCCGCCGACCGCGTCGCCCCTATTGCCCCGCCGTTGAGGCGGAAGCTCGATGGCGACGGCGACGGCGCCATCACCGCCACTCGTCGTCGCCGTCGCTGTCGAGCCGCTACCATCGTCGTCGTTGAGGTGGGGAGCCGCGGCGGTGCAGAAGAGGGGAGGAGGCACGGTGTACTGCCGCTCGCTTGATCAGGGGTCTGTCCGAATGGACCCCCGATCCGTAGTCTTCCTCTTCAAAAAATCCTTATTATTCCTAGATTGCACCTATTATCTACTCTCTCTCTCTCGGGAAGCCTTAGGCATTAAATATTTCGCTCGTGGGGCCAATCCTGCCATTTTTACTAAATGATAAGCGTTGCTATGTTGGTTTTGAATTATTGGTGCTGATAGATAAAAAAAAAGCTATCTTTCCTTGCCTTCTTTTTCTTTTTGCAATTTAGGAAATGCTTGATAGTCGTAGGAAGTGGCTCACCATTAACTTTGATAACCCCCCCCCTCCCCATAGCATAAATATTTGCAGCACTGAAATGCTGCCAAGTTTCTGTCTTGTATTGAACGATTAATTCATTCTTTCTGATGTTGAATTATCTGCACTGAACAAGAGTATTTTCTTGCTGATGAATAGTTGGAGTAATAGTTGTATTTCCAATTATTGTCGTCCCTAAAACACGCCGGCATGAAGCTTGCAGCTGGAGTTCTTCTGCGCTTTGCCTGCCACCACTGAACTCAAAACATGGACAACATCATTAAATGAAATCCTTAAGATTCTTCAAGGGATGCAAGGATAAACTAGCCTCAACAATTGAGATCCCACTAGTTAATATATACTTAGTGAGCCCCACTTCGATGGTCTCTACTGCCAGTTTAAATGATCCGAGCCGCTTATATGAGAATATTCTTCTATATTTCTACTACCATTAATTGGGGTGACAGTAGAAATTAATCTAATCCTTTGGATTAAAATAGATCTGCGGTGTATATTGATTTCTACTACCAGTAGAGACTATCGGAGCGAGCCACGTGCTTAGTAGGATAATGATAAGTAGTATAACAGTACACTAGAATCCATCGTATATACAGCCTGTTAGTCTTCTGACTAATTACCTTACATCCAGCTTCTCACTGTGGATTCCAGCTTCTCACTGTTGTTGATGCATATAATTTTTGTTAACCAATGGTACGCTGATTGCTTAATTTGGACCTATGCTTCTCCAAGCTCCATTGTGTTTCTTCCTCCAACAAACTGCCGACATACTATTTATACTAGGTTTTCTGGTAGTGCAGTGATGTTTGGATATATCTATATCTCTAGAGATTTCATATGCATGACCTGGTTTATTGGTCTCTGGATACGTTCAAATTTTTTTGATTGGCTTTTTACCGTGCTGTTTCTTTGATGAAATTCAGCATTTGCAGCTTAACTTTATACATCCATACGATTAAGTGTATTCAACTCAGATTTATGCTGCTATTGATGATGTCTGATATCTGAGATTAGTTCTGAAGCTTCTGAATTCTGGAGGCTGACAATTTGTGTTAAATGCCTCTTAGATATTGTGTTTCTAGGTAATATGATTATTTGTTTCAGGCATCTCTATCTTTTAACTTGGTGTCACTACCCATATTTTGTTTTGTAATTTTTCCAAAAGTACGTTATTTCTACTAAACCTAGAGAAAAAAGCATTAAATATTTGTCTTATAGCTCAATCCTGCACATTTGCTAAATGATATGTGTTGCTATGTTGGTTTTGTATTATTGGTGCTAATAGGACATGCTTTTTTCCATGGCTTATTTTTTCTTTTGCAATTTAAGACATGCTTGATAGCATTGTTCCGTGCTATCCTAGGAACTGGCTTGCCATTAACTTGATACATCTATTTGGTTTTATTCTAAACCCCCATAGTATTAATATTTGCAGCACTGAAATGCTGCCAAGTTTCTGTCTTGCGTTGAACTATTCATTCTTCCATATATTGAATTATCTGCACAGAACATTTGGAGCATTTTCTTGCTGTTGACTAGTTGGAGTAATAGTTGCATTTCCAATGATTTTCGCCCCTAAAACACGCCGGCATGAAGCTGCAGCTGGAGTTCTTCTGCGCTTTGCCTGCCACCACTGAACTCAAAACACGGGCAACATCATTAAATGAAATCCTTAAGATTCTTCAAGGGATGCAAGGATAAACTAGCCTCAACAGTTGAGATCCCACTAGTTAACATATACTTAGTAGGATAATGATAAGTAGTATAACAGCACACTACAATCCATTGTCTGTACAGCCTGTTATAGTTTCTAACTAATTACCTTACAGTTGTTCTTGCATATACAATATTTCTGATTTCTAGCTTCATGTACACCGAATCATTTTCTCCCATCTTTATTTTCAGGTCTTGTAAGCAAGTCATGGCAGGTACGATGGCATTATGTGCATGTCTACTTTGTCTAGATAAGTCAAATGTCCCGTGCCATGGATTCTAACATGGGGCCCATATTCTATTAGCCTTCTTCAACATAGCAAGGAAAAACTCAATGATTTGGCTCTGAAATGTCAAAAAGGAACCTCAGAAATGCTAATTTGATTATGCCGTCAAAAATGAATTCAAGTATAACGTTCAACACCACTATCATTGTAGCTATTATGAATACACAGGCCATTGGCCGAAGTTGTGAGGCGCTGAGGCGCATAATCTGAACGTCAATTTCATTCAGACAATGAACAGGCAAATGAAAATGAGTCTACTCTGTTTCTGTGGAGTAGGAACAAATTACTTGTTTATAACTCGATCAGTTAGATCAAAACTCGCTATTCTCTACAGAAGAAATTGAATGCTTTACAGTGGGCTTCTATCTTTTGTTGTAATCACGACTCAGCATATTAATCTAGACCACTTCAATTTCGATGTAAACGGTGCAAATGATACCGATAAAACAAGCACATTATGCCTATGAGCAGTCGCTTTAGCAACCATGACAGATCCCTTTCATGTCTTCAGATTTGTTTGCATGCATCTCTTTCAAGTTCACTATTGAAATGTGCTCTCTTTTAGGTGTCATTTGTACGTTGATACTCCAGGACAGATTCTAAATGTTCTACATGTGCCCTCTTACAAATCTTACTTCTCATTGAGGGACAAGACTTGGTTTCTCTTTCTCACTTTTCCTTTTCTTTTCAGAGAATGTCTGTTTGCCAGAGGGCATGCAGAAAACCAGGAGATGTGGTGCCATACTGCCATGCAGAAGAGAGTTTGTCAACCACAACACATGGGCATCAATCATCCATTAGTGTAGTACTACTGCTCATCAGCATGTCAGGGCATCCTGTCCTCTCACCAATCTTTGTAGTTAAGGCTACATACTTAGGACCCTGTGTCATGTGGTCATCACCCCCAAAATGCCGTAGTTGATACGTTGTTGATTGAGATTGGGCCACGGTATTATACTTCCATAATCTGAAATGATCAGCTTGCTGAAAATCTGAACCGGTGTCTGTAATCTAGCTAAACAAGCAAAATGCCACTTGTGATAATTAAGAGGTTTTGAATTTTCGATAGCCTCAAGACATGAAGCATTTGTCATTAAACTATTTTGATCTACTTAATCCATAGGAAATAAATGTGTCAAGATCAAAATACGGTGGACAGAAATCTATCACTCAATACGTAACACGTTTTGGTCTGCACGTTGTCGCCGTGGCCTGAGTACTGAGCAAGCAAAGATTTCCAGAGTTAATCATGGTGTCTTAACTAGTACTGACCCACATTGGAAAATTAATTTGGCTGTGATCTAATGCAATTAGGCCTTAATTAAGTGGCTGTGGTACGGAATTTTCCGGACTGTTTCTTCGGCGCGAGCATATATACGTTTGATATCTCAATGATTGCGCAAGCGTATTGCAAAAAATATTAGCAGCTCACGACGTGCGGCGCACTAATGACAATACTATATTAGATTTAGTGTGTGCGTGTGCGCGTCCGTCAGTAACGGTAACAACGGCCGGGTGCCAAAACAAACACCAACTGCTCCAGAGACCGGTGTCGCCATTTTCATCATCATGCGTGCCTACCTTGCTTGCAATTTCAACGCAGCGATTGGTGCCGCATCTGCTTTGCAGAAAGTTTTTATTGTTTTTGGAACACTACTATTACAGGGTCATCCTGAACTGTCAGGTAAAGTGGTAAACGTATATACATCTATGCCCCTCCATTTCGTGAAAATTATTGTTAAGTGTTTTGGGAGTACACACCGAGAGGTTATAAAAAATATCTTACATATACTCCCTTCAGTCACTTTTACTTCAAAAAAAAACTTGACTGTATAGATTATTTAAGATTAAGCCATATGAAAAAAATAACTAGGTAGAAAAATAATTTATGAATAAAATTTTCATATTTATGTCATTAGTAGTTTGAAAGTTAATGTTGAGAAACAAAATAAGATTAAAATATAATTTAAATCAGCTCTAAATTAAGTTATATAATTTAAAATTTGACTATTAGTGATAAGATATGGGAAAACAATTAATGATAGGCGACGAATTGAGAATTAGCAGGTTTCTATGTCCATGGAGTTTGCATAGACAAGTGGTACTTCATACCTTGATTTGAGGATGAATACAATGGAAGGAAGTACAAATAATCATCTTGTGGTGTGTAGAGTCTAGCTAGCTAGACTATGTGTTAGATGTGAAGATGCACATGGATTCAGATGAGCAATGTGTAAAGTGGAGAGGCTGCGGCTGGAATTCTGCGAATACAGTATTATCAAAAGATAAGGAGGAGGCGTGATTGATTAGGTCGGGCACTTCTAAAACCAAGGGCAAAAATATTCTTCGTTCTTTTATAATTTTTGTAACGGAAACAGTACTATTCTACTGTTGATCTTAACACCCCAACCACCTAGCTTTCTCTCTCCTTCCCTTGTGATGTCATTCAGCTTCACACCTCTCTCTCTCTCCTGTTTATATATAGAGAGAGCCAGGCTGTATGCATCTTTGCAAAGCCATTCATCCATTCATTGGTACAAGCAGAACTTGTACGATTAAGTTCAGCTTAGCTATCAACTTCTAACATCAAAAACATGGAGGATTTAGTTAGTGGGTCATCTGTGAGTGTCCTTAGCTGTAGTAGTGAAGAGAAAGCTCAGCCAGAAGAAAGCACTTGGACCGATTACTTTGTGGATTTCATGATGTCCGAGGAGAAGAAGAGACAGGATGATGCTTCATATTGCACCCATGGTGGATATGACACCTATGGTGATTGCAGTGATCAGAAGGAGGAGGAGGAAGAAGAATCTATGATCTCCGATGCCGCCTCTTGCGCTCCCGTGGCGACGTTGCCTGATAGGTACAAGGAGTTGAAGAAGCTCAAGAAGAAGGTCTTCAAGGCTCTTGATCATGATGATTCCCTGGAGGACACTGCAAGCTCTCCTGTAAATAGCCCTAAGGTAGTTACAACTTACAACTAGCTTCCCTACTATTGTTGCTAAGTACATCAAGCTAGCTAGAAAGTACTTTGATTTCAAAAAAGATTAAAAAAAAGTTAGAGAGTACTAGTAGGTGTTAATTTCCTGTATGATTTTCATCTTTCAGGTCAGTGCTTTGTCACAGCTGGAATTGAGCCCTAAAAGGAGGTGCAATATCAGGGACCTAACCAAGGTAATTTCAATTAATAACTTGTTGTATTTTATTGAAAATTAAGATAACTACTGTGTAAGTTGTCCATTCATTTGTTTCAGGTATTATATATTCAAATTTGAAAAGTAGTAAATAAAGTATTGTTTTAACATATTTTTTTCGCTTGAAGGAAATTGGGGTTTGCGATGATCACGGGAGAGAGAGGATGGACTATAGAGGACAAAGGGTAGATGGGGTGAGGTTTGTTGATCAAAGTCAGAAGAGTATAACTCCATGTGCAGAGCTAAAGGATAAGGGGCTTTGTTTGTTTCCTTTGTCCATGTTGCTACACTACCATGGGTGAATTTGAGACTTCAATGCAGAGGAAGTGCATGTGGGGTTTATACACCTTACATGAATGTGTGGGATAAATGACCAAAAAAAATATGGTGTGCTGATACTGTGGATTTTTTTTTTGTGAAAATATATGTGAATATTACTGCTCCTTCCGTCTCCTTAAGGATGCCCCTAAGAGGCAACGATATATATATGTAGATGGTTATCCTTGGTCAGATAGTTAAAAATTTGCATGACACTATTTACATGGTGCTTTGAGATGTTATGAACAAATGAACTAATGGGCCAAAAGGTGTGATGCCCTCCTGCATATATATATGTAGCTTTCCAGGTTACAAACCAAAGATTGATCAGAGGCCATGCAACTTAATCAAACATCAATATTAGTATATATCCACAAATGAGTGAATGACCAACATGAGTTAAGAACATGTCAAAGCTCTCCCTTTATCATGGATGTCTCTCACTTTTGTTCGATATAAAATAAATTAAGTGTTCCCAACCAACCGATGCACTGGCTTATCAGTATGATCAGAGAGGCTATCTACCTACTCCTTTTAGATCATGTACCAGTTAACTTAGTTACCTATATGTAGCTAACTAGCTAGCTTTTACGACCCATGATAGTAGAAATTTAGAAAATGCAGCACTAAAATTGTAGGGTTTTCTTGGTGCTTAAAAATTCCATTTTAAGGAGATAAAGTGGATATATATACGCAATGGTCATGCCTGAGCCCATGAACAAGTAGTAGTTAGCGAGTAGCTTTCATGAAGTGAGCATAGTTAAGTGCTTGACTGTTGCGAAGATTTGAAAGCTAAGACTTATTAACAAACCAATTAAATTAATTTAAGGGCTAGATGACCTCCTTCTAATTTAACAGCTTTAGCTTGTCCCTTCATGCATGTTAAAACATTATTTTCCTGCGCCATCTTCTTAATTAGCCTTATCAGTCTTAGGAGTTAGGTTTCAAGCATGAAGTCTTGAGAGCTACCTAGCTATATTATATATGTAGCATTTTTGTTGTACGTCTCATGATTCATCTTGTTACTGTCTCGACACATGACTACTGACCAAATAACCAATTGCCTGCTGTCGAGATCAAAGAAAAGGATGAATTCGATCTACCGTCTACTTCCCTTCCTACTGTGTGATGTTTTAAATGGAGATTGACATTCCAAATAAATGAACGTGGGACATCATATCATGTATTTAATATGAAAAAGGTTGAGAAATTTGGATAGACAAGACTGCAACAAAGTATAAAGATCCAGACATTTACAAAATGCATAGTTTGGCACGTTCTTGTGATGGCAAAAGTAATTGTTCTCTACCGTGGTCGCAGCACTCGATCGATCTAGGTGTATAAACTGTCCTATATTAACAACAGGAACAACCAAAAAAAAAAGTGATGCTTCAATCAATTGCATGAACTCTTGAAAAGCCAGTTGGATAATTGTTGTTACCCTAACTTTGTATGTGTTGACTGAATATTCCCTGTTGTCTCATATATAGATATATGATAATAGAGCTTCGCTCCGGTGCTCCCTACTGGTAGTATAAAACAATAAGGACCTATTAGATCTATAAACTTTTTCAGCAGAAAATTTGGAGGGTTCGATCATCTAAAGAAAAAAAAGCCGTGCAGGAGTAAAACTGTAATTTTGCATCTCCATCCGAGCGATGTCCCCACCGGAATCGTGGCCAATGCGTCTCCACCATCGAAACCAACGCTGAATCGCGACCAAACGATCCATCGTTCATGTCGATGGAATGACGTCGATCGGATCCGATGCCTTCTACTGTTTTATAAAGGAGATCAAAAACCCCTATTCACTTATTAGTAAATGACTAATATATCATTTCAAATGATCAGTTTATATAATTTCTACTAGCAGTATAATACTGCCAGTATGGAGCACCGGAGCGTTCCTCATGATAATATGAACATTGACGTGCCATTTGAATCTAAATTTTCTACTGCATTTTTCATCTTGTGAGTTCACATATATATGAGCAAGAAAAAGATTAGATTCGGTCTTAAAAATTAGTTGATGTCGTGTGTATTGCCAATTTATTTGATAGAAGCCTATTGTGTGTCCAATAAAAATAATTTAAACTGTATCAAACTTCTTGAATGCAATGATATGCATCAATCATGTGTGTTTGATAAAAAATATTTTAAGAGTGATTTTATGGCTTTTGAGTAGATACCGAGAGATATATGTACCTCTCAGTATCTCTGGTATTATGAGGTATTAAATGTACACTAAAAATATTGGTAACTCTTGGTACCTTGATTGTTAAATTTCTTATATTTGAAACTAATAGCACATTCATAAATATTTTTATTTTTAACTATAAACTTCAAAATCTAGAAGTTCAAGGTTTTGCCAAAGATGCCCTCAGTTATATTGCACTTGTAGATTTGGTCCATGTATGTTGGCCTACATGTTACTGAAGCTTCCAACCAAGGTGCACGGAAAAAATAAAAAGGAATTTCTTAACCTGCAATCTTAATTAGGTACCTTCCTAATTGCTACTTAGACAGTATGCTGTCCTCTAAAAAATAACTTGACGACTAATTAATCACTCGATCTGATCTGAATCATCAGTGCAGGTGGCGCACTGCACTGTACACAGAAAGTTATAAACAAGTGGAACAAAAATAGCCCCCTGAATGTCCTGGAGGACTAGTACCATTTGGTGGAAAAGAATTTCTGAATGACTAAAGAAAAGGATAATGAACTCAAACTGAGAAAAGAGTCATATGTCCATGTTGACAGCATTAAGGTTGGTGGCACATATGAAAAAAAAATGGAAATATCATATCTTATCCACGTCTTGGCTGCCCGTGTGTCCATGATTTATATTCTTCAGTCGTCTGACAAATTGCAACAAGCTGGAAATATTTTGCGGAGTGGTGCAAAACATAGAGAATATAGAAGAAGTCAATGTTCTCTCGTATTTTATTTCAGGAACAATTTAAACGTCACAAGCAAGAGAAATTATGATTTGTATGGTCAAGAGCGTTACCGTCAAACAACTGAAGCGATAGCCTGATACAGTGCTCTCAGCCTCTCAGGTTTTCAGGTAGTACAAAACTAGATTGATTCCTCAAGACTTGTGGTCAGCTCCCAACTTCGAAGGGAGAAAAGAAAAGAAAAACTTTTCTATCTTCTGCCAAAACATTGAAAAGACAACTCATGTTTTTATGCCTTTTTCTCCTAGAATTATTACTGATCAGCACAAATCCTCTGTGCATTGCCATCTGTAATACAAGTATGTGAATAATTGAATCGCAACTGATTCGTTCTGTTCTTAATTCTCCAAAACCGTATAATATAGTTACATGTTATAAAAATAACTTCCAGTATGCAAAAGTACAGCATCCAGTAGCTAGGCCGGTGCCGTTTTCTTCATTACATTATACTGTCCTTTCGAATTGCCGAACTGCCTGTCAGAGGTTCATTTGCTGGTGCATGGATCAACTACAAGTTGTTCTATACATGCATTTGCCCTTTCTTTTCTTTCTGAAAAGAAGGTTGTACTGACAACAGTTTGTTGTACTGACAAGAAGGTTCCGTATGAGTGATGGATGCTTCACCAACCAAGAGCTAATTGGTGAGTGACAAGAGCATATATCTTGTAGCTCACATGCTGCCTTGGCTTGTTCCTTTCTTTTTGGCTCGTTTTTTAATCTATATATACAGGAGGTTAGTACAGTTGGCCTGATGGATTTCTCCAGTTCTCAAACAAATAAGCAATGCTGGATTGTGCTCACTCACTAATCATACTTATAAATGTTGTTATGTGATCCGAATTCTACAATATATATGTCGAATTACTTTTCTAGTAGGACTCTATATCTTTCCTAGTGGGACTCTATGTCTTTTCCTATTAGGAGTCTTCTGTTATTTTCCCTATATATACTCTTGTAAGCTGCACGGGAAGGGTAAGACGTCCAATTGTAATTCCCCTGCATTTGTACCAAACTCCTCTATAGTGATTTTGCCGATCGGCGCCCGTGGTTTTTCCCGTAAGGGTTTTCCACGTAAAATTCGTGTCTCCGTTGTGTATCTATTTTCATAACAAGTAGTATCAGAGCCATGGAGATCGGATCTACACCACCACGCCGCCGTCGTCTGGGTTTCGACGATTTACGGTGTCGCCGTTCCGTCGAATTGTTATTCGGCGAGATCAGATAAGAGTCGACGCGCTGACTCCGACTCGTTGTCGGGTCCGCGCACAGACGAAAGAAAAAGCGCGCAGTCGCGCGCAGGGAGCAAGGAGTACTACTTGTTGCGCACGGGACCCGAGGAAATCAGATCGATCCAGCCAAGCAAGGTTACTGTACCCTATAGTAGTTTCTACTTCTCTAGATTTAATTGCTGCGTTCACTCAAGCTTGTGTACCCAGAAAATTATC
>CM002485.1:14612019-14628528 GCA_000325765.3 Leersia perrieri
CTTGGTAGGTGTTACTGTTTAGTCCTAGTGACTATTTGGCGTGTGGTGAGTTTTACCTATAAAGGTGTTCTTGGTGATTGGTGTTTATTATGCTACAAGAGGAAATTCATCTCAAGGTGGAGATTGTTGTTATGTGATCCGAATTCTACCATATATATATGCCGGATTACTTTTCTAGTAGGACTCTATGTCTTTCCTAGTAGGACTCTATGTCTTTTCCTATTAGAAGTCTTCTATTATTTCCCCTATATATACTCTTGTAAGCTGTATGGAAAGGGTAAGACGTCTCATTATAATTCCCCTGCATTTGTACCAAACTCCTCTATAGTGATTTTGCCGGTCGGCGTCCGTGGTTTTTCCCGTAAGGGTTTTTCACGTAAAATTCATGTCTCCGTTGTGCATCTATTTTCATAACAACAACAACATACATGTCAGAATCTTGAGAAGTCGTGATCGCATAGAGCTTCTCAGCTTCATGTTGTTGTTATAGCCTCAGAGAGGATTCTTGCATCTTTTGATTTGACCTATATGGAAAAAAAATGATGCTCTAAGTTGCATTATTCAGAATGAGCTCCGCTTCGGTGCTCTCTACTGGCAGTATAAAATAATACAGACCGTTGGAGTACTGCCAAATATTTTGGGTAGTAGAAATTTTTAGGGTTCCAAGAAAAAATACCATGGATGGGTAAAATCGTAATTTCATGTTCCCACCGAGTGATTACCCCTCATCAGTTCGTTACCCATGCGTAGCCTCCCCCTCATCAGTTTCATGGTGATGGACTTAATCGATTGGATCTGATGTCTTCCAATGATAAGGATCGAGATAAACACTGTCCCCGGAAATAGAGAAAAAAAACAGAAAAGACAAACTTACCCATATTTATTTATTTATTAGTAAATGAATATGTCCTTATAAATGAACGGTTGATATCATTTCTATTGGAACTATAATATTGTCCAATATAGAGCGTCGGAGCGTTGCTCATTCAGAATAGGTCTTTCTGTAAAATGACTTGCCAA
Source organism: Leersia perrieri (assembly GCA_000325765.3). Taxonomy (NCBI): domain Eukaryota; kingdom Viridiplantae; phylum Streptophyta; class Magnoliopsida; order Poales; family Poaceae; genus Leersia; species Leersia perrieri. Next base: position 14,613,040 of record CM002485.1, read on the forward strand.
CTCAAAAGTTCTCTACTCGTTATTTAAGATGTCTATACTCGGCCAAAGAATTTGAGAAGGTTGGTGCTCGATCCTTGTATACAAATGACTAGATCGGCAAGTGCAGTGTTCCAGCAACTGAATTATATATCCTGTTCTTTTCTTTTTGGTGCACTTGGTAGGTAGTCAATCGATTGATGCGGGAAAATACTGAATTAATTTGTTAGATTGGATATACACAATATGATGTTCTGCAGGATTTCAATAGAAAATCTGTTTATTAGTTATCTTGTTTGAATTCCTGACCAACTGCCAAGATAGAGAGGTTACCACAAAATCTTTGATTGCGTTCTTTGTCTTTGTTCCAGTTACCCCAGTATCTTCGACAAGATTGCAATCCAATTCTTTTCGTCATTTCTCATTTGATTCAAGAGATGATGGTTTCTTTACATTATTACATATAATAGATGTAATCATTGTATAGAGCCGCCCACCACTACAGAATCCAGGAGTGAGGTTTAGCATAGGAAAATGCAAGTGTTTTAGTATAGAGCCGGAGAGGTTGAACTGATCCAAGGATCTCATAACACAACTACAAATCGAGCGCGCTATTTTATCACTATAAATGTTTTCCGCTCGGCCAAACATATTTCAAAATATTAAAATGGTGAAATACCACCGAATAACAATTGAAAAAATTTCGCTTTGGCACACAAAACATCAACATATCTGCAAGAATCGAAGACAAAAATATGAAACTCCTCCAAAATACTCAATGAAACATTTTAAACCAACACAAAAAAACATCGAAACACATTGCTTGAAACATAAAAAAGTCACAAAATTAGATTTGATTTATTCCTCCTTTCCTGTGATATGATATGTACTTTGCTACGATGATAATGAGTAACGGTGGCAGTGGTGGAGGCCACATTGGAGAGCTATGACACCTCCAGTAGCAACTGGTATATGCATGAGTATTTGGAGGACGTTAGCGATAGTGTTAGTAAAAGATGTTGTGACCGACAAGCGTCGTCCTGATGGAAGGACCGCTCCTTATTGGCTCTCTCCACCAGCGGAGGACTAGACCAGAGAAAGACAGTGACAATAAGAAGTGAACAACATGGTGTCCCAACAACATAAGCTCAAGAGATTTTTAGTGGTGGTGGTGGTGGTCAGAGTGGAGGTTGGAATGTCATCCTCTCGTATTCAAAATGGAGAAAGTAGTGTGAGTCAGAGAAATGGGTACATTTTGCTGTTCCGGTGACTAAACTGACACATTTAGGACAGGTGAATTCAAATCGTCACCGAGTCATACCAACCACCATGGACAGACCAAGGTCTCGGCCACTTAGGCATTGGACCAAGTTTGGACCCAACCCACTGTATTTTGGGCTATCTTTGCACTACCAACCACAAAGCTTACCATACCTAGGCCAAATTGTCAAATTGAAGTTGGCCTAAGAAAAATGTCAAATTGAAGTTGGCCTAAGAATATCCTAGGAAACAATGCTGGCGAAAAACCCACATGGTTTTAAATTTTGAACGGGCTTCCTAAGAGTATTACCATGAAAATAAAGAGTCCAACCAATTTAACCGTGATCAAAGAGCAACTGTTTTTAAGTGTCTGGTGCTGTATTATGAAGTGTTGCATAGCTTGTTGTCCAACATAGTGGACCGGTCAATGGAAAATAATGGTCTTTATGCATGGGCAATCCACACATGGGCTGGCTGGGGTCTGGGATAGGAATAGGCCGGATGCTTCAGTTTACAAGTCAAATTGGTTAGAGAAGGGTATTATTTTTTTATAAAAGAAGGGTATTATCAGTTTATCATAAAAACCATGTCTAGATTCTCTTTCCTATCAGGAGCTAGCACCTGACCAAATTCCTTTACGTCATTCAGCTTCAGCATGTACATACATCCACATGACGAAGATGATCATGAAGCAACTTTTATTTTTAAAAAAGAGTGAAGTGTATGGACTGTGCTTAAATTTGTGTGGATTATCTTGGTTCTTTAACTATCAAAATGTGTTTTCAGGTCCCTAAATTAGTATGGGTGTATCTAAGTCTCCAGACTCTCAAAACGTGTTTTTAGATCCCTAAACTTGTGTGGTGTGTTGTCCAAATGGGTTTCAAACCCATTTCATATGCTGACATTGCAAATCACATGGCAGGGGACCCACATATCAATAAGTTGCGCAAAATAAAAATAAAAACCATATCCTCTCCCCTCTCTCTAATTTCTCTCTTATCTCTCCCACCGATGACCGACCGTAGCTGGTGAACTCAGTGGCGGTGACTCTCTCTCTCTCATCCCTCACCCCCAAATCCCACCCCTGCTCCCGCCGGTCTGCCCTCACGCCTCCATCTCCACACGTGAGGACCATAGAGTGGAAAAAGAGAGAGAATGTGATTTTCTTTTTAATTTGCCCAGTAGGTTGACATGTGGGTTCACCTGCCATGTGGCTTACCATTTAGTGTGTGGACCGGGTTTGGAAGTTGAAACTCATCTAGACCTATATGAACCACCACACAAGTTCGGGAATCTAGATGACACACCCACTTAGGTTTAGGGGTTTGAAAATGTGTTTTGAGAGTGAGGGTTCAGCTTATCGGTATCGGAAGAAATTTCGTGGGTCACCAAAATCCCGAAATATCGGAAATTTCGGATTTATTTCGGAAATTTTGGTTGAAATATTCAAACGTATTTTAAATTTTAAACAGAAATATGAATGAATTTTGTTTGTTTTTCATGGGAGTAGATCCTAATAGCTTCTTGGAGCTAATAATATGGGAAAACAATGCATAATATGTGCCATATCCAATTATATTTGGGGATTTTGATTTTTTTGACGAATTTTAACTGAAATTGCTGAAATTTGATTTTGTATCGGTACCTACCCACCGAAATGACCAAAATTTCAGAAATTTCGTTCCGGAATTTTGAACCATGGACACAACCATACAAGTTTAGGAACATAAAAATACGTTTTTAGAGTTTGGGGATCTAGATGGCACTGTTGATGGTCCTTAAATTATAATATCTGACCGTCAATACCTGCATAAAATAGAAATAATAAAACATCCAATATAGTGGTAGGGTTTATTACTAATAATTTCCATTAGTATTAGTGAAATATATATATATATATATGTATGTATTTTAAGGAGAAAACACATTAATCGTGCGAGGATACACACCTCCGGGCAATTTGGCGAAAGCACATGGATTGAAGGGCCCACAAGTCAGTTGAAATCATCATGGAACCCGCCATTACAACTATAACCGACATCAGGACCCACCAATCAGTGTTCCTGCTAAAGGAGAGGCCAGGAGGTGGGACCCATGTTTCGGCCGAACCAAGACATACTCCTCTGATTCCGGCCTTCCACGTGTCACTTCCTCATCGCATCCCAATGACGGTTCTGGTTGCTTCCACCTGAAGGAACTATGGACACTTGGCATGAAAGGAAAGATGCACATAGGATGCTTTGAGTATCTCCACCTTCCCAAGGCATCTCTTGGCCTATAAATAGCCTCCTCATTCTTCACTTCACACACCACAACACAATCAAGCTAAATTACAAAAGGCTCTCATGTAGCTTAGAATAGATAAAGAGTGAGGGGAAGCTCTGGAGGAGTGCCCGGAAGTTTGACGCTCCCTCTGACTCTACCTCGGCAGATGCAGTTCTCTAGGAGTAGTTCTAGAGGAGTACCGGAGCTGTCGGTACACTCTGCTCCGGGTTTGGAGAAGACTTCTTCTATAAAGTAAGCATTCGAGAACCTTTTTTATGTCATTTAATTACTTAGTATAAGTGCGATATATTTTCATCATTACGGGTTCATTGTTTAGTATTCGTACTAAGTGCTCTAGTACTAGGACTCTGGATAAAGAAGGAAGTTCCTTCGGGAGTACTAGAGTAGTAATTAATAACTTAGACGTGGGTGTAGGTTAGAGATTATCTTTGTTTGTTGTGTATTCCACGGATTTATTGGAGGTAGACAGCAGGTGGTGGCAACCCTGAATTCTGTCGTAGCAATCCTTCATGTTCGGGTACATAGAGCTATAGCCAAAACCACGCTAGCAAACCAGCAGAGGTTGGTGACCGAAGTAACAGATAGGAAATTATTTTTAACTTAGCCTGGGTTAAAACATATAGAAAGTCCTCTCTAGCCTAGCCTAGCCTACCAGTGGTTGTTGTCCTTGGATAGACTTAGCCTTAGGTAGATTACACACGTTCCTGAGTTTGATATCCTTTTGGAGTCACCCGAAGGTGAAGTGCTACAACGGTATTCCGTGCGCTTGCGGATATCTGTGATCGTAAGAAATACCAACAGGCACACCCACACAAGTTTAGGGACCATCTATGTACTTTACTCTTTAAAAAAGCATGATCACGAGACTGAAAGTTTGGTTAAGCTCTTATACAAGACCTGAACAAGGAGGCAGATGATGACACGGCCTATGAGTAATTTAAGGGGCAAAACCATACAATCCTCATGAGTAGGCTTTCATTAGATTATTCACCATATATCTTCAAATCTTCACAATTTGTTGACGAAGCATCTAGACCTACTTGTTAATTTCGGTAAATAATGACAATCACGAATTGTGTACTAACTAGTTTATCTCTTATCTCTTGTATACTACTAAAAGGAGGGGTTTTGGATCCGAATTAACATGTTCGATCCAACAATGACTCTCCACCGTCGGATTGCCTCAAACTAACACGTATTATTTAATTTGCGATTGTTCCTTACTTTCCTTTTATCCCTGTCCATGCTTTGATTCCGATACATGCATAATCAGCCATGACCAGCTTTTCTATTATTAAGCTCTTTCTATGTCTCACGCCATGGATTCATCTCAAAATAAATATTCATCTATATTTTTTTCTTATTTCTAATTTCAACATTCATACGCACGAAGTTTATACCACACATAATATTTTGTATGTATAAAGTTTTTATGGTATATAGTTTATACACGTAAATTTTTTATGTAAAAAGTGTATGTATTTTTTGTTCTCATGTTACTTTATATTTTTTCCTTTTCTTTGTGCTAATTAATTTTAATGTAATTGTAGCGTTAGCATGGGCATTTCTCTAGTTTGAAAGATAATTTAAGTTAGGTTCACGCCCTGTGCACGCCATGGACGGTTATCACGGATTAAAATTGATGGCGCGAAGGAATGAAGCAAAGGTGATAAACTCTAGTCAATTTATTTATTGATTGATGTGTTGTGGTGATCATGTTTGCTAGATTTATTTTCTAGCTTTATTGTACTGTCAAGAGGGGTGGTAGTGTTAGCAAAGAGATAATCAATAGGCCATACTTGTGTTTGCATGAGGGTTGCATTTCCTTTTGGCCTTGATCCCAGTTCTATGTGCTCCTTGGTTGTGGCTGGTCTGATCGGGATCATACAGAGAAGTTTATTTTGACACCCCAACAGGACCAGTCAAACTGGGCCTTTGGGCCGGTTAGCCCGAGAGGATACATAGGCAAATTCTTATGCGGTTGCTAGGCCGATTGGACTAGGCCTATTCATCGGTCAGGCCGGGATCATACATAGGCGGTTTGCAGTGTGATAGTTGGGCCGGTCTGACCGGGATCATATAGAGAGGTTTCCGACCGCTGTTGTTGGGCTGGTTTGACCAAGCCCAAACATCAATCTGACCAGCCGACGTATTTAATGAGCTACAATGATCGAATTCTGGTCTTGAGTTTAAATGGGCCGGTCTGACTGGCCCATACACGCTGGTGAGACGAATGGTGGGCTGAGTTGGAAAATTTCATCTCCAATGGCTAGGTTATTTTGTGTGTGTTGGGGGTGGAGGGGGGTTATAAATACTCCTTCACCAGCAACACGGGAGTTCTCTTGGCAACATATTCATTGGGTTCGAGGCATTGCATACTCCCTCCCTTCTTGAGCTTATCTTCTCTATTTGTGAGTGATTTGAGGATAGATTAAGCCAAGACAAGTGCACTGCATTATTGTTCTTGCTAGTGTGACACTTGTTTATCTCCAAGTATGGATTTCTACTTGTTACTTTTGGTGGTTGCCGCCTCCTAGATGGCATGGAGGAGTTGTGACCTAGTGATCTCTCCAAGAAGATTGTCGAGGGGATCCGTGTTGATTGTAAATGTTTTGGAGTTCACCATCTCCTGAGTGGAGGAAAAGCTACCCCTAGTGACGAGACTTGCATTGTATAGACCACTTCGAGACTGGCTGCAATCTTGCCTATTCATTGATGAAGGTATTCAGAGGTTTGATGGTTTAAACGGTGAAGTTGTGCTCGTCTCAATGATAAGCCAACAAGCTTTGTAATACTGGTGAAAAAATTTAGTTGTCAATCTTACTTTATTCACTTATTGCAATTTACTTTCTTGAGCCGATATCACCATAGGTTTGTAAAACATCATTAGAGTAGTTGGTTTGTTCACTCTCTACTAAACCTAACAACCTATGATAGTTTAATTTGGTGGTTTTTATTTTTAAATCACCTATTCGTCTCCTCTAGTGGATATCTTGATCCTATAGTTAATACAATCCAATAGAAATTAGAAAGATAAGCCAAGTGCTCAGGCCGTAACTGCCATAGCTTGGCATTGTCATTTCGGTGGTTGAAACAGTTGACGAGGATAAAACCTCTTGAAAAGAATAGAAATGCATGCTTACATTCTTTCCAGCTTAGGTCACATTTGAACTTAGATGATCACAATGCTATGGGGATAGATTACCACGTTTTTAAAATATAATTTCCAATGAATAAACTTTTTGCTTAGATTTTTTTCAAGCTACTCTGCTTATAAATATTTGTTGTTATTGAATTTAACCAGAAACTTTGACTATCTTATCTTATTCAAAAAATTATGTAAACATCATTATTTTTTCGACCAAAAACTTTAACGACGCGTACTGTTCAAAAAATTATGTAAATATTATTTATTTTATTATGACTTGTTTTAAAGATACTTTAAATTATGATTTGGACTTTTGCATATTTGCACTACTTTTTAATAAGATAAATGACCAAAGTTTATGGTAAAAGTTAACGTCGACAAATATTTATAAACATATACAATTGAATAATAATTGTTTGATGACTACAAAAGAATAGGTTGCAAGCACAACCAACGTGCTAGAGCTAGTACGTACGATCGAGTCCTCTGAAATATTTGCTTTTATGCGCAAGAGCCAACCAACTGATCAGGCATTTCAACGTCATACTTTGATTTTTGTCTAATAGAAATTGACTTTTTTTTTGACTTTTTCCCGTACGCTTTGCATAAAACCCCATCTCCAATCTAACTCTAAACCAGCTAGGTACAATGCCCCTAAAAAGATAGTTGGACTAATTTTAATATATGGCTTATTTTATACTAAAATAAATTTATATTAAACTCTCAGTTATCATGTTTGCTTTAAAATACCTATGTGCTTAAAATGTCGCTTTGATACCAAAAGGTTATTCACCGCAGCTTCTAAGGTGAGGATGTTTTTTTTTATATATCTCAGGTCAGGCTGTAGGTAATTATCAATAATTTTCTATTAGCGAAGTGGTAGCTCAACTGGTTAGGTATCTAGTGGGAAAATCTGTCCACGTGAATTTAAATCCCAAATTTAACACGTGTACTCGTATTTACTAGTAATATTCTTTCAGTAATAGATGATATACCCGTCGACAACGGGATGTCTATGATGATTTTCTCATTATCAAGATATATGATAGCTCAATCTTCAGAGATGCTATATGAACTTGTGTGTTTGTACCGTGTTTTAAAAAACTTGCTTAAAAAATGAGAAATACCAATAATTCTATTTTTTCTCGAAATCGTCAGCATTTGTGTTGTTATTGTTACTACCACATCAGGCACCCCTCTTTTCCTGTTTTGCAGCCCTATCCATTTATCCATCACTCCTCCTCAGTAAATCACCCCCAAAAAACACCGACACGCTAGGCAGCGGTTTGCAGATCTGCAGCTGGCCGCTGGCACGACGACGGGATCTAGCAGCGCAATCGGCACATCGCTTGTCTCGTGCGTAGTACGTACGAGTGTAACCTCTCGGATTTTTACCAGCGGCGAGACGAGGCGAGGAATGAGAAGGATGAGATCCGCGACCGCGTAGCGGAGAAGAGAACCCCCTCCCTCGCTTCTCCACAGAAATCTCGCCTCCCTCCTCCCCTCCCCCCTCTCCCTCTCCCGCCTTCTTCCCTTCCAGATCTCTCCAGAGGCGTCGCTCCGATCTCGTCGTCGCGGTTAGGCGGCGAGGAGGCAGGCCGTCAGCCATGATCTCCTCCAGCAAGCTCAAGTCCGTCGACTTCTACAGGTCTCGTCCCGATCCATCCATCCCTCCATTGCCCCTCTCGTCCTGTCTCCCTCGTCGGCGTATGTGTGCGTGATGTGGGGGTTTTTGGTCGTCTGTTGTGCTTCGCGCGTGCGCGTTGAGGACAGGGTTGGGTCGATGCGATCCGCGGCACGGCGGCAGGGGGTTGGGGGTTCGGGTGAATGGCAGGCGGTGCTCTCGTCGGGTTGCTTCGTGTTTGGGCGGGTTGGGTGAATTCGGTGTCTACTGGCGACCTGCCTGTTTGTTTTTGCTATGTGAGAGCGGTTGCAGTTTGCGGTGGTCACTACGCACCACAGCAATATGGTTAGGGATTGCAGTAGATGGTTTATGCTGGTGGTCAATGTACTGAGAAATCGTAGCTGCGTGATGTACATGGTTGGGGTGACCATTTTGTGCGGTCGACTGCTGTGAGTAGTATAGTGTTTGGTGTTTTGTTTCTTATTCTATCTACGGACATGGGTAATTTATTGGGCAATTTGTTGATGTTGTTTTTGTGGTTGCAGGAAAATTCCTAGGGATTTGACAGAGGCATCACTATCTGGGGCTGGATTATCCATTGTAGCAGCACTGGCTATGGTGTTTTTGTTTGGAATGGTTGGTTTTTGTTTCTTCTTCCGTCAGTTTTTGTTGTATTATCTATCCATTACACTAGTTACTTTCAGATTTCATTATTCGCACTGGTTTCAGTTTTTAGGGGGAAAAAACTAAAATGGTAGGACTATTCATCTGTTCCACTTATTGATTTTAAACTGAAGTTTGGCACAGAGCTACGCAACAATGACAGAACATTTGTTGGTTTATGCAGATTAGATGTCTTCTACCTTTCGAACTGCTGTAGACCTATAGTGTACCTAACCACTATCGCCGAATCAATCTAGAGTCTATACTCGCTTGTTTTGTTTGATGATTGAGAGCAGCTTATTTCGTAATGGCTGTTCTAATAGACTTTTAGGATTTCATGAATCATGATAGGCTAGATTCTTAAGTGAACCTAACTTGGTTGAATATTTTTTTTTCGAATTGTCAATTGGTCCATCCTGCCTTGAATGTGGCAGTTTAGCAATGCCCATATGCCTAAATATATTCTAATTACTATGGAACCTATTCATCATTTGGTTGCTGCCTATTAAGCATTGCAATGTGCTATAGTTTTTAGCATTTTCACTATGCTGAACTGATTCATTAATCAAGTGAGTGCAGTTTAAAGGTTAATTTCATCTGAAATGCTAAAGCTGTTGAATTGTTATTGCAGGAACTGAGTAATTACTTAGCAGTCAATACTAGCACATCTGTGATTGTTGATAGGAGTTCAGATGGGGAGTTCTTACGGATAGATTTTAACTTAAGGTAAATTCTATAGCACATGTTGCACGTCTCAACAGCTTGTAATTTTAGAAATGAAAAAAAGAATTCTTGTGGTCGCATAAATAATACTGCTATCATTTATGGTTTTATACTAGAACTAATTATTTCATGATTCTCTGATCTGCTGATAGTATTATTTTCCTATTGTGATTAATTTTAGGTAATCAGTACTTTTTTCTCAGTGTATATGTACTCTCGTGGTGCATTGTGGAAAAACATTGTCATTAGTTCACTAATCTTCTGCGGTCATCTAATTAGCCAGCACTTACCACCCTTAGAGTCTATATGAACATGATAGCCATTATTTTAACTTGAGATTGATTCCCTGGATTCCCAGCAAACAAGGACTAGTCAGGCACTGCTCATTTGTTTTTATGAGATAATGTATAAGAAGGTATCTATGTATATTAGTATAGCTGGTTGCCCATTGTTTTGTATGGGATGACATCAGTAAAGCTGGACTCAACTTTTCGTTGTTTTTCTAGTAGGTGCTCACATTCTGGTTTTCTGATTTACAGCTTTCCTGCACTTTCATGTGAATTTGCATCAGTTGATGTCAGTGATGTTCTGGGAACAGTAAGATTCTAACTTGAACTCATATACACTGTTTTTGTTCGTCATCATTCGGGAATGAGAATATCATTGAAGAACACGAAGCTCATCTTTTGCGTTTCATAAAAATAGTGGAGTTGTTGACATTCATTTCTTGTTAGCTTGGCATTACAAATAATTTTCCTCTAGCCTTTAAAAGTAAGCGCTACATGTATATCTTACACCAATGTTAAAAACATGAAATATGCCAGTTTATCAGTTATTGCAAAATTGCTCGTCAGAAGAATGAAACCTGTCCTAACTAAGTTTCCATCCATAAGCATTTCCTGATCACTTTGCCTTTTGTAGCTCGAATTTTTGTCCATGCTGGTTTAATTCTAAACTTTATGTGCAACACACATGCAGAACAGATTGAACATAACGAAAACTGTTCGCAAATATTCAATTGATCGGAATTTAGTACCTACTGGATCTGAGTTCCACTCAGGACCTATTCCCACTGTCAGCAAACATGGAGATGATGTTGAAGAAAACCATGATGATGGTTCAGTTCCCTTGTCCTCTCGCAATTTTGATAGCTATTCACACCAGTAAGTATTCGCATATCTATTTCAGTTTCCACCTATCCGTAAAACATAACCTATATCTTTTTAGCAATTGTGCATTTCAAAATCACATGTCACCCTGTTATTCATGTAGTGCATCTTTTTGCTTCACATTCATGGAGAACATATACTTTGCATAATTTATAGCTCCAATAAGTTCTGCTAGATTGTCTATGGAAAACTGGCAATTATTTTCACTCTTACCCTCCTCAAATATCTGCCTTGAAGTATTGTTCGCTAGATCTAGTTAGTCCCCCTTGTATTGTTTCGGAGCCCAAATATTGTTTCCACTGATAATTATCATACGCTTCCTTTTCAGGTATCCTGTTTTGGTCGTTAATTTTTATGCCCCCTGGTGCTACTGGAGCAATCGATTGGTTAGAATTTGTCTTGTTCCCTTGGATATAGTGATTTTTTTAGTACCTATGCTACTACCTGTAAGGAAATGATTAGTATTACCCCCGTTTCATAATATAAGGGTTTTGACATTTTTCCTTCCAATGTTTGACCATTCGTATTATTCAAAAAGTTATGCTAATATTATTTTGTTTATGACTTTCTTTATTATCAAAAGTACTTTAAGCATGGCTAATCATTTTTTAAATTTTCACAAATTTTTTTGAATAAGACGAATGGTCAAATGTTGCAAGCAAAAAAGTCAAAACCCTTACATTATGAGACGGAGGGAGTAGACTATTGCATGGTAATGTACAAGTCATCCAAGGATGGTTGACTTAGTGGGTACAGCTAAACATGCTTTTATCTCTAATGCTGGCCCAATGGTTTTGGTGGTATCAAATGTCAACATTTTATTAATTCTAAGTGAATTAATTGTGTTGAACTAACATATGGAAGACATTTCTAATCATTTGATCTTCCTCCAGAAACCTTCATGGGAGAAGACTGCAAAAATAATGAGGGAGAGGTACATGCTGTTTTTCTATGTGTTTCATGGTTTTAAACCGTTTATGTACTGTTTAATCTATACCATCTTGGTCCTTTTTCACATGCAGATATGATCCTGAAATGGATGGCAGAATCATTCTTGGCAAGGTTGATTGCACTGAGGAGGTTGACTTGTGTAGGAGGTTTGTCTGTACTTAACTATCATTCATATCTAAGATAAGGGCATAGCATATTTATGCTGCAACTTGAACTTTAGAAATCCTTTTTTGATCCATGGGCCAAGAGAAATTTAGTTAATTATTAGTTGTAATATACCCAACAGTGTCATTATGATGCATACCACATCTTTCATCAACTAGCCATGTTTGTCCCCTCTTCTCCTGGTTCTGTAGATGCTTATGTCTTACTGGACTTATTTGCATTTGGAAGTATTTGAAAGCCTTTTTTTCCCACATGTCAGAACCCCTAATCACATCTTTATAAGAAATGAGGAATTCTGCTTTTGATGACACTGGTTTCTTTGTGCTAGTGCCATTATGATAGATGTACATGGTAACATTTCAAATTATGCATATTGAATGTGAACCACAACTCCACAAGAAAAGCCTTAAATTGTTCTCCCACTAGTTTTACCTAATTATATGTGCTCTTGTTATGCTTCATCAAATCAATACACAGTTAAGGACTACTGTTCATTGTTTTAATCCATTAAGTGCAGGCACCATATACAAGGTTATCCATCAATTCGCATTTTCCGTAAAGGGAGTGATCTTAAGTAAGCACAAGTAAACCTACTCTGTCAGATACTCTACTGAACTTTTGCAACATTTGAATTAATTTTTGCTCAAGTTCCATGAACAAACATATTGACATTCGTGCAGGGAAAATCAGGGTCACCATGATCATGAATCATACTACGGTGATCGTGATACTGAGAGTTTAGTAGCGGTATGTTATATCCTGTTACCCAATTATTTTTCTTGATGTTACTGCATGGTCTATCTTCACTATGTACTGCACCCTAAACTTTAGCTTACCTGTAAAAAGGTAATAGCCCCATTTTTCTAGGGAAAACAAAAGGCTAACTATCCTTTGCATGTAAATCATTTGTTTGTTCATGGCCTTGTCAAACTGTTGAAAAAATTTCTGACATTTTTTCGGACCTCAGGCAATGGAAACTTATGTTGCAAATATCCCAAAAGAAGCCCATGTGCTAGCTTTGGAGGACAAGACCAATAAGACTGTTGATCCCGCCAAACGCCCTGCTCCATTGACCAGTGGATGCAGAATCGAAGGTTTTGTTCGGGTAAAAAAGGTAAATGAAAATGAACTTTTGAGGTAATAGTTGCAGTATTGATGATGATCTGTATCTGTGGTATTTGATTTCTGATTCTTTTATCAGGTTCCTGGGAGTGTTGTAATCTCAGCTCGATCTGGTTCCCACTCGTTTGATCCATCCCAGATAAATGTTTCCCACTATGTAACTCAATTCTCTTTTGGCAAAAGGCTATCAGAAAAGATGTTTTATGAATTTAAAAGACTAACTCCCTATCTTGGTGGCCACCACGATAGATTAGCTGGTCAGTCTTACATTGTTAAGCATGGCGATGTCAATGCCAACGTTACTGTAAGTCCCTAAATTTTGCTTATTTTTCTTATTAAGACAACCACAATCCAGCACTAAATTTTCTGGTTTCTTACGGAGTAACCAAAGCTTTTGTTTCATTGCCATTATTAGATCGAGCATTACCTACAAATTGTCAAAACTGAGCTTGTTACACTGAGATCATCAAAGGAATTGAAACTGCTTGAAGAGTATGAATACACAGCGCACAGTAGCTTGGTGCACAGCTTCTATGTTCCTGTTGTGAAATTCCATTTCGAACCTTCTCCCATGCAGGTTGGCATCTCACCTTTTTCTTTATTTCGTTCATAAGTGAAAGAAAAATCAATTTAATTTATTCTCTTTTGATCATGACTTCAAGGTGTTGGTGACTGAACTCCCAAAATCATTCTCACATTTCATCACAAATGTCTGTGCTATTATTGGTGGAGTTTTCACGGTGAGTTTTTTTTTTTACCTTTTCATATCTCTGAGTCCAAATTTACATGGTTAATGAAATATAACCTGCAAATTCTAGGTCGCTGGTATACTGGATTCCATCTTTCACAACACCTTGCGGCTGGTTAAGAAGGTCGAGTTAGGGAAGAACATTTGAACAACAAATTCAATCTTCTGAAGCAGCCACAAGTTTAGCGGCTGCACTAGCTTTAGTCATTATTTTGTTATACAAGGGTAGAAATTCTTATAATATATTAAGATGAGAAAGCGGGAGGGCGGTAAGTGGGTAAGTTGAGGTGTGGGGTGATGATGTAGTAGGTAGGGACCTCACTGTTTTGCTAAACGACTTCAGAACAATAAACTGTGGATCCTTATTAACTATACCATGTGTTTTAATTTGGCCAGACGGCCCAGACCACCTGCTGTGTTACATAGTTTGTTTTCTGGCGTTACCCCTCATTACTGGACTCTGTTTTTGTCTTTTGTCCCAAGTCCTAAGATTCTGATACGGAACTCAGGCATGCTAATAATTTGATCCCGTCGAGTTCCCATAGCTGGCACGGTTTAGCAGCTATTTTACTGCATCCTAACATCCAAGTGCTTTCGAAATGCCCTGAAGTACTAACCAGTATACTGAATCTATTAAATAACTGCTCAATTGTAGTTTCTTGTTGAATTCACTGGTTCTCGTAGAAATTAAATGTTCTCCGTAAAAAATTATGTGAGTAGCATCAGACACCACGGATGGAGGTGCTGTAACGCCAGCGGCGCTGCCTCCTGAACGGGTGCACGGTGACTTTGTCCTACACCGTGAAGTACGACGTCACCTCGGAGGCTCCGACGGCCGGAGGAGCCCAACGTGGCTGTGACGACCGGTCGCCCGCCGGCAGTAACCGCATCGATGACGTATCGCCTACCCCAGTACCCACCGTCCTCGTCGACTTCGCCGGGGCGCTCGTCATCTGTGTGCGGCGCACCGCCCGACCGCCTCGCCGTGCCTGAGCGGCGCGTGGGTCTGGTTGTGCAGGGTGACGTGACGTCGACGGTCAGCGTGAGGTTTAGTTTGGGTGGGAGGACGACGCGGAACTTCCGCGGTGAGGTGCATGTGCACCGCCGTCGCCACCACCCGCGGCGGACGTGGACGGAGCATCAGAGTGCAGCAAGCACGACGGACGCCTTGTCCTTGATGCTTGCGGATATCCTGGCAAGAAGCTGGCAAAGATTGTCGACAATGCTGGTGTTTCTCAATAGAATTGGGAAGCATATGTCACATTGTGACTTTGAGTGTACTGGTCTAACCAAGTGTGGAATGCGAGAAGGCACCAGGAGCAAACCCAACAGCTCATGTATATTTCATCCTTTTTATGTCTATTTGAGTGACCATCCAAAATAAATTCCTCTTTCATATTATGTTGTACTTCAGCTGTTCATCTATATTTCATCCTTAAAATATATTTTAATGATATACTGTAACTGCCTCTCCTCTCTCTCTTTCTCTTCAGCTCTCCTCTCCCTCTTTCTCTCCAGCTCTCCTCACTCTCTCCCTCTCAGGCGGTGGGCGCGGGCCAATGGCGCCGGCGGCCCCAGATCCCGGCGGCCGGCGGGCGGAGTGGCGGCGCTAGCGGCCCAGATCCCGGCTGCAGGCTGTCGCTCGCGCGGGTGG
>CM002485.1:14628628-14642602 GCA_000325765.3 Leersia perrieri
GCCGGAGCTGGGCGCGCAGGTGGCGGCGGCTGCAGGCGAGCAGCAGTAGGAGGGGTGGGAGCTGGGAACTGGGAGGCGGTCGGAGCTCTCCACCTCCAGATATGGCCATCCTTTTTCTCCACCTCCAGATCCAACCACTCTTTCTATCCAGTTCCGGCTTCCAATGGAGAGAGGAAGGCTTCCAATGGAGAGGGAGGAAGAAAAATGGAGCCGACGATGACGACGGTCGCCGCTCCCTCTCTCGGTAAATTTCTTGATGCAGTCCGGCCAGGCGCGGGAGCTTCGTTGGTTGGGATTTGGCGTGAGGTGAGAGAAACGCTGGCGGATGCGGTAAATTTGGAGGAGCAGTTGGCGTATCTGCTGGAGTCTGTTTTCACCCTGTTTCACGCTATTTTCAGGATGGCGTACCAGATAGCGTGACTCCTGGGTTTGCTCTAAGGCAGGTTACTGAAAGAACCCCAACAAAGTATTTATGCGAAAATGGCATTGTTACTGAACTCCAATGCTGTCCGCTGCCAATTACGTGAGCTCAACAACTTTAAAACTCACATAATTTTGTAGGATTTTCGTAACGGTTTATTCAAATCCCACAAAAAGTTTATTAAAATCCTGCAAAAAAGCGTTTAAAAACCCTCCATTCCAACTGAGCACTTAAGAGGTAACGTATCTTTCAGGAAAATCAAATTACTCTGTTCTACTCTGTTTCTGCTTTTGATCCTTTAAAATTCCAGAGTACTGTTTATAACTTTTGCAAAATTCAGATCAAGATTTTCTGAATGCGAGAAATGATTTATATGATTTGGTTATAAAATCCCTTTAATCAATTTCCTCAAAATCACATAATTTCATCAAAATCAAATGACATCATATAACTTTAACATGATCCAGATGAGTTAATTGAAGGAAAAAAAAATCCACATTGATTCTACGAAATTATATAAAACCCGCTGTAAACAATTTCCTCAAGCATAAACCTAAAAATATAAACCATTATTCATTTTTAAATCCCGCGAAACCCTATAAACTCCCTCCATTTTCAAACAAGCCCAAAACAAGTGGCAGCAGTGAACTTGAAAAAGAAACCACACGAACGTGTAGTACACCCTATGTACTTTCCTATTCCTAATAGGATCCTAATCGAACATGCAAACTTTTGTACAATTGAACGAGACCGCGGAAGTCCATCACACCCACACGTTGTGACGCACGGTCGATCGACCACGATCAACCCACGTGTACGGTGGACGTGCACTGCGGCGGCGTGGACTCGCTCCTGAGCGGGAACACGGTAACACCGCACGTGACAACCGATCTCGCCGGGACCCTGAACACGCGCAGCACCACCGCCTTGCCGGCCACCGTCGTCGCCGTCTCGAACGGCAGCGCGCCGGCGATCCCCTCCGCCGGGAAATACGGCGAAGTCACCACCCCGACCGCGTCCACCTCCACCGCCGTCCTCACCTCCGCCGACGCCCTCGCCCCGATCCTCCCCGCGGGCACCACCGCCTCCCCCACCCCGTCGCCGTGGTACCTCACCGCCGTCACCACCTCGCCGTACTCGAACGCCGCGCGGTTCGGGTTGTACGCCGAGACGGCCACGTCGAAGGTGAGGTTCAGCACCGGCGCCGGGAGGAGCGCGAAGCCCGAGACGCGGGTGTTGACGATCGTCGCCGTCACGTGCGGGGAGCGCGGCCGGAACACGGTGAGGGAGAGCGCTATGAGGATGGTGGCGATGAGGAGGATGACGGCGAGGATGACGCCGCAGCAGATCAGGGCCTGCTTCTTCTTCGTCTTGGCCATGGAGGATTTGATTGGTTGATTGGTTGCTCTTTGCGTGGATTTTTCTTTTTGTTGATTTTTTTGGGGGTGGATTTTGAGGTCAATGTAGATGTATGCATTGGCGGAAGGGGAAGAAGAGAGTTGTCATATGTAAAGAGGGGAAGTCGCATTGGAATTTCAGCTGGTTTTTGTTTCTTTTTTCCTCTCTGTTTGGCACTTAGCGTCTAATTTGCATTCCAATTAATCTTGCTTATTGTTGGTGTTGATTTTGGAATTGATGTGGTTTCTTTTAACCCTTTCTTTTATGAGAGCTGTGGCTGGATTATGCGGTGATTTTGAGAGACAATTTCGTTGCCATGCTATATTTAGCTTGGATTCTGTATTCCTGATTACAGTAGTACATTTTTCTTTAGATTGGTTCATTTTTCAGCATATAGAATTTCTCCGAATAGTATTTGTGATTTGAGAAAATCTCAGCCATCATTTAGGTTGTACGGCTAAGATAATGAGACCTAACCTTCTCTTAATTAAGTTGGTTTCTACTATGTCAACATTATCGACCTCGCTACCAAAAAAAGGCCTCCTACCTACGGTTGTGAAGGTATATAATCAAGCACTCCATGCCTGATGCCTCCATGGTCTGACTCTATACAAACATCGCAGGCGACAGAGGTTGTGCCATCGAGCAATCGGTCATCGGCAGCGAGACGTAGCTTATGCACCATCTGATATTGTACGCACAAGATAATTTATGTTAATAGTTGCTGCCCAAAATTAATTTGACTAGGGCCATGTTGTTTTGGAAAGAACAGAAAGTAGTTTCCTTCTAAACCAACAGTAATCAAGGTCATTTTTTTTGCTCATACTAATCAGGGTGTTAAATTAGAACAAAATAGAGCGTTATCATCTCAGTCGTACAAACAAAAGGAGGGCTCTGATTTGGCCAAATCCACTTGGTGGAGTTGGCTCAAACTCCAGGGGATCCAGACCCGTTGAGAACAAATATTTTCAAGGTTTAGCTTGTGAATTTTTTGATATGCTACATCAGCTTAATTTCCAATTAAGGTTAAGCTTTGAACTTGTGATATGCTATATCAGCTTAACTTGCAAAGTTGCAATTAAAAGGTTCAGCTCGTGAATTTGCGATGCGCTATATCAGCACGAGTAGTAATTTCTGATAGTAAGATAAGCTGCGAATTTCAGACATTGGTGATATTAAACTATACAAATTAATACGACAAGTTCATTCAACTCAGTAACGACAACTTAGCGAGTAGGTTTACCGTATACATATATAGCTCCGGATGGCCATCTTCTTCACCTTCAAGTTTAGGATTTTACAAATGAAACTCGTTATCCCGATGTGGACATTATTTGTTCTAGAAAGCTATATCCCTGACATTGGTTACCCTTATGGGTCCTATTGTCTATGTGCTTATATGTCAGTCCCCATGTCTCTGACACGAGAAAGAGAAAGTGTGTCCATCGTCTATGCACAAAACTAGTATTATTAATTGTGTCTTTTTAATGGAATGACGTCAGAAAATCTACTAGAATGTCTCTATGACACTAGAGAAAGTGTGTCCATCGTCTATACACAAAACTAGTATTACTAATTGTGACTTTTTAATGGAACGACGGCAAAATATCTACCATAATATATTAGAAGGAGTATAAAGTTTAGAAGAAACACAAGCAAAAGGAAAATAAATTTTCAGAAAATGCGAAAAAGAGTGTGATCAAGGAGGCTGGAAAGCAGATTTTCTCAGGTTAATTTCTTGAAAGGATGCGAGCCCCTTCCAGGTGATCTTTGCACATGTGTTGGAAATTTTTCTGTTTTGTTCCAACCAAATGCTATTCTCGCTCGTCATGTTGGCACCGGAGGGATCGAACCAGTTGTTAATGAGCTGCCAGACCTTCTTGAAGAAGATGCAGTGAGAAAACAGATTGTTAGCACTTACCGAAACCTTCCGAACAGAGACTGCAGATCCAGTTACCGGATATAAAAACTTAAAGAACTACGATAAGTTACTATGGCTGCCACTGTGTCGACAACGACGTATGCCTTATGCCTTCTGCCTTTTGCCGTCGATGTCATTGTTGCGTCCGCTTTACCCTTTGTTTACTTGCTCGCTCGATCGTTCCGTGTAATCAAGGAACAAGTCTTGTCCCGTGTTTTGGACAGTAAGACCAAGTTCAGAACTAAACAAGAAAAACACAAGTCCAGAGAGACACGACGTCAGGCAAACAATTAATCCTTTGATTGGGCATCGTTTTTATACCCTTGGTCAGTACGCTCTAGCTCAGTTTCATTCGATGATTACATTATATGCTGATTGCTCTCTGATGTCGAACGAAAGCTTAGGCTCTGAACTTTTCAACCTGGAAGAACACTGAAGGACACTGCAGAATGTGTGCGTGTCGGTGTCACCAATGCTTTTTTGGTGCAGATGTCTTGCTGATTTTCTCTTCTTTCTATTTTTTTATGTTACAAATGGTGAGCATTTCAATTCGAAGATTATTTGTCAGCAGACCATTTTTTCTTACAAAAAATTTAAAATATTCAAAGATATGCTATAATATTGAAGTATACATGGTGGCAGATCACGGCCAACACGTCGTCTGGAGACACACCACCATAGAGGTAGAGCCGCTGAACTATCATCTTGAAGGGACACCGTCGAGGTGAGCACGCGCCAGTTTGTCCTAGGCTCGCGAGCTAGGATGTTCCCTAACACCGAAGAGACAAGGGACGACGAGCTAGGATGCTCTTACTATTTATAGGAGAGTTTTAAGAGGTCTTCTCTGTGTCTAATTAGACTCAGAAAAGTGTTAAAACTTAAGAATCCCATGTCTATAAACAAGGACACTCAAAACATCCAAAATTATACTAGGTCTCAGGAGTTTGCCGGTCTGACCGCTCATATACCTGCGGTCATTACTGTCATGGAGTTGCCGTGAGATTTTTCAAATGCTTGCAATTTTGGTTCTTTTTCTTACTTAAATCTAAACTATAGCCAAATTTGGGAGTCAAGACAAGTTAAATATAACCATACAATTTTGCTCATCATCAAAATATAATAACTTACATCTTATTCGGTCAAAATCAAAACAACAGGGATCAACAATATTTAAGTAAACTCGGAAGTGGGAACCGAGATACTAAAAAGAGATTAAAAAAGACCGTAAAAATAATAACTATATATATAAAAAAAGACGTGAGAGTAGCAAGCCGGAGTATAGCCCGGTGCATGTCACGCGCGCCGATCGCCCGTGGAAATGGTCTCGGTGGCGGTGCGCACGGTGGAGACGCACCGCGAGCTGCTCTCCCCGCGGAAAACGTACATCTCCACGAGGCACACCACCTCCACGCTCACGCTCACCTCGAACGCCTGCAGCACCAGCGCCTTCCCCTCCACCCTGCTCACCGCCACGAACGGCAGCACCCCGGCCACGGCGTCGTCCGCGAAGTGCGGGCTCTCGGCCACCCTCACCACGTCCACCGCCGTCTCCGGCTCGATCACGCTCGTCGCCTTCCCCCCAACCTCCCCGGCCGGGATCACCGACGTGCCGACGTGCTCCCCGTGGTACGTCACGGACGCCAGCGACGCGCCGTAGCGGTAGGGCGAGTTGCTCGGGTTGTACACCACCACGTGGACGCCGACGAGCGCCTTGAGCTTCGGTGGCACCAGGGAGAAGAGCTCGATGGCGATGTCGACGGGGGTCGCCACGATGCGGGGCGGGCGCGGGCGGTAGACGAGGTAGAAGATGAGGGCCAGGATGCCGAGGATGACGATCGCCGCGAGCAGCAGGCAGCACGCCTTCTTGTGGTGCTTCTTCGTCTTGGATTTCTGCGTCATCGCGATGAAATTGTACGTGCTTCTGTTGATGTAACGATTTAGGATTTTTTTTTTTTTTGGTGTAGGCTGCAGGTCTGGTTAGTGTGTGTGTGGGCGAATTGAAGGCTATTGAGCTTATATTTGATATGGATTTTGTTTGCATGTCCAGGGCCATGTTCGAGCTTACTTGATTCTGGGTTTTTCAGTTAGGTTGTTTGGAAATTCGTGTGCGTCGTGGGAGGATGGCTTGTAAGCAACGGTGTTTTACCCAACTGATCTGTACAGATTATTATATATGGGACTCAATAATAGTTTATATATATGCATGTATATATGATCTAGATACCGCCAGGCACAAAATATATATATATTTTGCGGGGACCAGGCACAATATTTGATTGCAGTAAGACGTTAGATAGTTTTTTTTTCGACTAGACATTAATCTCCGCCATATTTTGTCACGCTACTATGGAGCATGTGAAATGGAGCATGTGAAAGTAATGTGACCTCTACACTGCTAGTTCGCTGTAAACTGACCCTGTTTGGATCCACAGACTTTTTTTTAAGTCCCTGTCACATCGGATGTTTGGATACTAATTAGAAGTATTAAATATAGACTATTAATAAAACCCAACCCATATTTTGGACTATTTCACGAGACGAATCTATCGAGCCTAATTATTCTATGATTAGTGAATGTGATGCTACAGTAAACATTTGCTAATCGTAAATTAATTAGGCTTAAAAAATCATCTCGTGAATTAGCCTTTATTTATGTAATTAGTTTTATTATTAGTCTATATTTAATACTCCTAATTAACGTCCAAACATCCGATGTGACATGAACTAAAAAAAATCCCTGAATCCAAACAAGCTCTGACACCGATGTGCGACACGCCTAGCCGCTCGTAGCTTAATTGTAAGAACCGCTATTGATGAGTAATATTATTGTTGTTTCATAGCTAAAATCAGCACTAATCAATTTGGCTATACCAATACTGTTAGAGATAATGATTAGAGATAAAATATTTAGAGATAAAGATAGAATAGTTAGAGATAAAATTCGAGATATCTCTCTCATGTATCTCTATAAATACTCCATGAGGGTCAGTGCAATACATATCAAAATACAATAAACCAATATTTTTCACATGGTATCAGAGTCTATAGACTCACGTCGCTAGATCCGCTCATCCATCTTTCGCTCGATCTCCCTGTGGCACCGCATCAATTAGCCTTTGGTAATTAGTATTAGATCAATTAGTTTAGCCAAAATAATAAAATCTCCATCGAGAGGAGCACGGTGTCAACCAGGACAAAGAAAGACCCGAGGAGCACAACAAGCAGATGGCATCTCAACACGCACATGACCGTGGCGATCGACCGTGCGGCTCCACAATAGCTCGCCCCAAGTCATCGCTCACAAATTACATGAGCGAGAGGACGTCATCAGGTTGTGTGTATGTGTGCACTCAAGTGCAGATTGGCACTGATATCATGCGGCTAGATACGAACGAACAAGATGTTCGGTCACCGCAACTACACCACATGCACATGCATGGAGGCTGGAGCAGCGCCACGGGATCATTCTGTCTCATCCGCGTCACAAGGAAGCACCGGCATTACGCCGGCTCAGATCAATCTGCCCGAGTACACCGAAGAGGAACCGCGACGCCTACGACCACACCGATCGAGTCTACATCAACCCGCTTCACCGACAAATTCTCTTCATCGACCTAACGTACGACTTCATCAGCAATTTGATCGTCATCGACGACTACATCGCCAACGTTCTTCATCAACATGGTAGCACGTCACCGTCGCTTCATCCATAAGGATGGACATCATCGTGTCCTCTAACACATAAATCTGCAAGACGCTTTATAGACGACGGCAACGATCAACCGGTCCTCTACGACGGTAATGACCGCGACAGCAACAACGGGATCGGCCGCGTCATCTACAACGACGTCCTTTGACATCTGCAAAGACATCCCAGATTGCATCCTCTGACATTTAAAAAATGTAAGATGCTACTTTATTATGGTGGAATTTTTTTCGCCTTTGGTAATTTGTGGCTACATCGACTATCACGACCACAGTTACTTCAAAATCAACTACGCCTACAGCAAGCAAGTCATTATTGACATCTCTAGTCAAAAGCGTCCGTGTCATCGTTTCGTACATGACACTCCCATTATGACTGCGGAACTGAATAGAGGAGAGTAAGGGACGACACCAGAAGGAGACGCAGGAATCGCACTAGGTGAAGGATCGTCATCCATCAGAGATGTAATCGATGATGGTGAAGAAAAAAGATGGTGGAAGCATACAAGATGGCGGAACCAAATTTCAAAACCAGTCGCACTCGTACGCTTCGCTCCCGTTACGACTGAGGGGATGTTAGAGATAATGATTAGAGATAAAGATAAAATAGTTAGAGATAAATCTCTCCTAACTACCAATATTTTCCACAAATACCACTTTTAGACAATACTGTTAAGTGTCGATAGAACAGCGGTGCAAATGCGACGCTACGGCGCGCGGCACATGGGCACGGGGTGCAAGGAGGATCGGGGGCAATGGCGGCTAACGGCCTGGCAACAGCGCTCCAGCGCGGAACGGCAGCCAGCGCTACTGCATGCGTGCCGGCACAGCTTGGCCAGCGCAGCTGCAACGGCCCTCATGGGGGCAGGCGACAGGAAAAAGAGAAAGAAAAGAAGAGAGAAATAGAAAAATTTGGGAAAAAAAATCCCTAAATAAATTCTATACACTTCTAGACTTTATTCTGAACATTTTGGAGTATTCGAAATTATTTTCATGATTGTATCTTTAATTAATTAATTATGTCAGATTCTTTTTCATCAATTCCTCCTTCCCTTTATTTTGGAAATTCCCTTTATAATTCATTTTTGTTTTTCCTTCATTTATATTCCGTAATTTTACATATTTATTGGCACCAAAGTTGTACTCCATTCTAAGCAAATAAGATCCAGCATGATGCATTTTATTTCAATAAAAAGTTTCTAAAATTCCATATTTTTGGTTAAAAGTTATTCTAAAATTCAGGTTGTTACATGATGTTAGCTCCAAAATCTTGCATCTAAAGGCAAACTCATGGCGAAGGCAGAATGGTCTTGCAATTTCAGCAGCTGACAAACAATACAAATTATTCTGTTTATCCAATGACAGGCTAGGGACTGAGTTTTCCTATAATCTCAGTTTCACTTGTAAGGAGCTGAATTTACCAAACCTGAATCTCTCTGAACAAGAAGAGGTCGCTATAGAGAATGAGCAGAAACAAACGTTGATTGAATGCCATCCGACCGAAAATGTTCCAGGTCATACACAGAGAGCAATATGCAGGTCATCCGAAGATGTTCCAGGTCATCCGAAGAGGTCATTGTTGAAGATTAATATGAATGATATTTTAATCTTCAATGATGTCATCAATACAGTTGGATTGATCAAGCTACTACTTAAAGGCAGGTCATACACATGGAGCAATACGCAGGAAATTCCACTCTTACAGCAGCTTGATTGGGCTTTCATTTCACCCCATTGGATAACACAATTCCCCCACACATTCTTTACTGTTGTAGGGAAACATATTTCTGATCACAATCCTTGTGTAATCAATATAGAAACATGTGTACCTAGGTCCAAGATATTCAGATTTGAAAACTTCTGGACCCAAGTACGCGGATTTATGGAGGTGGTACAATATTATTGGAATATATCTGTCAGGTCAACTAATCAGGCAGTGGTAATTAATGGGAAACTAAAGAATCTTAATGGGAAACTAAAGAATCTAAGGAGGGGACTAGAAATCTGGTCAAAAAGGCTTTCAAATTTGAATACACTCATCTCCAACAGCAGTACCTATATTGTAAATCTAGATATAATTGAGGAACAGAGGCCCCTAGTGGTACAAGAATGGAATTTCAGGAAAATCCTAAAAAGCCATGTGATCAAATTGCTACAGTACAGTATGAATTTTGGAAAAAAAAGGTATACTGTAAGAATGATCAAGTTTGGTGATAAAAAACATCATATTCTTTCAAGCGGCTGCAACAGATAGATACAGAAGGAACAAGATATCTCACATAGTACTAGAAGATGGAACAATTGTAGTTAATCACAAGGCCAAGGCCAAGTCTTTCTATAACAGTTATAAACAGAGAATGGGAACTCAGGAGGAATATGCAAATCATCTACAACTTAGTAGTTTAATAACACCAGTGAATGATTTAGATACTCTATCTGATACTCCCACAAGAGAAGAAATGAAAGGGGTGATCACCAAAATGCCAACTGATAGGGCACCTGGACCAGATGGATTTAATGGCATGTTTGTCAAGAAGTGTTGGGAAATCATAGCATCAGACTTCTACAAGCTGGCTGATCACTTCTTTGATGGAAGAATATCAATGAAAAATCTCAATAACTCATATATCACTTTAATCCCAAAGTGTACAAGTCTAGAAACAACAGAAAAAAATGATTACAGGCCCATTGCACTGCAAGGCATCTCTCTTAAATTCATCACCAAAATATTGGCTGATAGAATGCAGCCCAGAATCTTAGACATTGTGCATGAGAGTCAGTATGGTTTTATAAAAAATAAGACAATTCAAGATTGTTTGGCATGGACTTTAGAATATATACATCAATGTCATCAAAGCAAGAAGGAAATAGTGCTCATAAAAATTGATTTTGAAAAGGCTTTTGATTCAATTCATCATGGCATACTTCTAGAAATGCTCCTGCATAAAGGCTTTAGTAGCAGATGGATAGAATGGGTAAAAGATGCTCTCACAACAGCAAGCACATCAGTACTACTCAATGGAGTACCAGGAGAACAATTCAAATACAAGAAAGGAGTAAGACAAGTGGATCCATTATCACCACCTCTATTTGTACTGTCAGCTGATCTTCTACAAACAATCATCAACAAAGCATGTCAGGATGGAATGATAGAGATGCCTATACCAACCTTTGGTAAATATCCAATAGTGCAGTATGCAGATGATACTTTGGTTATTCTGAAAGCTGAGCAGAAAGATATCTTTATGGTGAAAAACCTTCTCCAGATTTTTGCATAGTCCACTGGCCTCAAGATAATTTTTCATAAATCTTGCATGATACCAATTAATGTAAGTGAGGAAAAATTAGAACTTCTAGCTGGAACTTTTGGGTGCAAGATTGGATCAATGCCTTTCACTTATTTGGGACTGCTAGTTAGCTCAACAAAACCTGGGTTAATCCATTATGCTCCTTTGGTGGAAAAGATAGAAAGAAGATTAACTGTTGTAACAACTTTTTTAAATTAGGGACAAAGGCTTACATTACTGAACTCAATCATGTCCTCACTGCCCACTTACTATATGTGTACAATCAAGCTGCCAAAGAAAATTATACAATATATTGACAAAGCAGGAAGACGCTGCCTATGGAGAAAATTTGCAGATGCACAATTGAAAACACACTCCTTGGCTGCATGGGATTTGGTATGCAAACCAAAAAACAAAGGAGGTCTCGGAGTACTGGATTTGGAGCTGCAAAACATCAGTCTACTCATCAAGTTCCTTGACAAGTTTTACAACAAAAAAGATATCCCTTGGGTGAAGCTAATCTGGAATAGATATTATGCAAACCCCAATTGCCCCCCCCCAACCCCCCCACATGCACAGAGAGAAAAAGGATCCTACTAGTGGAAAGATGCTTTCAGACTAAGTCCAATATTCAGGGCAATCACAAATGTGAAGGTTGGGTCTGGAGATACAGTTCTATTTTGGAAGGATAAATGGCAGGGGCACCATATGGAAGAGGAATTCCCATCTTTGTTTTCCTTTACGCAGAATGAGGATATTTCAGTCTTCTCAATCCTGGAAGCAGAACACATGGATGAAATTTTCAACTTACCACTTTCAATGGGGGCCTATCAGGAACTAATCGCATGGCAAGAAGTGTTGATACAAATGAATATCACAATAAACCATCAGAACAATGACTCATGGCAATATGCTTGGGGAGATAAATATCAAGCCAATCAGTTATATAAGCTGTTCTTTTCAAATCATATGGCAGAGGCTCCAATTCAGGCAATATGGAAAAGCAAATGTACATTAAAACTAAAGGTTTTCTTGTGGCTGTTGCTTTTGGATAGACTGAACACGAAAGACATGCTGCAGAGAAAAAAATTCAGGGTTAATAATGGACAGGAATGTGTGCTATGCACAGGACATCTAATGGAAGACACAATACATCTCTTTTTTAGCTGCTAATTCTCAACTATGTGCTGGAATTATCTAAGGATACACTGGGATTTGCAAATGGATTTCATGCATATGGTTGTTAGTGCAAAAAGAAATTTTAGACTTCATTTCTTCATGGAGGTAATTGGCGCAGCTATATGGAATATTTGAAGTAGAAATAATCACATATTCAAAGGGATAAATGCCACACTCCACATTTGGAAGAGGAATTTCAAAGAAGATATTGCGCTGCTCTGGCATAGAGTAAAGCATACTAATCAAGCTTCTTTCCAATTATGGATTGACTCTTTGTAATTAAATTTTATCTTTTGTTTTGTACAGCTTTTACCACCTTCCTCACTTGTATGTAATATGTAACTCCCCCTCTTTTTATTAATATATTAACACAGTTGGAGCCTCTCCTACTGTCATTCGTTAAAAAAAAAAAACTTTGGTGATGTTAGGCTGTTTCATTTCTCAGCCACATTAAAGCAGACTCTAAGTCATCTTCGCAGGCATATAAAAAGATTTCTCTATTTGCTGGGGTCTTAAAAATCGCATAAGCCTTTGCCTTCTCTTGCTTGGTGACATCCATTGTGCTTAACACAGATACACACTTCTTGATAGAATAGTTTGCTGCTTGTGAACATTCCTTCTCTGTAGCTGTAACTTCTTCCTCGCCTTGTTTACTCCTCAAAGTATTAACCAACATTCCATAGGTTTCATGGCAAGCCTACATGCTATACTGTTTAAAACAACAGTAAATGTCAGTATTGACATAATAATGTCATAAACTGGATCCATGTATTCAAGACATAAGCCAAATAGCTATCCAAACTGAAGATCATATTGTTAGAGTACTGAATTGAACTGAATGTACTAATCAATTTACTTAAATATGAATCGATATAGATTAGTTACATGCTATTCGTGCTTCATAATCAGTTTTGATACTGGTATTTGGTGAAAATGGTGAAGTGCTTGGCACCTAAAAGTGGAGGTAGTGGTACTATAACAGAACATGAATCGGTTACTGCTGCGAAAATTCTTACAGATCAAGATATAAGTTCTTCTACTTCCATTTTCTCTTAAATAGTGTACTACCATACTTCAAGAATCTTAGCATTTATTAACAGAATAGTGGTGACAAAAAAGAGAGAGGGGTATTTAGGGCTTGTTTGGTTGCTCCCCTGAGCAACCTGCCTGAGCATTTTACATCCCTGAGAGTTGCCTGAGCTTGGATAGCAAAGTTACATGGTCAGGCATGTCTCCCTAAGAGTAGTGTGTTTGGTTGATGCCCTGAAAACAAGCCTGAGGGGATGCAATGGTCAGGTGCTGTTTGGTTCAATTTGTGCCTGAGATTATACTGGCCTAATGTTAGAGAAGTGGAGAGATTAGGCTTTTATATTCATTGTGATTTCTGTTATATATATATGACAAATTCACAGATGGTTGAATATGCAAATGGAAATAGGAAAATACCGAATAATATATTTAACATTAACTTCCAACCACATTTTTCCTAAAACTTCACAAAAGTAAAGAGACACAAAGCTATTGGCTTATGAAGCACCACTATTAGCAAATTAGCATGTCACAGCATGCATCACCACAGTATCTAAAGTTAACAGCAATTGTTTAAACACAAAGTGCAGCAATTGCATAACCAAAAGGGTGCAACAAAAGATATACCCTCGCAAACCATGCATAGCTTTTGCAACCAATATGCATATACATGTCATTAGAGACATGGATCATCACCAGATAAAAACTTGTAGATCCAACGCTCAAGGTATTCTTGACCCATGCTGACAAGAAAACTCCGGTGAGTTTCAAATTCTGGCTTGCAAAGGTGGAGTCCAACTCTCATCTTATCATCAGGTTCTAAGGCAATCTTCTTTAGCATTTCCCACAGTGGAGCATTTGGATCTTGAGGGGCTGCAATCTGTACTGGTTTTGCAAGGTTATCTTTGATTCCAACCAAGGTACTACTGATCAGTGCATCAACATCATCATCACCATGCAATGTAGGTGTTAATTTTGCCTTAATCTTACCCTTATCATTACGTGATTGGGGCAAGGTCATTGGCTTCCCACAC
>CM002485.1:14645552-14663900 GCA_000325765.3 Leersia perrieri
TAAAATGTATGGTTCAAAGACAACATCGTAAAATATTTCAAAATTTTTACTTTTCATCATATTTAATTAAAAATATAGTAAAGTAAAAATACCACATCGTAATTATAATTATAATTAATAGTGATGTAGTAAACATTTGTAACAAACAAAAATGCAGTTGTAAAAACATTTTTTTTTCTAAATACTATGATATCAAACAAACTAAATATTACAATTGTAAAAATATTTTTTTACTAAATTTAAAATTGCAATTAAGTAAAATAGTAGTAAGTTTCATATTGACCGTCATAATTATTGAATATGACGTTGTCGTAACAAAGTGTCAAACTAAAAATACCGAATATTTAGGTTCCCATTAACATATAGGTTACTGTCACATGTTAAATATAGTACTGTAACAACCATATTCAAACATACAAACTGAGATATGTATAATAATACTACCTCTGTCTGAGAATGTAAGATATTTTGACTTTTTGTTTTTACTGTTTGATCATTCTTCTTATTCAAAAATTTTGTGCAAATATAAAAATTAATAAGTCATGCTTAAAGTACAAAAGTAGATCATAAAAAAATAAATAATTTTTTGAATAAGATGAATGGTCAAACTTTATAAGTAAAAAGTCAATATAAAACGGAGAAAGTATATATTAAAAGATCTTCATAGTAGTTATTATAATGTAATTTTATAATATTAATCTTACACAAACCTATGTGAATATAGTAGTTTTTCTAGTGATGGAACAAAAAGAATAGTCTCCTGGAATTAGGAGGGTTTTCCAAAAAATTAATTTGGTGAGTAATTTATTACTTACTAATTACATTGTTTCCTAAATATAGCAGTAGGTGCATGTGTGACCCTCACCACATCTGGCTGCACAAAGTGACTCAGGTGCAACGGTTATGGAGATTGCACCCACCCAGATATTATATATATATATCATCTAATTTGCGCCAGGGCGCAACCTCCCTACAACTTGTGCAGACCTAGCGATGGAAATTACCGCAACTGGTAACCACAGTAATTAATTAGATGGCCCTCCTGAACGTTATGCTCCCATGGGACCCACCAATGGCATCCTACCAAGCGCAGATCGAGGAAGAGCAAACACATACGGGATGCATGCCACTAATCATGCAACGTAATTATTCGGAATTCCTGACCTCAAGTTGCACTAATTTTGTTCCATGCACCATTGTTGTGGGCCTAAACAAATTAATGCGTATACAGAGAAGGGTAACAATGCCCTTCCTAATTACATGCATGCATGCGGCTAATCCCAAAACGGAATCACGCAAATTACGTTGGCAGAAATTAATCATGCACCAGTCCGTGCAGTCAATGGAAACATGTACGTATATGCTTACATATGCAAACAACACACAGCATGTCATATATGTATATCGTTCTACTAGTGCAAGATATGACGTGAATTATGTATAGTTTTCATATGCATGCTACCGGGTTTTTCAATTACTTAGGAAACCCTTGTACGAAATATTGTCAGATTTAATTAGTTTAAAATATGATTGTTTAATTAAAAACGTATATTTTGGTGGGTTTTATGCCATTTATTTTATTTGATAAGTAATTTGAATAAATTTTTTAAGTAAGTCGAAACAATCATGTGTTTTTTACTTGGATTAACATTTTTAATTTAAATATATGGACAATTTACTAGTATTACAGTAATTTTAATATAGTAAATATCAAATTAAAAATTCACTTCCAATCAAATAAATGGTAAAAAGCCACGGTGTACTGAATTTAAATGATTAAAACGTTTTACTTTTTTGTTTTAATGTATTTACTACCAAATTAAACATTTTAGTAAATACAATGAATACCGCACTATAACCAATTATATCCAACATTTTAGTAAAAGGCTTATTAAACATGGAAATTAAATTAAGTAAAACACCCAAATCTATGACCAACGTGCATTAAATAGAATGAATCAAAATACCATAATCAATTCTTCATGCACTAATTACAATTAGGATCTGGCAAGCAAGCTTTAATGTATTTACTATTCTTAGATTAAAACTACACATGGGTCTGCACAACCTCAACAGCCATTGCGCCCTGGCTCATAATAGATATAATATATATATATATATAATTATAATGAGCCAGGGCTCAATCTCCATAGGGGTTGCGCAGACCCTGTCTGTACCTCCTACTGCGAACATAAGTACAGTAAAAATTCTATTTCATTTGAAATCACGGAGCTGCTATGATTTTAGGGAGCATTAATTGTGCATATTTACTGTTAATTCAATGGATGAGGACGAGAGCCATCGCTGCCTGCATTCATTCACCTACAGGCCAGCTCTAAGGGCATCTTCAACGGGTTGTTTTTAGGCGTTGCGGAAGGTGGAGTTTTGTGAAAAGCCCCTCGCATGGCCCGCACCGTCTCTTCTCTTGGCGACGGCTTGGGCGCAGTTTTCTAGCAGTCGACGGTCGTCGTAGCGAGCGTTGAAGCACGGATGTCGAGCAGTCGCCGGCGGGATGGATCTGGTGCGCGCGCACACAATTTTGGCGCCAGAAATCAGCGAAATCCCTTCCTTTGCCGCGAGTTTTCCCCCTCAAATATCCATAGGTTTCATTGTCCTTTTCACATCCACATCTGAAGGAGGCGAGGCACATGGCGGGGAAGGAGGCAGCGGCGGCCAGCGCGGCGGCGCGGTCGCGAAAGGCTTCATCGGCGGCACAAGGCCGGCAAGGTATGTCAGCGCCGGCAAGCAACAGAGCCCCCCCTCCTCACGGGCGAGTTCAGTCCCCTTTCATGCAACAGATCAGCCCCAAATCTCCCCATTCTCCACCTCTCGCCGGTTTCACGCCGCTCCACCATCCACCGGTGGCCGATTCCCCGGCGCCCAAAGCTCCATGGGGGCTCAATCTCCATGGATGCCTCCATGTCCAATGCATCCTGCATATTTCGATCCATCAAACTGGTATGATCCATGAAACTTTTCCAATTAACATCCAATTTTCAGTACTGCTTGTTCAATGAGCTAGTTGAATTTTACGGTAGATTTTTAGTAGTGCAGTTTTTCAGTTCCCTGTTCAGTAAAAGAGATGTGTATATGATTCAGAATTTGGCTAGGAAAAAGATGTGTATATGTTCTGTAGATTGAAGAAATTAGTCACCATTGTTCCTTGCCCTGTTCCCTGCAATTTTCAGAAAATTGATGTGTATATGCTACAGATTTTGTAATGTAAATTTCAGTAAAATATATGTGCATATGCTTCAGAATTTGGCTGATAGGTTGATGTCTATATGTTCTGTAAATTGAAGAAATTAGTCACCATTGTTCCTTGCCCTGTTCCCTGCAATTTTCAGAAAATTGATGTGTATATGCTACAGATTTTGTGATGTAAATTTCAGTAAAATATAAGTGCATATGCTTCAGAATTTGGCTGATAGATTGATGTCTATATGTTCTGTAAATTGAAGAAATTAGTCACCATTGTTCCCTGCCCTCTTTCCTGCAATTTTCAGTAGTATATGTGCTACAGATTATGTAATGTAATTTGATGTGTATATGATCAGTATATTGAAGAAATTAGTAAGAAGGAGTTCCAGTTTCAGATTTTGTATGTCTAATTTAGTTTCAGATATGATCAATATATGTTTCAGATTTTGTATGTCCAACATATGTTGCAAATTTTGTAATTACTATCTACTTTTAGATATGATCACTTTATATATGCTTTCAGATTTTGTTTGTACAATCTATTTTAAGATTCTGAATGATTATATATCCTCAGAACATGTAATTTATAATATGCAGGGATACTGAAACAATTGCTAATGGTGGTTTTCTTAACTTTCTCCAAAGCCAAAGTAGCCAAAATAATGAAAACTTTCACTTTACTAGAAATATCATCCACTCTACCCAGTTTAACCATTCAGCATCATATGAAGGAAGTGATAGCAGTCCCCTGTTGGAACCAACTGAACCTGAAGTGATAGCAGTCCCCTGTTGGAACCAACTGAACCTACAGAGCATGTTAGGAAGGAGAAGCGTATATTTTGCAGTACAGAAGACTCAAGGCTGGTGAGTTAATTATACAAAAATGCTCTGAAATTTAAACTAATCCATAAATTATTGCTTTAACTTGCATATGCTTTACTAATTTGTAGATGAGTGCATGGCTGAAATGTTCACTAGATTCAATTCAAGGGAATGACAAGAGGAATGATCAATACTGAAATAATGTAGCTAAGACCTACAATGAAACAACCCCAACTAGTAGGATTAGAACTATGAAGCAAGCAAAAGATAGATAGCATAGGATTAATAAGCTAGCTGATCTGCTCCACAGTGCTTATCTCAAAGCTCGAAGGTTGAATACTAGTGGTTTCAATAAGGAGAAGTGGGTTGCTGAAGCCCACAAATGGTATGAGATAGATAATGCTAGTCTGAAATTAGGACGTTTTCAGTTAATGGATGTATGGTATGCTATAAGGAGTGAGCCAAAGTGGCAAACCTACAATGATGGGCTCAAAAGTGCACGTAAAAGAAAGACTTCTAATGTACATGAAGAGGAAGGAAATGAAAAATAAGATAACATAGATTTCAATGATATACCAAGACCACTTGGACAGAAAGCAACAAAGAGAGCACTTTATGAATCAAAGGGACAACAACCATCAGATGGTGATGATGATGATGATGATGATGTACAAGTACTGAAAGAAGCACAAGCAAATAGAATGAAGGTATTGGAAGTACAACAGAAGATATCTCTTGAAAGGTTGGAATTAGTAAAAGTGTCCCATGCTGCAGCAAGAGAGCACAAAGAAGCTAAGAACATAAAGTTAATAATTAAGATGATGGAAACTTACAACTGTCTTTTGAAGAACGATGTGCTGTCAATGTCAGAAAGAGAGAGCTGACCATGCTGCCATGTTAAAGCACTTGAAGAGAAAAATATATCCTGAACTATTCTGAGGTGAGGTTTCTATTCTCTAGTTCATCCATTTTTGCTAATTGTTTAGAGAATAAATCCTAAATAATTTTACTGTCTCTGCACAGGTATATGTTCTATGGGAGTGGACAAGAATATTTGGCAGGAAACAATGATATATGTAGTGTCCATTATCTATTTTTAACTATTTATGCATGTAATGATTGAACTTAACTATATGTTATCTATGTATCGATGTAATGCGTACTCTCATTTAAATCCTAGTATGTTTTAAATATAACTGAGGTATGTAGCAACACAATGATATTAAAAAATGTATTCATGATTGATCCACAGTTACATACAGAGTATTAAATAGCCAAACAAACAACTAGCTGTCTATAGGCTTAAAGAAACTGTCTGTTAAGCTGTCTGTTTAGCACTAAACAGACGGTGTCGTCTAAACCAATGCGGGTGCCCTAATGCAATGGCAAGTCGCCACCGCTGGCAACGAGAACGAGAGCAGCTCTCGATGTGGGCGTGCTGATTTGATCTATTTCCGATGTCCTGATCATTGTTCTTTTCTGTCTCTCTTGTTGTTTGCCGTTATTTTTTTTATTTCTTCCTGTTTCCTCAGGGATTGAAAAGAAAAATCATTGGGCAATCTTGCTGCTTGAGACGTGCAGCAGGGATGTGAACAGAGGTTTATTGTGTCAAGCCTTTTGCTCCATGGATGAATTATTTATTTGAGTTTCTCACATGTTATGACTGGTAAATGCAAGCGTATTAATGTTGGGTAGGGACAAAAAGAATAAAAGTTGAAGAGTTAGCCACAGTTGTGCCATGTCATGTTCCATGCATATAAGGCAAAAACCGGTAAATGTAAAATTCACAAACCATTTATGTTGGTTTACTGAAATTTACTGGAATAACGGGACCAGTAAAACCGGTAAATGTCAAATTCACAGACCATTTATATTTGTTTATTGAAATTTACTGGAATAACGAGATCAGTAAAACCGGTAAATGTCAAAATTCACATACCATTTAATGTTTATTTACTGAGATTTGTTATTAGAATAACAAGATCAGTAAAACCGGTAAATGTTAAATTTACAGACCAGAGATATCGTGGAGGGCTGGAGGCACACGTATACCAGATTAATTTAGTTTACCTAAATATTTACTATATTTACTTGAGACATAAATGTCTGTCCTCACATGCAGCCAACACAATTAACGTTAATATCGTTAGTTACAGTGGTAAAAAAATATCATTAATTACAGATTACATTTAGGTTTCCAAATTAAAACCACAATTACGGTGCATGCATGTTGCATTTTTGATTAATTCGAGAAGGCGTGCACGCATATTGGATCTGTTAGTGGAGATATTATGTTCCTAATTGAGATTATTGTGGGATTAATGCAGCGGGCCCCACACGGATGAATGGAGGAGCATGCCTTCTTCCACGTACGTATAAAAATACGGGGATTTACTGGATTCACCGGAGGGCCTGCGCAATCGCCTTGGTCGCTGCGCCCTGCCCAGAACAGTGTCTCCGTGTGTATATATATACTGTTAGAAAATTATCAAGCGGTTATACTAATTGATATAAAAATAGAAAAACAATGGCTACACACTTCTAAAAACTAGCCCATGAAAAAAAAATTTACATGAAAAATTAGCCCTCTATTTTAACATATACCATAGACCTCTATTTTATATAATTTTTACATGAAAAATTAGCCCATGACTACACGCGTTCTAAAAACTCTGTTTTAGAGGGCGGGGAGAACTATTAGTGGAGTTGGATCGGTGCGGCTAATTTAGGAAAAGTGATAAAGGAATCTTGAGTCTTGACCGGTGAGTTTAAATTGCACGGCTACAGACCGAATAAAAATTTTAGAGAGATAATTCAATGTTAAGTGGGTGACACATTAACTTCGCGTGTAACTAATTAAAGACCAGGTCCTGACGTTACTTTAAGGATTGCTTCATGCCTGCAAGACTTTAGGTGGAGAGATCAAATTGCCATTAGTTAGAACCGCCCATCGACGATGCATCGATGCCGACCTGACACGACAACTAGCTAGATAAGGGGAACAAGTTTTCATAGCTTCATGTATCAATCTGTCGACAATCAATCCATCATATAATGTACGACCACAATTCGATCAGGTGACGGCAAACAGCATATGAATCGTTGGTCAAGGCCAATCAACGACACTATCAGCATTCTGGCTTTTATTGGTTTTCCATTGTGTATTCGTCAAAAGATCGAAATAATTTGGCCGTTCACGTCGCCTGGGCATCGTCTTTGCTTGATTAGTAGGCACGCTTTAACAGAACAATCCCAACTAGCTAGCTAGCTATAACCCAAATGGCCGACAGGTAGAACAAAAGATGATAGCATTAGCATTAGCACGTAACGTAGGAGTAGCGTTTAGCTGAGAAGCTATGCCACTGCTGTTAGTGACGACTATCTACATCGATTCGTCTTACGCAACATACATCACATCATCACATCTGATGAAAGCTTCCATTTCATGCATGCAGATATCATAATTAGTGCATCTATTATCTAGTATATTATTCAAATGATAGTGAAAGGAAACATCATGTTCGCTCCAGAGTTTAGGAAGTCAAAAAGTACGGATTTCATATATTGATATAGAATAAAAATACAGAAACCATATCTTTAGAAGACTATAGTTAAAAAAAAACATCACCACACCACGCATTTACATCATGAACCCTAGCAGAGCCCAAAACATGAAAATAAGACATCCGTAAGATAATAAAACTTTCAGACGACGCCTCCAACAAGAAAATGACGCAGATTGCGTCGCCGCCAACATTCTGGAGAGCCAGAACAAGGTTTTCACCCAAAGATACCATTAAGAAGAGACGAAAAAACACATCAACGTCCCAACAGAAGAGCGGCACCTACAAGCGTCGCCGTTAATAGCCCGAAGACAGGGTTTTTGCCTATAAACCATCCTCTCATGTCAAAGATGCCTGTCAGGGTTACTAACCACCAATGTCGAAGCCTTTAACGCGTAGCCACTGCTTCGATGGCTTGTCACCGACTGACCATGAAAAAAGAGTCGGTCTGCAGTGCCTACTCCATAGCGTTGTCATCGACTCCAACAAGACATGGCAACCAGCGTCATCCTTGGGATGCCAGGCCGCACCATCATCGCATTGCCACCCTCAACGCCACGCCGATGACTTTAAACCACAACACCCTCTTTGTCATAGTGGACATCACCATGTCCACCAACATCGGCAACACCGGCCCCAAAGCCAGCACGTCGAACCCACCATAGGATGCCGCCCATACCAAATCCAAAGGCAAGCGACGTTGGACATTCCGTGTGTGCCTCTCCGTGCCTCTAACTCCGCCAGTCCCCCTCGCCAACAAGCCTCCGCGCTGCACCTCTACGGGCCATCTCTACTATGTCCGCTCAGGGTCCCGAACACTTTTCCCTAGGTATAGCAGGCCAGCAGCCGCGCAAAGCAGATACGCCTTGGCCCTGCAACAACCTACCGCCATGTACCGCCAAACTTCCCCGGATCCGCCAAACTTCCCTATATCTGGTAGAGGGGAGCCAGATCTGCCAAGGTCATCCGCCTCGATGGCATGGCGCGAAAGCCCGCACCACAACCACCTATGGATGACGACGGGAACGCAAAAGCCTCCTTTTAGACACATCGCCATCGCTGTTGCGCGTCGCCTCTCGTCACCGCTGAGTCCCGCCTACGGCCACCGCCGCACACCGAAACCAGCAGCCACAAAGCCCTGGCGTGCCACGGAGATAGGTCCTCATCGCCGTTGGCGCCATCACCAACTCCATCGTGGGGTCTCGCTCACCGATGCTGCCGCCCACGCGTCGAAGCAGCAGCCACCGCGCAGATGGCAGCAGGAGCCGGATCTGGCCAGAGGCAACCAAATCTAAGCCAGAGTGCCGCCGACCACCGTCGGCCTCTATCCTCATGCCGTCGACGCCCGTGTGTGCCCTCGGCCAGAACCGAAGGTGGGGCGTCGGATCCGGCAAGAGGAGCGATGGATCCGGCGCTGTAGCACCTGCCGGTCGAACACCCATGGCCTGGCACCGTCCTGACGCGTCGTCGCTGCACGCTGTCACGCATCGCTGTTGAGCGCCGTCGACCATCGCCACACGCTGTAGCCTCTCTTGTCGTCGTCCTGCCGTGCAGCGCGACCCGTCGTCGCGTTGTTGGCATCCCCGCCCGCCTGCGCGCTCCCGCCGTGCCGCCTCGACTCGCCTGGCCGGTGGCCAGATCCGGCCGGCCATGAGGGGCGTGTATCTGGCTGGGGCGGCGCTGGAGAACTCCAACCGCCCCCGCGTCGCTGTTGAAGCTGTTCAGTGGTTGCCCCACCGCCGCGACGAAGGGAGAGAGCCCCGCCGCCGCCGTCGACGTGGCCGACTGGTTTTGCTGGTGGCGGGAAGGCGGAGGGCTGGCAGCGCTCGACAGGCTTGGTCACCGCCCGTGTCGCCCTGCGCTAGGCGACGCGGGGACCTCCTAACAGAGAAGTTTTGAAAGTCACACATTAGTCAGATAAAATCAAAAGGTAGAATCCATAATACGATTCGAAAATGATTAAAGTTCAGAATAAAACATTAGACATCTTGGAACAATAGTCCATCTAAAATACAACACAAGATTAATTAAAATTTACAATAAAAATAACTAATTTCCAAACTTAGGTTGCAATATGAGTTCTTAAATAAAATTTAAATAGAGAAGATGGCAATTGATAATTTAAAAATTTAGGGACACTGTGCAGATTATTAGTTAGTACTAGAAAATATAAAATCCAGTACATGTTGCTATATTGCAATTGTATAGTACCAATTTGCTATCCCCGTCCCAAATTATAAGGCTTATTTTGTTTTCTTTGGATAAGAGTCCAACCCATGATTTGTCTATTAATATATTATTATTGTGATGAAAAAATATAATCATTAGAAAGCAGTTTTGAATATGAACATAACAACATCAGTTTTATGTTATAAAAATATTTTTTTACTAGAGATTATTTCTCAAACTCTTGTACTGACGAGTCATATTACGCCCTATAATTTAGAACGAAGGGAGCAATTGCTAATTGTATTGTAATTGTTAATACTTTCGTCCCTAATTATAAGGGATTTTGATTTTTGCTTATTATCTTTGACCATTCGTCTTATTAAAAAATTTAGTGCAAATATTGAAAATGATAAGTGATAATTAAAGTATTTTTGACGATAAAGTAAATCATAAAATAGATAATAACACTTCCAAAATTATTTTAATAAGATGAATGGTCATAGTAAGCATATGTCAAAATCCCTTATAATTTGGGACGGAGGCAGTAGCAATTAAGAGACATTCTGGGATTGCATGTTTTTCGAGTTTGTACGCATGTGTTTTTGAGTTTGTAGAAAAAAGTAACAAAATAACTTAAAAATACATCAAATCTAGCTCATGTAGATGCGTGGGCCATACTACTTGTTACAGATTAATTATGACTTTGACACGACTTCGCCGGCCGGTCTAGCCAGCTGTCTCGCTAGCTTAGCACCGGCCCCTAACCCCTTTCTGCCGCCACCGCACCACCACCGGTCGCCCCTTCCCCGGCCGCCGCAAAAGATATTCGAGATTCACGCACGCCACTTAAATTGTAGCTTGTTAGCCTTGTGGTTTACGTGGTGCACGCCACGGTACGTGTCAGTCAAACTTTGGCCATCATAACATCGGCAGTAGTCACCGCTCCCTCCTTTTCGCCGCCGGCGACGGCGGCGGCGGCGCCGGGGCCGACGATGGTGACGACACTGTCGCTGCCGCTGCTGCTGTGTCGTTCCTCCCGGCTCTTGCCCCAGAGCACATTGTAGAGTCCGGCGACCAGCAGCAAGCTACCGATAATGCTGCACCCACCGATCGAAAAAAAATGAGACTTTTTGTTAGGTTCACGACATTGACGGCACGGAATTGAACGGAAGTGCGAGAGATCGACTGATCGACAGCGAGAGGGCAATGGTGGCATCTGT
The DNA here is from genome assembly GCA_000325765.3 of Leersia perrieri. NCBI lineage: Eukaryota > Viridiplantae > Streptophyta > Magnoliopsida > Poales > Poaceae > Leersia > Leersia perrieri. The sequence goes on from CM002485.1 coordinate 14,656,528, forward strand.
TCTTTTGATGCATGAGTTCAGTAGCTAGCTTTACCTTCCTAGGCTGACGTCTTCACCGAGCAGGAATGAGGCGATGACCATGGTGAAGACGAGGCTGAGCGGCATCGACATGGACAGGAACACGGGCCCTTTCTTCTCGATCACCCAGATCTGCAGGTAGTACGAGATCGCCGCCACCACGATACCCTGAAATCGAACAGTGCAAGGTGACTGGTGATCAGAGCAAAATCACTGCAAAATTATGGAGATCAGTAGGCACAGTCACTCCAGTGCTTACTGTGAAGAGGACGCCGACGAGGCTGACGACGCCGGGGAGAATCCATCTCGCGAAATCCCTCTCGAGGACGAGGGCGATGACCAGCGACTGCACGCTCGCGAAGATGCACTGCAGCGTCGTGTTCATCAGCTTCGACGGGTACTCAAGCAGCAATGGCCCCTGACAAAGATTAATCTCACCATCAGCAATCAATCAGGCAGAGGAGCACATCCGATTAGTCCTCAATCGTCGATCGATTGGTTTATGTACCTGCTTGACCGTCCACAGAGACCAAATCACGACGGAGGTAGTCATCAGGAAGATCCCCAGCGCCCAATCCTTCTTGGAATGCGTTCGCGCGGCGGCGCTCGCGTGGGAAAGGAGCTGGTGGTGATTGAACGACTTGAACGCTGGGCCTTGGTACAGAGCCAGCACGATGACGCCACCTATGCAGAGGAGGATTCCTGACGCCTTCGCCATGCCATGGGTGGTCTTCAGGTTCAGTGTCTCCATCCTGGTGGTTTGATTAATTGGGGAGTGTTCAGTTCAGTTTTTGATTGCTTAGTTATGATCTTTAATTTGGTTCTTCTCTGACCTGTACATGACAGCCAGGATGAAGGCCACGACTGGTACGATGTTGAAGATGGCTGATGAAGAGGTTGCTGATGCGTAATTCAGGCCAATGCTGTACAAGTTTATCGTTCCGGCCATCCTGACAAACAGAACACGGGTTCAAAGCGTTTCAGATTTTTCAGTATTAAAGTGTTTTTTTTCCCTCAGAAGAACAGTCTGTTCTTCAGCTGATACACACACCCCTCGATGCTCTAATTGTCAACATACCCATAGAAGGCATGGACGAAGATCTTGGCCGACAGTCTAAACGTCAGAGGCGGCGCCTGTTTCTTCCTGCAAATTAACAACATCACATAAGCACACTTCCACCCACCAATCACACTTTCAGAAAGAGATACACAGTGAAGACTGAAGAAGAACGCATCATACAAACGGTTTGCTACCTGATCTCAAGGAAGTAAGCGAAAGGCAGCAAGAAGATCGCCGCGACGGCGTGCCTGTAGAACACGAAGACAGTCGTGCTCGAGCCCTCGTTGAAGGAAGCCTTTGTGAGTATGTGCATGCCTGCGTATATCAGCCTGATGAGCACCACCGTCGCGTACACCTTGCCGCTGCCCATGGTTTCTACTTTGCTATACTTGCTAGCTTAACTAGACTGATGTTTCAATACTATTTATGTAAGCCCCCAGCTGATGCCTATATATATGTGTGTGTGATGGTTAGCTAGACACCTAGCTAAAGCCTAGCTGTTAGTTTTTGTGGGAACACTGAAGACTTTATATAGCTACTAATTAAAGTGAGATGCAAGCGAGAAAAGGCCGGTTGAAGTTTCTTAGAATGTGTCTGCTTGCATGCTGCTGGATCAGAACAACAAAATTCAGGTTGATTCAGTGGCCATCATATTAATTATGGGCAAGGGATTAGCAAAAAAGAGAGAAAGTTTGTGTGCTAATGGGTTCAGGTTTTTAACGATAACAAGATAGGATTTTCAGACGGCAAGATCATGAGTGATGACTGATGAGTGAATTTTTAAAGAGCAAATAAAAAAAGGAACAGATTTAATTGGTGCAATGGTCATGTTAACTGAAAGATATATGAGTAGTGCGCTGGCCACATACGAAATAAACTCCCACTGAATCAACAGCATGGCGGTTTGTTGGATAAAGTGCGAGTATGTTGAAATTGTTTAGGGAAAAGCTTAAGCTATATCCTTTGGAGAAGCTTCCTTGGCTAATCGTCTGATTATTTTTTGAGATGAATATCATGTGCGCCGTTACGAAATAGTTTAGAATTTGGCAGTGACCGATAAAAGGTTGCCTGGGTAGCAATAGACTGCAAGTCTTTGCTTTAACTGACTGGCTGCTGTATGAACAGTTTATATAGACATCTCCATTCTCCCATGTTCTATTGGCAAATAACATGCTAGATCCATTGACTTGCTTCCAATGGTCATCTAAATAAATTACTGCAATTTAGTACGTGTGACAGCAATGGCCCTTTAACATTACATTTGTTGACTGTTGACAAGTGATAACCATGTAACTATTTAAGTCATGGCGATTCCCTGTTGCCTTCGGACTTGGATGCAAAAGGGATTATGAACGTAGATGCAATGTGAGCTTTCTGAACCTTCTTTTTTCTCTTTACAGAAAGATATGCATGACTACCTTTAACACGTTCAAAGTTGAAAGTTTTTGTCTGGCTACACACTACTACACACGTAATTCACGATCACACACATAACATGCATCTTTATTAATTTACTTGTGTGGTATCCGAAATGGAATTAGTAGCCGTGGACTGAACGCAGAATATTTCCCTTTTTTTCTCTTTTTTGTCTGATGCATGTCTGCTGAGCTCAATGGAGTAGAATCTAGGACGTGAGCCGCGCATACGTAGGCAGTAAGAAGGTAAGATGGCACTCCTTACAAAGTGGCATCTTATTTTTCGTCATATATGGTTTTTTAAGCCCTAGAACTTATTTGTCATCTGCCTACGTGCATTCTTTGGCATCTTAAGATCGTACTCATGTACGTGCATTCTTTGGCATCGTCTGATCGTAAAAATAACCTGCTAATTAATGGCTTTGTACGTGCCCTTGCACCGCTATGGAGTAGCAGTATTGTTTTGTACTAGTAATACATGGAAAACACATATATTACATTTGTTTTATAGTGTAAGACGTTTTGACTTTTTGCGTTCAAAATTTGACCATTTGTCTTATTTAAAAATGTTGTGCAAATATAAAAACTAATGAATCATGCTTAAAATATTTTTGATAATAAAGTAAATCGTAAACAAAATAAATGATACTTTTATAGTTTTTTTAATAAAACGAAGGGTCAAACCTTATAAAAAAAGTCAAAACGTTTTATATTCTAAAACAGATGAAGTACTTGACTATAAATGCACAGTATAGTACTAGTAAGTTCATTCATTCGTTTAAGACACGTCCAAACGGTCGCAGGTAGTGCAAAGGATATTCTTTACTACGTACCCTGTCATGCATGATTTCCCCCGAAACACAGTAGAGCAGCGGGTGCTCATGTATACGTATTTATACTTAATGCTATAAACTTACATACACACAGTCGCGCACACACCAATCTCAATTATCATTTTTGAAGATTGAACCAAATTTGACGAAGTTATAATACTACCTCTGTCCCAAAATATAAGTATTTATTGGTTTCCTCACATCACGTTTGACCATCCGTTTTATTCAAAAAATTATAGAAATATAAAAATAAATAAGTCATCCTTGAAGTATAACTAATGATAAAACAAATTATAATAAAATAAATAATATATTCACAAAATTTTTGAATAAAACGGATAGTCAAACATGTTGTCTGAAAGTCAACAAATACTTATATTTTGGGACGAAGATAGTAGGTGTATTGCTCTCGACGGTACCCCTAACCCTAAAAAAAGTTATTCATAAATGGGGGTGTTGGTATAAGTCTAGGACTTGAACTGGTTGGGTAGATTTCATCGCCAGATATGACCAGTTAAGCCATTATTAGTTCACAACTCATTTGTGATTTCATTTGTATAGTACGGTGAGAGATATTATTAAAAAAATATAGTTACGGTTGGGTTTCTGTGAAATGAAATAATAAAATATAATTAATGATATATGACATCATAAACCTACCAACCAAATGACATCACTCGTGCGCTTCGTAGACCATACATGTAAATTCCACACAACATTTTCTAAAACGAGAAAAAAGTCGATCGATCGAGTACCTTAAAGCAATGGAGAAATTAAGAGAAACAAAAAGCTACTTTGGACGCCTGTGGTAGTCACGGAGAGAAATTATAGACCGCTATTTTCCTCTAAAGCAGTTCATTTCGGCCGGATGTTTTTGTCCTTACTGAAAGAGAGTACAAAGATCCAGGGACGAATCTACATTGGCTGTTGTGGATGCACGGACACCATACAAATTTCAGTTTGCAGTGGTACTAGTACATGTATTTATACATAGGACACCACTTAACCTAAGCAATATGACACCATTTAGTCTAAATTAGGATAATTGGCTTAATAATCAGAGAATAAGACACACCATTGTCTATATAGTGTTATGTTTGGGACACCCAACCAATTATATTCTGGAATCGCCCCTGCAAAGATCCCTGTGGTTTGTTTAATACCACAGCAAATTAATCGATATTACGCTCCATTCAATCCACCTACTACATAATGATCATATTCCCTCCATCTTAATGTATTGCCACTTATTCTATTTTATTTAGGAAATTATGGTTGAAATAAGGGATTATGTTGTGATTGGTTAAGCGAAGAAGATAGATGAAAATATTGAATAGGTAATTGTTGTAATCGGTGGAGACGAGATAAATACTCCAAATATAATAAAACCGTGAAGATTCAAACCCTAAGAATTACAATTGTTTAAAGGGAGCCCCCCAACCCCAGCACATTGCTGGAAATCTGGCAACAGATTTCTTCCCAGATATCTGTCGAATTTTAGGCCATTGGATTCGTGGAGAGATTCTTGCCAGATTCAAACCCTAAGAATAACAATTGTTTAAAGGGAGCCCCCCGCCCCAACACATTGCTAGAAATCTGGCGACGGATTTCTCCCCAGATATCTGTCGATTTTTAGGCCAGTGGATTCGCGCAGAGATTCGTGCCATTGTTGAATTTGAAAATTTTGAACCAAAATGCACAAGATGAGAATCGAACTCACGATCTCTACTCTGCTTTAGCTCACGTCCTTCACCAAGCTATGATGATGTTTTATGTACTTCAATACAAACAATATGTGACTTACAATGTAACTCTAGTGTAATTTCAATGTAATTATATCATAGTCATACTAAAATTACATTTGACAGATTTCATCTGAAAAATCTGTCGCAAGATGTATTTACTTCTCCCTCCGTCTTAAAATATAACTACCTGAGCAATTTAAATTTATCTCAAAATACAACTATCTCTACATCCAACTACCCGTCTCCTTCCATCACGATCATCCCTCATTTAATTTTTTCACCTTCTTTCTACTCTCAACCAATCACAACTCTTTCTCATCTCAACATTAATCTCTGAAAAAAAAAGACACAAGTGTTTATATTTTAAGACGGAGATAGTAGTGCAATTACATTTCCCGATTTCCAAATCAAACACTGCCACTTCGGTGGAATTTGGTCCCGGATCATGCAACCGATCGATAGTGCCAGGCACCAAAAGCAAGTACTACTAGCTACTTTGTAGCGGCACAGCGCGCAGCATGCATTCATACTGTGGAGAGAGAGAAACAATGTGCGTGCCGATAAGCAAAATCGGTGACCGATCCCCATCGACAGTGGCAACACGGCAAACAGCACGATTAGGCCTGGCCTAGGTCGAGATTACAGAGAGCTGGGCTTTGTTTAGTGTTAGGTGGAGTTGTGTGTCCGTCCTGGGCTCAGCCTTTTGGAGTTTGGTAAGACCAAACTGGGGATTTTAGCTGCCTTGGTCGCTGATCGATATAGGGCCTTACATCGATATGGTAGTTGCTCTCCAGTAGCCCATGAGACCATGATTGACGATGCCCTGCCAAGCTCGTGATTTTTGTTATGAATGAAATTGAGAGACAAATAGAGAGCTGAACACAAGAGAGAAAATGTAGAATGAATCATACATTTTTTTATTGATCTCATGATCCATATATATAAGGAGATTACATGTAGACATTAGTATTCTCATAAATCCTAATGAAATGGCTGTTTATGGCCTCTTAACCATGGATGTTACAAAACATTGATGAAAATAAAATGTTGCACATTATATTGGTTGTTACAACATATTTATAGCTCATATTAACTTGATCAAATAATGATCATATTTTAACACTCCCCCTTTTGATCAAGTCCTTCTTGAAATTTAATTCCTTTGAAAAAACCCTATGGGAAAAAATAGGAATAATTTAGTTGGTGATTACTCCACCATAAACCTGTGAGGTTTAAGGAGTAATATATGTCTTGTTATATCTCTAGAAAAACCCCTGTGGGAGAAAACATGAGATATGACATATGCTTGCATCAATCATCGTCTCATTAAAAACTTTGTATGAGAAAACCTGATGGTGAAAACTCATAAAAGAAAAGAGTACAATGTGAAGCGTTTAACATGGACCATTAGTCAGAGAGTCTCCCCTGAAGCATGTCTCTTGTTATGATCTTCTGATGTATCCATGGGAAAAACTCCTCTAAAACCCTATGGGGAAAATTTGAGGAGAAACCATGGTATAGATATGACATTAAAACTCCTTTAAACCTAGTGGGAAAATAAGAAGAAAACAGTATGACATATATGTGTTATTGTCTCATAAATTCTCTAAGAAACCTTTGAGAAGGAAAAACTCATGTGAGAATTTTGAGAACTATTATGATCATTGGATCATAACTAAGGATAACTTCTCCAAAAACCATATAGAAAAAAATATGAGAAATTATATATCTTTGTATCCCCTCGAAAACCCCTGTAGGGGAAAATAGGGATACGATATATATTTGCGTTGATATATTGCCTCATTAAAAACCTTTAATGAGACCCGATAGGAAAAACTCATAAGAGGGAAAAAAGAGTACAATATTTGCATTTGAACAGGTTTAGTCTAGAAGATTACTCCCCCTGACACTTGCAAACACAGATTGACCACATACCAATTTCTTATAACGTGAAGTTAGCATAAAGTTGGTAGGGACCTAGTTTGCAAGATAACCTATTTTGCAATTTGTCGGTGATATGGATATTGGGGTATCCACAGGAGGCAAAACTTGGTTTGGCACCTAGAGGTCCGCGTCTGAGGGAGGAGTCGAGGCAGCCCGATGCCTCGCCCAAACATAAGGGGCTAGGCGATCGCGGCAGCCTGATCCACCCCGGACCTGTGCACGAGGACTACGGCCACTCGGACCCACGCGGCGCGCCCCCGGAGGGGTCGGGCTCGGGGTCCGGCAAGGAGGCCACACCCCCGCAGAGGGGGTTCGGGCCACCCGAGGCCACGTGGCACGCCCCTGAGGAGGGCACGCC
>CM002485.1:14664000-14690500 GCA_000325765.3 Leersia perrieri
AAATACTTCTTAGGCTCAATTAATTCTCAGAAAAATCCAGAAAATAGTTGAGGCCTTAAAGTATTTAAATAAATTTTGTCTTAGCCACTTTTGTGTTGAAATTTTCATAGCTTTTAACCTAGTCTTTCTTTTGCATTTTAGATTTATTATAGAAAAAGATTTCCACAATAGATTTATATGATTTTGAATTTCAGTTTGTTACAATAATATTAAATTGCAAGAAAATTTAATTGCAGGAAATTTAATTGCAAGAAAATAAATTGCAATAAAATTAAAATTGCAAGAAATTAAAGTGCAAGAAATTAAATCATTGCAATAATGTAAATAAATCCAAAATATGTATAAGTTACTAGGAATGCCGATGGACATCCACTTTGAACATTTACATAATTTCCAGTACACTGAGGTGTATGGACTACACTATAGTTGCATCGAACCTGAGGGTACAAGCAAAATTAATTGATGACCGATGGGGTCAAAAATATTTATTTACATGAGGCAAATAAATCGTAGTGTAAAAATATAGACTGAGGACTATATTATATTTGACAGAAAATCTATCATTTATTTAGCCATAGAATTATGTGAAATTCAAGGGCTAAATTGAATTATACTGCATGGTACAATTTTATAGACTATTTTGCAATTTACATGAAATTAAATTGACAAAAAAAATAGACTATAACGTAAATTCTGGAAATTATCTAGAGATAATTGGGCGGTGGGCCGAAATCATTTTGTTTTCGGCCTACCACCGCTTGAGGCCCAGGGAGCATGAGGAGGGGGACGCAGGTGCAAAGCCCAGCAGTCGGCGTCGGCCCAATGGATAATACGGGGGCTCGGGTTGGCAGCCCATTAGCTAGTGCAGCTTAATGGGCCGGCCTGGCTGGCCTGTTAAAGGAAGGGAAGGGGGGTATGGTTAGGGTTAATCCATTTCCCCAATCCCGCAGCCGCCGCCGCACGGGATGCAGGCACGGCGCCGTTGCCGCCTTGCCACCGCCGCTGCAGCCAGGGGTGTGAGCGGCGCCGCCGGCGCCAGGCCGTGCGTCGCAAGGCCATTGCCGCCCACTGCTGCAGTGCAGGTGTGCCGTCGGGCTGCTGCCGCCATCGCCTAGGATGCATGCGCGCCGGCCTGCCGCAGCCATCGCCGCCCGCTGATGCGGGGTGACACTGGGTCGCCCCCGCAGCTGCCCGCTATTGTGGTGGCGTCGCCGGTTCGGCTGGACGCCGGAGAGGCCGGTGCGCCGCCTGCCGCCAGCGTTTTCGTCGGTGGGGGAGACCGGTGCGCTGCCGGGTCGCAGCCGCTGCTGCCCGCTGATGCGAGTGGTCGACACGTCGCCGACGGGCTAGTGCCCGGCCGCTTTTTTGGTCAAGTGCCGGTGAGGGTGGTCGGCCGGCCGGTGAGGCCAACCCAGTACTACCGCGGCCGCCGCCATCTTCGCGTCGTGCCATCACCCCGGAGGGTTAGCGACGCCGCCACCGCTCCACCTTCAGCGTATGGTGTCGAGGGCAAGTGGCACGGGCGAGTCCAATGCGTTGGTTCGCTGCCGTCCGTTGGACGGGCACTGACGAGCGGATGAGGTTGGGATGGCAGGACGCCGCCGTCATCTCCAATCCGTGTCAGAGAGGACAAAGGAGTTGGATGTCGAGGACAAGCCAATCCGTAGATGTCCATGGTCAAGAAACTCGCACATTGTGTGATTCGCAAGGTCGACGGTGTGCTGGATGGTGGTGGCATAGCCACTAGAGCACCGTCGGTGGACATGAATAGCGTCTACAACAACGCACGCTAGCCGTTGGCATCAAGTCCGAAGACGACTGCCATGGCTCGCTTGTGAAGATCACCACTGATGGTGGTGATTTCAAAGGGTGAATGGTACTTTTCTCCATTACTAACCTTGTTCTCCATTCTTCCTCGCTTGATTGCAAGATACAATGTTTCTAAGAAAACAAGATAGAATCAGACCAAGACGAAACTTTCTGTGAGTAGAAAATTAAAATTGATCTATGTTCTTCTTTGCAAATTATCCGAAGGAAAAATGGAGATCATGTTCTTCTCTTCTTCAATTGCCGAAGAATCTCGTTATTGTGATCCTTCTTGCAGGATGATCAAGAAAAAGTTCTTCGGATGATAACATGTTATGAATGAAATTGAGAGACAAATAGAGAGCTGAACACAAGAGAGAAATGTAGAATGAATCATACATTTTCTTATTGATCTCATGACCCATATATATAGGAAGATTACATGTAGACATTAGTATTCTCATAAATCCTAATGAAATGGCTGTTTATGGCCTCTTAACCATGGATGTTACAAAACATTGATGAACATAAAATGCTGCCCATTATATTGGTTGTTACAACATATTTATAGCTTATATTAATTTGATCAAATAATGACCATATTGTAACAATTTTCTCGTTTTTTTTAAATGCGGTGGGTGTGAACTTGACACGTACCGATGCATCTGTTCTGCGTAATCAGATTATGTTTGTCCCTCCCATTCCCAAATGGCCGAATCCCGTTATGTGTTATGGTCTATCGATCGGTGCATGGCTGTCAGCCAGTGCGACGGTGCGTGCGGCACACCTGTATAATACTCTCTCCATCCAAAATACGGAATGGATCGCTTGATCGCAAGTTAATTGACTGACCCTCGAAGGATCGCCACACGTACGCTCGTTTCGCGACGCGGCGCGGACATGGACAGGGGAAACAGAATGGGACGGGTGCGGACGCTACACTGCATTACATACCGTCGTTGGATGTGCGCCCACGGGTGCACATGCTGCGCCGCCGAGACCACCCGAAGTACGGCACAGCCGCACAGGCAGTAAGGCGCACGGGTGCGGCGGCTGCTGATGGTCGCACCAAGTTGTGCAAACTAAGTTTATAAGGCTACGCTACGCAAGAGGGCGAAAATAGATACGGAGCAGATATGAAAAACAATGATTTTTTTAGGGTTCTATCTTCTCTTAACTAACTTTTAACAACGTTGAAACCTGGTTCGCGGCTGCCGGCTGGTTCGACCCATCGTCCTCAACTCCTCATCCAACTCGAGCCGTGGCTTCGGCAGCGTCACCTCGCCGACTCGTCGTCACCTCACTGTCACTGTTATCCCTTGTCCACTGCCATGCTTCTACGTCCGGGACCTTTTCCTCTCGTTTGGCTCTTGAAAATGACTTAGCTGAGTTCATTTGTGGCTAAGAGTTTGGCAAAAAAAATAGTGATAGCACATAAAACGATAAACATTATTAGGGTGTGATTAATTAAGTATTAGTTATTTTAAATTTGAAAATGAATTGTTTTGCTTTTTAAGACAACTTTCATGTAGAATTTTTTTAAAAAAAACACACCATTTAACAGTTCGGAAAGCATGCACACAGAAAAAGAGGAAAAAACAACATAGGAAGTTGTCAACACCATTTTTTTCTCTGAGGAATGAATGCAGCCTTAGGATATGTTTGGTTTCCCGGATTCGCCTGAATAGGGTCCGGCTGCCTAATTTTTTGGGTTGTTTGATTGGTGGATGGGGTGGGTCGGATTGAGCGGTCGGAGAGGGAATATTCCTCTAACATGCTGGATGAGCTACTCTATGTAAAACCGCTGGACGCATCCGCCCACATTGACGGGCAAGGAGCGCGTGGGTGGCGTATAACCCCTCCAGCCCTCAGCGGAGCAGCACACGGGGGAGTAGTCGACGACGTCGAAGGCAACTGGTGGGAGGGTGGCACAACCCAGAGCATCAACATCAACAGCCGCAGTGGGGGCACGAAGATCGGTGGCAGAGCAGGCGACGAGGACGAGGAGTTGAGAAACAATGTCGACGAGTGGGCTGGCCGCGCGGGGGGAAGGCGACCGCAAGATCTGGCGGTGCCAGCTCTGGCCGTCGGCGCGGGGGAGATGACCGCAAGTTCTAGCGCCAGGGCCTGGCAGACGGTGTGGGGGAAGACCAACGACGAGGGAGGTGGTGCGTCCCTACCCTTCCTTGTGCTCGCCGCCTGGCCGAGGGGCACAACAGCATCTGACAAGCAGACCGACGATGGGAGGAGCGGCCGGCGGCAGTGGCGGTCCTAGATGTGTGGCCACTGCATGTTTGCATCAGCCATTTTCTCTTCCTTTTCTTTTCTCTGTCAACTATAACCATTTATATTAATCTAGGCCACAATTTTAATTTGTTGTATAAAATTATTGGCATATAAATTTAATTGTTGGTCAAGTCTAATACATGGAGTATTCTCACCATCTTTCACTTTTGTTTTTGTTTTTGTGACTCTCACCATCTTTCACTCATGAGGTGATCACAACACCTCATCAACCCCCATCTCTCCAACCAATAAAAATTGGATCACCAAATTCACCTTCGTCCCTTCAACCAAAAAAAAAAAACTGAATCGCAATATTTACTCTATCAAACAGAAAACTATATCACCATATCTTAAAAAACTACACACCCATATCCTATCCCACCTTGACCGCTAACCAAATGCACCCCTAGGGAAGCAATTGATTCAGATTTGGGAGGTCCTTTTTCCCGTGGAAGGGAAAATCTCAGGGTAGACAAATCATGCTAGAGAGATTCAAATTTAAACAACTTTTGATTGAATTTGAAGCCATTTGAATCTAAGTTAACCAAACTTATATTTGAGCGAAATTATCGACCAAATCTGAAAAAACCTCAGGTGGGTCCGTGATAGCAGAGATATCTGATTATATCTCGGGGAGATTTTGATTCATGGTGCGATAATACGATCATGCAGTCATGCTATGTGTTTGGTGTAACAGTTAGCATATGACATGATGTAACAAACCAATTGGCATACGCATGAATCTGTGACAGCCACTCCTAATTAATCTTTTGCCGTCGCTTTCACCACCGTGTTATCATGGCAAACACACCAGATACATGTACAAAGACATCTCGTCTCATCAAGTGCTATAGAATAATAATAATAATAATAATAATGCATCCTGAATCCACATAGAGGCTCACTAAAAGCAACTTGAACTTCTTTATTCCCTAATTAGCGGTGCATCACTGAATTAACTAGAATGGGACATACTACTGGTAATGAAACATGGTGCCAGAAAAGCAGATACAGTAACAGAGCACTGTGTTTTACAATCTCGAATAAATTTCAGCCACCAATTCACCGGTGAGTAGATCTGCACACGTTGGCCTTGACAATCAAAAGGCATGCGGTAGCTTGGTTTGACATGATCTTTTCTGCCACATCGTTTGGTTTAGACCTTTGCTGCATCATCATCAAGCACTTGAGCCTCTCTGTCCGGCAACTCCAGACCAGTTTTATCTGAACCTATCTTGTTCATGTCATCCTTTTCTTCCATGCTTTTCCCCCATAGAACATTGTATAATCCTCCAATCAGCAGTATCCCAGCAAAAATACTGCCACAATTATATTGAGAATATCAGCAATGGAATTAATCAGTACAAGAAAAGTTGTGGATTTAATAGTGTTACAAATCTGTAACAGTAAATAATTCAGGATGCATGCTTTCACATTTCAGATTTAACAACAAAATCAGGGAGGCCGAAATTCAGAAATTTCGAATGGAGTGTCCAGAAATTTGAAATTTGAACAGCCATTACCCTGAATTTGAACAAAATTTTGCTAAATTCAAAAAAGTTTTTTTTGCTAGAGGCACTTCCAACCGAGATCAACTGGTAGAGACCCAAATTTGAAGATTTTGAAAACTTACAGCGAAGTTGCAAACCTTGTACATACCTTCCTAGGCTAACTGAATCCCCTAAAATGAATGAGGACATGATAATTGTGAATATGAAAGTAAGTGGCATAGACATGGCAAGGAACACAGGCCCTCTCTTCGTAATTGTCCACATTTGCATGTAGTACGAAAGTGCGGTGACGATCACACCCTGCAACAATATTTGTTTCAGGGAATAGCGTGCATTTAGTAGAGTATTTTGAGTTGGAAAATATGAACTTGAAAACGTTGCATCAAAAGCTCAATTACACTGTAGATCACTGCACCAAGTTCAACATTCCAGCCTAGCTTCCACTTGGAGAAGTCCCTCTCAGCTGCAACAGCAACAACGAAAGCTTGGACCGATGCGCAACAGATCTGTAGTGTGGTGTTCATCAATTTGGAAGTGTCTTCTATCAATGGCCCCTGAAAAGACAATATCATGCTGAATATACTCTATGAAAATATATCTGGAATGTCCACCAAATCTGACTCGAGTGAATATATACCTGGAGAACTGTCCATAAGCCTGCTAATATGTTAGAGAGAGTCATGAGGAAAATTCCAAATGCCCATTGCTTCTTGGAGTAGGTATTTCCTGCAGAAGAACTGCTGCTGCTTTGATGAAAAAGGTGGCGATGGTTGAATGATTTGAACATTAGCCCCTCATAAAACGCCAGCACAGTGACACCGGCGAGGCAGAACAGAATACCTGCCGCTTTTACATTGCCATGGAACTTCTTCAGTTTCATAGACTCCATACTGTTACAAAGAGCAAAGAGATTCTTCAAACTTGGGTTGAAGTGCATGATTTTGCACTCTGTTGTGTGTGGATATCTCTTTAAATTCATTTGAGTGATCAATTTTTATTTATTAAGAAAATTTAAATTGCATTTTTCATGATTTATGTATGTAATAAGGATGCTCAAAAAACATTATATGGGATAAAGTAGAAATGCCATTACCCAAATACAACAGCAAGGATAAAGGTAACCACTGGTTGAACATTGTACAATGCTGATGATGATGTTGCCGAAGCATAATTGAGACCAAGGTTAAATAAGTCACCACAAGCTGTCACCCTGAGAGAAAAAAAAATACATGAGGAATTACATAAGTTTTATCGGCCAATGTAGTACATGTAAAATACGTAAGTTGTTAAATATGTTCTGAACTTCATGTACAATGTTAATCAAATAAGGTATACAAAGGCTTGTTGCACCCTTTGCATGACCACCTGAACCTGTGATCTGTTGTTTAAGCAATCATGACATAGAGCAACTTATTGTAGAGTAGCATAATTAAATCGACAAACTGTGCAAGATTGGAAAGACAGAGTGAAACATGCACATAAGAAGATTTCAGATCACAACAGGGCACACCAAGAGATGGCTTCAGTGTTCGGAACACTATTCATATCCACAGTTGTATTGTATGTTAAAGCAGGCCTAACACGTCAAGAAACGTCAATACCCTCACAAGACTAACAGAGCGAATAGCTACACGTCTCCGAAAAAGGAAAAACAAAGAAAGAAAGAAAGAAAGAAGAGCTACAACTCCTGGAAAAAAAGAAGAGCTACAACTCCTGCATGATCTTTGATGTGAGAGAACTCCTCTTGCATGGAACCATTGAACTAAGTAGAATCACAAGAATAATTGCGTTTTAATAATAGCTAGAACAAATTCAACCTACCCATATAAGGCATGTACGAACATTTTTCCTACAATTTTTAACGTCACCGGTTTAGCTTTTCGCCTGCATAACAAGAACAACATAAGAAAACAGTTTAAGTCACGATCAGTGCCCTAACAAGATACTCGCAAGAAAAAAGAAATGAACATAGTTGACTAAGCTGACCTTTCTAGAATAAAAGCAGCAGGGATCAATACGAGTGCAGCAGTGGTATGCCGATAGAACAGAAACACCAACGGATTCATGCCATGATCCAAGGCGACCTTGCTCATGACATGCATACCAGAGTACATGATCCTGATCAGGACAACGGCAGCATAAGCCTTAGTGCCGCCACTACCCATCTTGAGTTCTTGATGAGTAGTTGCTGCAACTCTTCTCAACTTATTTGAATGTTTGAGTCCTCAGACTTGTGCTGCACCTATATATACATTGCTAAAAGCACTGGCACGGAAACCTAGTAAGAGCATATGCCATGTTCCGGTGTGCAGGACATGGATAATCCTCTATAGCTAGTGCATCATCACCTAATCAGTGTGATATATGCGCCAGTGGAGGGAGAATAAAGAGAATGGAAAATACTGGGCACTGCAAATGAGTCATGCTAGAAGAATGGGGAGGAAATTTGGTGAGGGGTGATCTGAGCATCCACTGATGCAAGGAGGAAAAGATGGTTAGCAAGCTAGCTAGTGATCTGAGTCGATCCCAACTTATTTTGCCCAGGAGCATTAGTGGCTCTCATTTTACCATTTGGAGACTCAATTCCACTACTTAGCTTTCTCAAAGGCAAATTAGGAACGTCCTGTTTCATGTCAACATATTTATATATACACGCATTGTTTTGTTCTTGGGTGAGATGACTAATGACAAAAAGGGGAGCGGAGAAATTGTGACAGATGGAACAAGCAAACTTGCATGTAGAAAGCAAACTTAAACAGAAGGGCATGTTGTGTTGATCCTGAATGTTGCCTCTAATTAGGTGTTGGTTGGATATCAGAGGTACATTGTGGTAGTGGATGCACCTGATTCTAGTTCCCATTAAAGTTTAATTACGAGAAAATATATAGATACAGTGATCTAGGTGGTAGTTGGTTTGGCTTGCACCAGAATATATAATTAGCATGCCAGTTCCTTTATAATGGATATGTATCCCTCTTAATTAAATGGTAAGAAGGACAAATCAAGATCATTTAGGCAGGTATTAGTGAGGGAACTGTGCTCAATTTTTGATTCTCTAGAAGCTTATAATTGTGATGTTTCCGTGGATGTAAAGGCTAAGTAGTAGGCTAGCATGAAATACACCAATAGCGACAAAAAAAAAATAGCGATAGAAGTTTTGTGTTCTCCACTACTAATTTCTAGTTTGCTGAAACTGATTATGCTACCTTTCAAGACTTAATGGATTCTGGTAGTTAATAATTATTATTTTCAGTAGAAATTCTGATTTATGCAATGTCCTCAAGCAGTTAAATTATAATTGTATTTTTTGTGAACTAATTATTAATAAGATTCTTAGTTCAAATAAAAGTTATATGGAGATTGTAAATTTGTAAATATACTTTTGCCACAACGTCCATCTCTGAGAACACCTCATTAGTATCAGTGGTGGAGCTAGGAACAAAAAATAGTGGGGGCTGAACAGTTCGTCTTCAACCTCCCGACAGAGCTTCCAGCCCCTATTCTGAAAATATGCCATGAAAATTTAGTGGGGGCTCGTGAGGGCTCCCATGGTCCGACGGGGGTAGTGGGGGCTAGAGACCCCACCATGGCAGATCCACCCCTGTTAGTGTCGTTGATAACTCTCATTAGTGGCGCCAGTGTTAAAACGGATACTGATATTTTGGCACTGATGTGGGAGGTCATTACTGCCGGTCAAAACTGGCGTGCTCCAAATTCAAAATTTGGCTAAAAATATTTTATTTACTCTAATAGCCTACTATTTTGTTTGCCCAGTTACCCATGCATATATGTACATGACCCCCATTATTAGTACCTAAGTAAAATGCATATCTTGTCATGGTGGAATCTGAACCCAAGGCCTTTCTCTTGTTCACCCACACATCTATTCTATTGGGATCGATTCTCCCCATTTTGCTCCTTTGTTTTCAAGATTTGAATCATAGATTTGTGATTTCAAATAAGTAACTTGTCAACTACTCCCTCCACTCCTAAATATAAGCATTTATAGGGTGTTAGGAAAGATTAACGACAAGGGAATATTCCTTTTCAGTCACCTCATTTGTCAAAAATTGAATTTTGAATTGTTGAGAATCACCTCCTAACAAGTACTAATTGGCTATAAATGGTTTCCATATTTGTCCCAGAAATTCTTCAATTCTGTAAAGGAAAAATCCTAGAAATGACTATATTTGGAAATTGTAGATATAATTGAGAGCAAATATTTTCATGTAAAATTTGTCTCGATTTGAGTTCACATGAGAAAGTTTGGTTTTATCCAAAATACTCTAATATAATCGGCATCGCCATTGTCGGTTCATAGCCAGAACTGACACGGGTAACACAATTCTGAAAAAATTACTGTAGAAAAATCTTATTAGTGTCAGTTATAGCTACAAATCATCAATTATATCAATACCGGTTTTTATCACAAATTGGCACTAATTAGATGTTGTCACGTCAATGCCAGTTTATGTCTTGAATAAGCACTGAAATTTCTTAGCAGTGCCCTTTTTTTCTCCTTCCATCCTGTATGAGAGGCTGGGCGGAAGGGATAACCCTCCTCAGTCCTTTTTTTCTGTCTATTTGGCACCGATAGGGCATCACTTTTCATGCTTTCTGTGGTAATGCCGAGGGAGAGGGAGGGAGGAGAGGTGATAAGTATGAATTGGGCGACCGCGTAGAGTTCAAAAAATTGAGGGCCCCAAAAAATTTATATTTTAATATAAGCCAGTGTGTTCCAATATATATTTATAGATGTCTCACTCCATTGACAATACATTATCTTCTTTTTCTCTATTGATTTGGCAAGAACAGATTGTTTTGTTTTGACTCTAATAGTGTCTGATGATAGTCATGGTAGCCTGAAAGAGCCTTAGTTTAGAACAACGATGTGAAACTCACATTCTTAGTACTAACAATGTAATTTTTTTTACATTTAGTAAAGTAAATAAAATTACTGAATTTGGATGCAATTTTTATAGGACGTGACTAGGGGTCGGACGTCCGTTGGGAGAAAGTTCGTCGGACGGTATTTCACTCCATATAAACTAATGTTTCATCATAAAAAAAATGTATCAACAAAAAATATTTTTGATATTTTATACACGGGATAAAAATGTTTCATCAGTAAATAGAAAATGTTTCAAATCTGACGGATCTGCAAAAAAATCGAAGAAACAAGATGAAAACATAACAAAAATACTAATCGAAACATTTTAATATTACATGTGAAACATCACGACACATTAGTTGAAACATCAAAAAACACAAATTACACCGATCTAGATCTAGTTTCTTCTCGTTTTAAATCCCACAGATCTGCACAAAAAATCGAATAAACAAAATGAAATACAACAAAATACTCATTGCAACATTTTAATCCAACAGGAGAAACATCACAATACATTGGTTGAAACATCGAAAAATCACAAACTGTACTAGTGTAAATCTAGCTTCTTCTTCATCTCCGGTGGTTTTTCCGGCAGCAACGACTCAAGCTCCGTCCCCATGCCCACCGCAGAGTTCGGAATCTTTCTCCGGTGATGTGCCTCGAGCTATGCCCCACTTGTATTTGGCGCAACGAGCTTGGGTCGTAGCTGGCAAAGCCTTCTCCGCGCGTGCAGCACGACTGCCGCCATGAGCTCGGGGAGACAAACAGTAATGGCGGCGTCACCCCGCCACCAGCAACTTCCTGTCGCACACAATCTTCCATTACATCGTCACGAGGAGATGTCATTGGATTTAAGTAGAGAAGGGATGAGGAGATCTATACGATGAAAAATAGGGTGGATGAGGATGGATAGCTGGTGGAGGGAGGACCGGCAGATGAGGGAATGCAGGATAGGAAGGATGGGCGACGAGATGCGAACCATTTGCAGAGAGCGCGGTGTCCGGAGCGTCCGGACGCCCGACTCCTAGCGTTTCCCATTTTTTATACAACCATTCACGCACTTATGAATCTTGATGCATGCAATGCCTGAATGTTAGTAGCTGGAGCTCCATTCTTTGTCTGTTGGTAGCTAGAGCTCGATCATTTCTATACTTTTAGCATTGCTATCTGATATATGTCTAAATCTCATATGCACACATACTCAAAGCTATATAGTAGAGTAAATCTAGGCCTCATTTACCTTATACATATAGTTTTTATAAAAGAAAAATTATGGGTCTCAATTTGCATTTCTTCTAGGGCCCAAATTCTTGGAGGCGGCCCTGCTAACACTAGGAAAAGTCATACAAAAATCATGCATGTTCTATATAACTACTCCAATTGAGTAGTGTGCTTCCTTTGTCTAGGCTAAAGTTCAAAATAATGCGATTGAGTAGTGAGCTTCAGCTTCCACTGCATTGGCCATGGTTTTAACTAATATGCTGATTGGGCAATTGGATAGTGTGCTTCTTTTGCCTTGGCCAAAGTTTTCCCACATAATAAATATAGTTGACGATATACCATGACTTGCAATAAACATTTACAGTGGACTAAAGTAAACATGAGTCAGCATAATTTTTGTTTTGCAGCCAATTGTGCATTCCTAACTATCTGATTGCAAACCGAGCTGGTCAGTAACTAGGGCTATTACGCATCTGACATAGAGAATAAGGGAAGAAGATTCTAGGAGATATTCCATTGTAAGGCCTGAGGCAGCAATAATTAATTAATATTGTAGCTAGCTAGCATATATACTGCATCCTTTGAAGATATGGTTTCTCATCGTCTTTAGTTGCTTTCTCCCTTTCTGTTTTTTATCCCTGCTGGTGGATACAGGGCAGACTGATGTGTCGGAAAAGCTTCTCGAACAGCTCTCTCAGATGGATCGTAGGACGACACGATCACATATCAGCTAACGTTTTTGTTTTATCAGAAGGACGGGCGATAATTGGGATCGATGTCGATATCTAGCTTCGTGTGTTGGCAGTTGGATCTCACAATTGATTGTGCTGCACTAGTGCTCCTAATCGATAGTTTCATATTGGTTGTTATGTTCTGTTCATTGCCGCGAGGGTCGACACCCCCCGATTCGATCGGAAACTTAACTGAGCAGTGAAAAGTTGGTTAAACTGCAGCCTGCAGATACGTATATACGAGTATGCAGCATGATCAGTGGTTCAACTGCCATGGCGACTTGTTCGTGCCGGCGTAATTAATATGTGTATACATATGTCAATATACGTTGGCATCAGCTAGCTATACAGGATATAAAACTAAGCCACGATTGATGATCACATTGATCATTGATGCACGAATGCCAGATTGTCAGGTTGGTTCGTTGCCTAGGTACCGTACGTCAGTACGTATAAGAGGGCTAGATTCAGGCAGGGTGCCGTGCACGCCTACGTAGGTTCACGCAATGTTCCAGCTCTCTATTTTGCCTTTCCCGATATGATACTGTCGTGCGAGAGACGTCGTCTCTTCCTTGATGTTGCCAAGCCGGCCGTTAAGCCTCTCGATCAAATCTCGCAGGTATCTCGCCCAGAATTCGTGGATCGGAACAGAACAACAACGCCGCAGCAGCTAGCGCGGGCTCGCGCGCGGCAGCGTACGCACGCACGTATGCGTGCCTAGCTAAGATCTGCGCTCCTCCTACGAGCCCGGATACGGTCTCGGTAGTCCGGGGGCTTTTGTTGACGTGGGGAGAGGCGGGGAGACACACGCCACCACAACACCAATCGGCACGAAAAAAAAGCCACACACGTATCGCGTATGCCGCGCCAGTGCGTGCCCCGACGCCGCGGCGCGCAGCGTGGTCGGTGGCCTGCGCGCGAGGCTTGCTAGCTCCTCCTCGACGGGCACTGAAACCGCGCGCGCGCGCGCACCGACGCGACGTGGGGGCGAGGGGCGAGGCTGGGGCTTTGGCTCTCGGGATCACCGGCACAGCGCGCGCGCGCGCGTCTCCGACGCCGCCCGGATGAAGAGCGGACATGGACACGGATGGTGGCTTTACAGGCTTCGGACGTCCGTTGGGCTGGGGTTGTTCAGGACCAGGACTTTGTATGCGGGCTTTAACTTTAGTGGTCAGGCACAAAGCCTGCATCGAACAGATATGGGCCCGAAACCTACCTCAAAGCCCAAGTTTAACAAGGACTAGAAAAATCACCAAACGGGCACCGGCTGACATTTGACACATTGGCATCGTACTTAGCAAAAGATAGGAGGATTCTTTTCTCGGGAGTAGGACGAGAAATAATGAAAGGAAATGCAATAATTAAAAATGCCAATAGTAACATACGTTCGACCACCAACAAGAAAAAAAAAATCAAATTCAACGTTGAGAAAGAAGGAAACAAAGACGGACCGCCGACGTGCCACAGAATACGCATCATGTGCATAATCTTATTACAAAAGTGTGAAACAGACTATAAGATTATCGCTTGAACAGTCATTAGCCTAAAACTTACTCTGATCCGACCAGGATACGAATGGACATCCAATACGATTATACGATCAGGGGCGGAGAGAGGGGTGGGGCAGCTTGGGCTAGGTCTAAAATTACACTTAAAAAAATGTTTAAAAATAGAGAAAAAATACAATATTTTGTAAAATGCACAAGCTCGGCCCTAGGCTTGAGAAAATTCTCGCTCCGCCACTGAATACGATGTCTCCAAGAAATGTCGTCATTGCTAGGTTTTCACCCGAAGTCCACTTGAGAAACGAAAGGAAACAGTTCACCTTATCGACGACAAAAGCATTTTAACATCGTCTTCAGCAAGCTAAGTGGCACCCATAGGCGTCATGGATGTCGCACTCCGCCCATCGTATTTATCATCGCTAGGCCATAGAGTCACCAGATCCAATGCCAAGGTGCCACTGGAGTCAGTCGTGGGAGTCGTGGCCACCGTCACCACCGTGCCCTCATGTCGTCCTCATGGCACCTCCATGCATCCGCGCCACGTCGCTGCTCCGAGGGCCATGCGAAGGCCGGATCTGACGTGAGGGCTGCCTGACGCTGCCACCACCGCAGCGCCATCCCGACGCCGTGTCGTCGCTCGCCTCGCACAGTTGCCATCCAACCTCATGCCAAGAACGGCGCACCTTGCCGCCGGTACTCCTAGTCTTCCTAGCCTTATCGCTGCCTTCCTCGCGGCCGCACGGGGATGCTCAGGCGACGGCAAGCAACAAATCATCGATCGCCTGTCTACTAATTTATCGGATCGGTAGCCAAAATTAGCCTCAAGAGAGTTGCCTGGATAGGGGATTTTGATTTGGATTGGAAAATTCTATTGTTTCTTTCAAGCCAAATTTGCCACTAGACATACCGCATGGCAGAAAAGATTTTTTTTTTCAAATCATTTTGGCACCAAAGATGAGGTAAAACCACTCCATTAGCAAATCTTGACTGAATTTTTCTTCTAAATTATTATTTATTTGATTTGCAACCCGGCCAACCCCAGTTACACAGTTGTATTCGTTGCATTGAAAATTTTACAACAAAATCTCAGAAGAAAAAATACTAGAATATTTTATGATGATAGAAATTATGTTTAGTCAATTAAAATTCGACAATATTTAACAATAGTTTCACTGTGTTTGGCCTCATTTAGGTTGGCCCAGAAAATAATTGGACTAACACGACGAGACCCAGTCCGCTTTGGTAGAACGTTGAATATACTCCGTACTATAATTTGACAAAGTCTGGTCGAAAACATTACTATCAGACTTGAGGACCTCAGGTCATCCTAATCCAGTCATTAACTCCACATATAGCAAAATCCAAGACATTACAAGTCCAACAAGCTTAGAAGTCGGAATAAAAGCCAATGCAATTACTATCCACTAATGATAAACTTAACAAAAAAAACCATCTTAACGGAAAACGGTCACACTAACGAACAGGGCCATTGACCAGTGACCACCTTGCGCGTCGTTTTCCATTTCCCAGCATGAGAAGAAGAGAAGGGCTGAAAGGGGAAAAGAGAGGGAAAACAGAAAAGACAGGCAGAGATGCCCGGAGAAGGCGGCAAGATGGAGCCGAGCAGCGGCTTGGAAGGGGTCGTCGTCCTCCTCCTCCCACCCGCTTCGCGCCTCCTACCCCGACCTCCTAATTTAATCCCGCGCCAAGCCTCCCCGGTTCCCGCGTCCCCCCTTTACCCTCCCCCTCATCCTCCTCCTGCGATTCCACTCCCATCCGTCGCCCACCGGGAGGGAGGGAGGAACAGGCGCGAGGGGGGATCGGTTTCATTGCGTCCGTTATCCATTTTCTTTTTCTGTCTCACGCCGCGTTGGCCGTTTCTTGGTCTCCTGTTTTCTCGGAGGTCGATCTATTGGAAGCCCGGGCTGCTTTCTCAAGGTGACGCCGCGTTTTTTTTCTTGGCTGGATTGGGGATTTGGTCTCTGGTGGCTCTGTTGCTCCGTTCTTGATTTGGGGGCAAGATGATCAAGTGGAGCATCGGCAGCAGCGGGACGCCGGCGGATTCTTATTATGAGGTCCGGTCGGATTGCACGGATGACGTGCCCAAGAGCAAGTTCAAAATCAAGGTTTGATTATTTCCCTTTCATTTCGTTTTATGCGTTTGGTTGGTTGTTGTGCGACCAAGCATTTTTGCATTATGCAATAATGTGGTGCTGGTTGGTTCTCGCCAAAATCGAATTTTGATGGCGCCATAGTCAATAACTCGATGTAGCATTGAATAGATCTAAGCCTCTAAGTGGAGAAGAGTCTTGAGGAAGGCTGTAAAAGTATCATGAAAAATGGTGAAACTATTGGTTCATTAGAGCATGAATCGAAATATTCTCTTATATACCGGTTTTCTGATAAATAAAATAAAAAATAGAATAAGTGGGGATTACTCCCTCCGTCACAGAAAACAAGTCTTTTTCATATTTGAATTTTATTCCAAAAAATGTCTTTCTAGCCAAGTGGATTTTAAAAGATATGATGTCCTCTTCCTACTCCCTTCTTTCCACCAACTTGTTCACTCGCATTAAATTTGTGTATGCATGGTGGAATTGTAAGAAGTTTCAATCATTAAAACACACATTAAATAGGGGTATGATGGTCATTCGTATTGATAGGTAGTTTGTAAATATTTCTTTTTTGGAACGGAGGGAGTATTTATTAAAGACTTCTTGCAGATAGGTAATAATTGTTATGGATTATCTTATTGTTTCAGAATTAATCTAGGTTTAATAACGGTAGTGTCAACACCTAATTGAACTTGTGGTGAATCTCAAAAGTATATGTCTATGGGCGCTGTACTGATTGTTTCGGTTTTGATCCAAACAGCTCTGTTCTATTCCGCTTCATGTTTGTGGTTTATTATTAATGGTTTTATCTGCCTCTGCTGCCATGGATGTAATTTGTTGGCTACTGATGCCTTTTTATCAAACTGCATTTAGTTTTTCCTTGTTATGTTAGAGATAGGTGCTGAGAACCTGAGACATCCTGGAAATTGGTACCGCCATATCCAGCAATATGCTGTTAAGCATAGTGCCATTTTCGTGGCGTAGTCTGAGGTGAATGTACTATAAAATTAAATTAATAGTTTAATATTTATTTGTACACCAACAATTGTGTCTATATGATTCAATAAAATGGTTCTAGTAAAAAATTGGGTTTTGATGGCGCCAGAATTTTGTCAATATAGCATTGATGAGATGCAGAAAACGGAAAGGATTTTATTGACGAAGACTAACAGTTTTTTGAAATGGTGAAACTATGGGTTAATTGGTGCTCAGATAAAATTACTCTTTTATACACTTTTCTGATTAAATAAAACAAAAATAGAATGAGTGGAGTTTAATTGTTATTCACTATGAAACAAATGTTCTAGGACCATACAATTAACAAAGTAGTTATTGCTTATTAATGACTATGCACAGGTATGTATTAATTGTTATTCACTATCTTAATGTTCACAATTGGTCCATGGCATTATCAAAACCACATTGGACTTACAGGTGAATGAATCTTTAAAGCATATGTGTCGTCGCTTCCGTGTTGTGCTGGTTGTTTGGGTTTTGACCCCAATAGCTCTGTTCTATTATGCTTCACATTTGTGGTTTATTCTTGATGGTTTTCATCAGCCTTTGCATGTAGTTTTTCCCTCATTAAATTAGGAGATAGGTGCTGAGGGCATGAGACATCCTGCAAACCACCGTAGCCACCAATATCTTATGCACAGTACCATTCCTATGATGTAGTTTGAGGTGACTGGATTTAAAATTTAAAGTGTATTTGTACATCACGATTGAGTATATGATTCAATGTAGATATTTTAGAAATTTTCTTGTAAGCATCTTTGGTTAGAGAATTATATTTCATACTTGTGTATATTGTATAATAGCTTGTTTTGTTTCCATAACTCATCAGTATCTAACATATCTCTTTTGTAGCCTATTTTATAATTTGCAGACAAAATTTTCAAATTTACAGTAAAATGTGTTATTTCGCTGCATGTTTGTTCTGTAGCACATAAATCCAGTCTACTTTGTATAAAATGAGCATACTTTCTGAAATAAATAATTTTTATTATTCATCAAATCATAGTTGACTTAAAATTTTGAACTTTTCAGAATGGTCTTGGTGCCACAGTGTCACTCTCTTGTTACTAACATATGTTGTTTATTTCTTCATTTCAGGCAGGAAAAACATTGAGTGTCCGGAAATGGCAGGCTGCATTTAGTACTGATGGTTGTCTTGATATTGCGTCAGTCCTAAGCCGGATACAAAAAGGAGTATGATTCCTATTTTTTAGCTATTTTCTTGGTTTCAGGATAGGTTCCTTGTCTATAGACATTTTCTCTATCCTTTTTATAGGTTTAGTAACTGTTTCTCTTTTTGTAGGGTGTGCATCCAACAGTAAGGGGAGAGGTTTGGGAGTTTTTACTTGGATGTTTTGATCCCAGGAGTACCTTTGATGAGAGGGAGGAGATCAGGCAAATAAGAAGGTACTACTCCTTTCCTTCCAGAATAGTATCTAGTATATTTGTCATTTCATAGTGCTTGTGGTTCACTTGAAGAAATATAAAATTGCCTACCTTAAAAACTGATGGTAATGCATAACCCTTGCATCCACCATTGATTACAAACTGATGGTAATTTGAAAATAATATCTGGCATAATTGACCACGCAATTTTCCCACCTTGGTCTTGATTATTTATTTTTCTTTGATGTGCCAGCAGTAAATTTTCGTACTCGCTTCTTTTTTGTCTGTCAAACCAATGAAGATTCTAATGCTTTTTGTCAGAAGTTTTTTAAAACTTTTACTACAATTTACTGGCAGTCTCAGTTTGTCAGTCCTTTTCATATCTACAATTTTTGGTTTTACAATTAAATGATTTTGAAGGATAAGTGATCATCTCCCTCTTCTGTAAAAATTAGTGAATATGTTTTGTTTAAAATTTGACCTGTCTATTTTTATTTTTGGAAAAACTGCTTTCCAGAATAATAATGTACTTAGAATAAAATTTGTGTACCATGTACCCTAAAAGATATTACGAGTATGGACTAGATTATCCTAGATTTTCTTAATATATCAGGATTATTGAATTGGAGTGGGACGTGGTACCCATAAAATGTCGTCTCTCGTAATTTCTTTTAATATCCATGTAGAATAATTTAGTATTATGATTTTCAGAAAGAAATTTTCTCCAATGAAACGTTCTATCTACTTAACCTGAAATATTACCTCATGAACGCAGGCTACAATATGCTAGATGGAAAGAGGACTGCCGAGAGATGGATTCTCATGTTGGTAGCGGTAAAGTGATCACAGCGCCACTTATCACTGAGGATGGTAGACCCATTAAAGACCCATTGGTTTTACTTGAGGCTACTTCATCCCAAAACACTTCAGATAGCGCTTCTACAAGCAGCAAAAACGGAAATGTAGATGATTCTGCAACCCGTATTACAGATAAGCACATTATTGACTGGAAGCTTACTTTGCATCAAATCGGTATACTTTGGCCCATTGTTTCTTTTACTTTTATACTTCATTTCACTCCTTTACCCATTTCTTATGAAAACTTTAAACCCATGATAGGGCTTGATGTGCTACGTACAGACCGCACTATGGTATTTTACGAGAACAAAGAAAATCTTTCCAAGTTATGGGATATTCTAGCTGTGTATGCTTGGATTGACAAAGATGTAGGTTACTGTCAAGGTGAGCTATATCTGAGTTGTGCACTTACTTAGTTTCCAAAGAGGCTTATAGGTGTGATTTTATATCTGAAACAGGAATGAGCGATTTATGCTCACCGATGATAGTGCTACTCAAGGATGAAGCAGATGCATTTTGGTGCTTTGAGAAATTGATGCGTAGATTGGTGTGCTTTCTTTTCGTGAATTCTCTCAGCACATCATTCCTCTAATTTAGGAATTATGATATCATATTTGTACTTGTGTTAATTACATATAATTGCTTCAATCTATCATTGACATCAATCTAATCACTCTGATGTTTTAAATTTGAAGCGAGGAAATTTCAAATGCACTGATCAGTCTGTGGGTGTGGCCAACCAACTTCAGTACCTCGCATCTATTATTCAGGTGCTTGACCCAAAGCTACATGACCACCTAGGTAAAAAATTGAGATCAATGAATCTTTCAAACATTTAATCTTCTTCAATTTCGTGTACAGTTTATATTAATATGAGTACAAAATACAGAAACACTCGGTGGAGGTGACTATCTTTTCGCATTTCGTATGTTCATGGTGCTATTTCGGCGTGAAGTGTCATTTGGGGACTCCTTGTATCTTTGGGAGGTATGAAATACCGTAGCAGTAAATTGATGAATATTTCTAGAACTAGAATATTTGTGATTTGAGTTTGAGCTATTCGGAATGATTGCAGACTACTACATACTTATTCTTGCCACTTTACTGATGAAACTTTCTTTAAATAGGTGCTCCATTCAATTGTAGCCACACATGTTTGACCTAATATATTCGGTTTTGATGCTCATGGATTAGGGTTGTTTTTGTGTGCTTGCAGGAATGTGAATTGTGATATGTTACTACTCACTCTGTCCCCAAATGTAAGGGATATTGCCTATGTAAGGGATTTTTACATAGGCAAAATCCCTTGTATTCAAGGACGGAGGGAGTAGATTTCAGGATGGATACTGTTTTCTTCATAAGTTTGTTCTTAGTTGAGGACAAACACATAGTACAGTGTATACTTAGTATCCAAGTGGGTTATTGTACTGTGCTCATGTTTGTTTAAAACTTGTCAACAGATGATGTGGGCTCTGGAATATGATCCCGACATCTTCTTCGCAGCTTGTGAAGACGCAAGTGCTCACAAAAGTAAAATATCTAGATCAAAATTGAGAGGGGTACGCCATTTTGGCAAGCGGGATAAAGAAAATGCGAAAAATGGGGCTGAGGATACTGAAGGTCCAGTTCCAATTTCCGTTTTCATGGTCGCAAGTGTTCTCAAGGAAAAAAGAGAGAAGCTATTACTGGAAGCTAGAGGACTGGATGATCTTATTAGGGTGAGTGCCATATCGCTTTAAAAAATTTCCGATTTTTCTTGCTCTTGTTTGATATGGAGATATGATTAATGCAATATGTATAAAAAACCTAGTGCCAAGGCTACATCAGGGTACAAAAAGCTTGCAAGCAATTTACCATTGCCTCAAAATCAGACCAAGCTGAATCAAAGCTAATTTTGGCCTAAATCATAATTTCAAATCAATTATGAGCCAATTCGTGCTCAGAGATTGGATTACACAAGGTCCTATATACAAGCATGTACTATTAATATGGATCTAAGTCATCTAACTCGTGACCGTTGTTTTGGTTCAGATTCTAAATGATGTAAATGGAAATTTAGATGCCAAAAAAGCATGTGCTGGTGCTCTGAAGCTTCATAAAAAATATCTGAGAAAAGTAAGTAGCTATTCTTGTTGCATTACATACACAATGATGTGATTACTTTTATGAAATATCTTGAGCTAAACCCTTCTATAAAGCATGTCAATTTGAGAACTAAAAGACTGCCGCAGATCGAGACTGACTACATAACGCTTGTTTTTTCGTCAGGTACAGGCAAAGAAACCCTAAACTGTACATATCTTCTCAGTGGGTGATTCTTTACCATGTGGAACTATACTTGACAAAAATGGTGAGCTGAAGTTCTAAAATGTGGTCACCATTAAACTGGTCTGGAATAGACTGGCTTGTAAAGTTACGAGCTAGTCGATTTTGAGTACAGGAAGAAGGCGACCCTTTGTATGTAACGGTTTCGAATTTTTTGTGCTCCATAATTTATTTTGCTGCTTGTAAAGACAGAAGGCGGTGTGAGTAGCATGCCTCGCATACACAGCAATTCCAGTACAAGTTGAAATGAGCTGATGTGGTCTTTGTGAATACTGTAGCTACGCAGCTCTTTTTTAACTTTTAAGAACACTTTACCCTTCCAGCTGGAGATATGAAAGACATCACAATTTTGAGTTTATGCGAAATTGTAAATGGTAAAAGAACGTTGAGCTCCTCCTATTTTGTCGGACAGTGTACATACGCATTGCCTGACATGTCTACCCTTGCAAGGATTCTATTACTCTCTGTCTTAAAATATATTTACTAAAAGAATTCATATTTATTTTAAAATATAACTACCTCTATATAAGCATTACTTTATTTTATCACCTAAAATCTATTGCTGGGAGTGGCCTGAATTGATTCCCTAAAACAAAAGTGGGCCACCCTCCAACAGAAGTCGTTAGAGAGCCTAACAGGCAACAATCAGCAGCAATAGGAATCAACGGCGACAGCAATTTGCAGCAGCAGCAGTTAGCAGCATCATCCAGCAGCAGCGGGTGGGGGTCAGCAGCAGACGAGGGCGTGGCAGCGGAGCGAGTCGGGGACGACAACTGACGAGGTCGCGACGGCTGTGCGAGTCGGGGCCGGCGGCGAACGAGGTCGCAAATCAGGGTAGTAATTAATTTAGTGTTGTTGGAGCCCACTTTTTCTGCAGAAATCCTAAAAATTAAGATTGTGGTCTGGTTTGGGAGACTGTTGATGATGCTCTCATCTTCACTAATCATAATCACCGATTTAATTTCTTTATGTATCTCCCTGGCACCCCTCTCCATCAATCACAAGACTCCCTCACCTCAACCTTAATTTTCTTAAAAAAGTAAAATATATAGCAATATATTGACGGAGGGAATACAAATTTAACAAACATGTGCATGAAAACAAACTAAGATGAGTGACTTGGACTGAACGTAGAGTTTGTTTGCTTGCTGCCATTTGCTGGTAACTTTGGTCTGTTAGAAATGATATGGTGTTCAGAGATATTGTGCTTTCTTCAGTCCTGACAGTCCCTCTTCGGATTATCTGTCTTTTAATGCAGTGGAAAGCTTTGATGAAGCCTGAGGAAGCGCTGGTGATCGATGGATGGGTGTTAAGACTTCAAGAGACAGTTGCTCAGTTGAGACCTCCTGCTGGGATTGGATGAATGTCATAGTTATCTTAGCCTTTTCTTTTGCGTCTGCGTACGCCATCCTTCTGTTTAGAGTTGTTGCATCTATGTTGATGCCCCTGGAAAACTTATGTCCAGGTGTGGCGCTTGTGCCTATCCTGCGCGTCCTTTAGCAGAACAAATTATGTGCTATTTGCTTTCTATAAAAAACAGGGCCTTGTGCCTTTTAGTCTAAAAAAAACTTGGACTGAACCTAGAATACAACTGACATCACACATGGGAAAGTTATGATTTTTTAACAATATATGCTATTGTGAGATATGTTTTTTTTTTCAACTTTTATAGTGGAGCAGTGATACATCAAGCATTGATTATTATTGTCATTAATTTTTTGAAATCTCTTATTGCAATTTAAATGATACTTCTTCCGTCCTAGTTTTTAAGACGTATAACTTTATTTTGACCATTAATTTTTTCTATTAGATATTATAAAAATATAAACTTTGTGTCATATAAAAATATATTCAAATACGAATATACTGTATCATATGCATAAATCTAAACATCCATATTGTTAGTTTACTATTAGTCAAAAGTTCTAAATATTAATTTTGCATGAAAAAAATACAACTTTTATAGGACTTAGTGAGTATACAATAAATAGGGGATGCCCTCTTAAATGAAAAACCGTCCCTGTCACGGACAGAACAAGAAGAGCCGTGCAAATTTATGTTTTAAGAAAATTCTATGTTGGCCTCATGGCCAGCGCTTCATTGTTCCTGTACTATAGTACGTAAGAGTACCACCTACGACCGTTTTGACAGGTAATGAGATGGCTCTAATGCTTCTCCATCTCTCTCTTTCCACCATATATTTTCCCACCCAACATGTAGCATCAAAAGCGTATGTTGTCGTTGGTTCGTTGCCTAATTGGTCAAACACTGTTACAGCAAGACCCCGCATAGTTTGACATCGTTGCTGTGGATGGGGATGGCCGTGTCTGTTGAACTGATGGTGTTGCTGTATATAACTATCTATCAAACACCATTCCTGTTCACAAGGGACATAATCATGTTTTTCACATGTCAAGCAATTATATATTGCCTGAGTAAATAGACAAATGATGAAAAGTTTCTTCCATATAAATTCTATATTTTACAAACTTGTACTTGCTCAATTACTTGAGTTTGTAATTCAGCTCCGAAGTCCGAACGTGTACTCTGCCTTTTAGTTGATGTTTCAGTTTCATGAAAGAAAAGAACTTGAGAGGCGGTGTATCATTCATAATATGATGTTTCATGAATTCCTCTCAAGCCTTTTAGTTGTATTAAGCTTCATGCCTGAGTCTTTCAAGTACTCAAGTATATATGCTACTTGCGAACAATAGAAATCGCAGGATGCCATAGTAGTCACCCCACTTGCAGAAATGGATTATTTGGACGAAGTGAATTCTTGCACAAAAGGACCATCTGGATGAAGCGGATTTTTCTCAATGTTCAAGTATGATGTAACTCGCACAGATTGAAGGATACTACTATGTGAGTGTGTGATTATCTTTTTGAAAGAAGGCAAAAGTTTTGCCTTGAGTGTGTGATTATCATGTCTTAAGTTACCTAAAATCATGTCTTGTTCTGGAATGATCCATCAGGAATTTATTATTTCCCGCCATCTTCCCTTCTCCTAGAGATATCATCTCTCCTCATTCTATAGATCATCTTGCGTACGAAACAAATGAGATACTTTCTAACTCAAGGAAAAAGAAAAAAAAGCACAAAACAAACAAGTTTGAGCAAATTGCAAATATAGTGCTGCTTTTGTCCCAGTAACTCAAAATAGCTATTAAAAAACAGAATCTGCAATTTTGCCATTAAGGTGGGCTCTGTTTGCCATTGCCGTCTAAAAATAACTAATGGGCTAAAGAAAACCACATCAATTACTTTTTTGCCCTAGCTTCTCTTGGAAGATCCTAAATCCTCATCACCGTTTATCCATTCTTGAGGTTCTCTCTCCCCTTCCTGAGTTAACTTTTGACTCAGCTGTCCATCTTGGTTGGTTGGCTACGATTTTTTCTTCTTCTTTTTTATGTTGTTGGTCTTGATGAATCTCCAGAGTGTTATGAAAATAGATGCACAACGGAGAAACGAATTTTACGTGGAAAACCCTTACGGGAAAAATCACGGGCGCCGACCAGCAAAATCACTATAGAGGAGTTTGGTACAAATGCATGGGAATTATAATGGGACGTTTTACCCTTCCCGTGCAGTTTACAAGAGTATATATAGGAGAAATAATAGAAGACTCCTAATAGGAAAAGACATAGAGTCCTACTAGGAAAGACATAGAGTCCTACTAGAAAAGT
Source organism: Leersia perrieri (assembly GCA_000325765.3). Classification (NCBI taxonomy): domain Eukaryota; kingdom Viridiplantae; phylum Streptophyta; class Magnoliopsida; order Poales; family Poaceae; genus Leersia; species Leersia perrieri. The sequence continues at coordinate 14,689,338 of CM002485.1, forward strand.
AATCCGACATATATATGGTAGAATTCGGATCACATAACAACAATCTCCACCTTGAAACGAATTTCCTCTTGTAGCATAATAAACACCAATCACCAAGAACACCTTTATAGGTAAAAATCACCACGCGCCAAATAGTCACTAGGACTAAACAATAACACCCACCAAGCTTGAGCAAAACTCAAGCTTAGTGGCTGGAACCGGCTTCGTCATCATATCCGCCGAATTATCATGAGTACTTATCTTGCATATTTTGACATCACCTTCAGCAATAACACCTCGAATAATGTGATATCTCACATCAATGTGCTTTGTTCTCTCATGGAATATCTAATCTTTTATAAAGCAAATTGCACTTTGACTATCACAAAATATATCAATGCAAGACGTATCTCCACAAAGCTCAGTGTACAAACCTCTGAGCTAAATCGCTTCTTTACAAGCTTCAGAAATAGCCATATAGTCCGCTTCAGTAGTAGATAAGGCAACAGTTGCTTGCAAACTGGCCTTCCAACTAACAGCACATCCACCAATAATGAAAACATACCCAGTAAATGATCTTCGTTTATCCAAATCTCCAGCAAAATCTGAATCCACATAACCAACAAGTCCATCTCTAGAACTCCCAAACTGCAAACAAGCATTAGAAGTACCACACAAATATCTAAAAATCCATTGAACTGCTTTCCAATGCTCTTTGCCAGGATTAGCCATGTATCGACTTGCTTTGTATCTTGCCTCATCAGTTGGAAATATATCTTCCTTTCTTTTGAAGATCCACTTACAACGGATAGGTTTCTTCTCCTTTGGCAAATTCACCAATTCCCAAGTATTGTTCTTCTCAAGTGACTTCATCTCATCATGCATAGCAGATATCCATCTATTGCAATCATCAGAAACAATAGCCTCCGAATATGTAAAAGGTTCTGCATTACCTTCAATTTCTTCTGCAACACTCAAAGCATAAGCAACTATGTTTGCTTCTTCAATCAATCTTTGAGGTGGTTTAATAGCCCTCCTGGGTCTATCCATTGCAATAGAACGTTGTGGCGGCTGCTCCACAGTAGAAGAATCTGCATCCTCAGTAACAGGTGCATCTTGGTTAACATCAATATTCTCCTTATCTGGTGATTGTCCTGAACTGTCCAAGTGCTCCACCTGCACAC